>OX104117.1:83891935-84305955 GCA_944474755.1 Limnoperna fortunei
ACATGCTGGGCAGAATACTTGTAAGTAATTAATGAACAAAATATGTTCGTACATGTAGCAAATATCGTAGTTCAATCGATGATATGGATGCATCCTACATATAATTTGTCCCTTTTTTGCATATTAACATTTAAAAACTCCAATGGTCATGCAAGACAGCTTGAGCTATGCTAAAAAACACTACATGTACGTATGGTGCTTAGTCCACCCTACGCCCCAAAAATGATCCGAGTTATTAATGTTTGAAAAATAGCCCTGTGTTAAAAAGAGAATATAAAGCGTTTAAAACGTCTTAAAATTATGTTTTAATGTTTCTACATTGAAATCAAATAAATCATATATTTTTAATAATCCGTGATTAATGGTAACCGTGAAATGTTCTTAAGACTGGTTAATTGTATAATATTGAATGCTTACAGATCGCACGTAATTACAATTTGTTCATTTTGTTCGTGGTTTTTGCATAACAGCTAAATAATAATTTAATATTTGAACCTCAGCAATTTCTTGGTTTGTCTCATTTTGTATGTCGCAATACTGTAAATCAAAACATAATAATATATTTTTAAACCGTTTTGTGTGTCTACATTGTCCATGTATAGCCTTGCTAGAAGGGAAATGCTTCAATATAATCTACAGTTTTACTTATAGTAGTGTAATTAGAATTAATACAACAGTAAATAAATTTGAAAACATTTCCAAAAGCATATTTTGATATGATAACTACGAATGACCGTGCAGGTTTGCTGTCCTTGTACATTTGCATTTTCAAAATTTTTATTTATTATAAAAGGTTGTCTTGATGTCTGGACTAACACGAGTTTGTACTTTCCGCACGACTTTCATTTCACAAATTGTGAAAATATATTCCAGTGTATTTTCCGTTGTAGCGTACACGGAAATTATTTCACATTCCATGTAAGTAAAACAATTTCATAAGTGTTACGAAATCAAATCGGTTTCCCGCTTATTTCGGGATTCATTTTTATAAATTATTTTTGGCCTTAACTCTCTACTGTAGTGGCAGTAGAATGTCAACTGTATCTAAATGTTTTAGTTTTTCTGAGTGTAGTGCCATATACTCATATTAATTATTCAATTCTTACCACTGCACAATAAATACTTTATAACAGCAAATATCTGTTACAATATATAAAAAGTACATTCAAGCAGAAATATTAGAAGCACTTGAAATAAGCAAAAAAAAAAACATAAGCCAAAAAACACAACATGTGTCGGCGACACATAATCTTAAGAAAACAATATTGAAGTCATGCGCTCCAGAGGAGTACGTAGTCCCTTGTTTGCAAAGGGTGCTTGTAACAGTTTATCTAAAATTTACCTGGCCCTAGTTTCATAAAACTTTCTCAAATTTAAATTTTCCTCAAATTGAAATTTTCCAGCATTTCGAATGGTCAATATTTGAGTTGCGGATAAGTTGAGGAGATCCTCAAGTTCTATGAAACCGCCCGGGTCCTTTACAGTACGAAAAAATGCTGCTCTATGACGATCCATTATAATGAAACCATAAACAAGTTTTACAGGGGTAAATTTGTCTTTATTGTTATTCAGAAAAATATCTGCCAGTGCATTAATAGAACAGACGAAAAATTACCCATTGTAGCAACGACATCTTGTTTAAGCAAGAGTAGAGATGGTGATATGTTGAATGGGGTATTTAGGAAACCAGGTTATGGACTACCTATGTTTGAATTTGACCACAGTATGTATTGTAGACGTTTAGCAACGAAAAGTTTAACGCATAGACATTGTTTACATATATGAGAAACATCGCCGTTTCTTTTAGAATATTTAAGTAGAAATTTTTTAAACAATTATTATTTTCTTGTTTAAGGAAACGACCGACTTTCAATAAACATGAATACGATTTGGTGCAGATCTGATGATCAGTTTATCGGTTTTGAGTAGTAACATTTGTTTAGGGTTATATGTCGTACACAAAGCGATATTACGCAAACAATACAAAAAATACAAACTACATTTATGTTTTGCCATCTCTTGTTATGTGTTTCTCTGGGATACAATTAAGAAACGAAGGTTATTTCAGATATAAATACAAATTTAAACAGAATATGTCAGTCTTCTTGTAGGTCGTTGTAAAAATTCTACAATGTTGACATCTTTGATTGTTGAAAGTAAACAGTAGCATGAACAATATATCTTAACGTTTGTTTATTACACTCAAAATCTTCATACCCGGTCAATTCTTGTAATGTACATCAAAAATCAAACTTGTCTCAAATAGCAGGGTCGGAGTGGTTAGAAATACAACCACTAAACTACTGACACAGTATGTGGTGAATTTAGTGTGTGTCACACTCCTTTTGTCTTAATCGACCAATCTTATTTCCTCTTTCGATTTACATTTTTTTTCGTCCTGAATATAGTTTAAATCTTACTTGCTGTACGTCTGGGAATAAAATTCAGTATTATGCTAAGCGCACTGTCTTCTGACCTATCATACGTGCTATAACTTGATTTATTTTCATTAAAAAAATCTCCAAGTGTTTTAGTAAAAATATGTAATATGTTTTGTTTGTAGGTATAAAACAGATTGTTGTACGACATCACCAGCATCATGAGCCTTCTTTTATGCAGTGTGTTGCGGAAGAAAATGGAACCATTGTAGTCACCAGCTGCAAATCAATAGCTGCTTTTCACTGTACACAACAGGGTTACTTTTAATTTGTAATTTGCACATTTTCATAATTTTGGTTTGAACTTGTTTTCAGCGCGAGGTAGCAGTGCACGTACATTTAATCAAGAGACACCGAAGGTTAATAAACAAATATTTAAATAACTAAGGAAATAACAAATCTATTGGTAAAAAAATGTTGCACATTCAACAAACATATAAATCTGAGAATAGACATGGACATTTATTACAGATTTAATGTAGTACAATACAAATGTAACTTATTTAAAATAAAAAGTCTCTGATTGTTCTTGTAATGAATTCTATTCAAGAGACAATGCAAGACAAAGTTTTAACTCTCAATCTGTTGATAAACATGTTATTATCATGCTCACACAAGAACAAGTAAAAGATATATAAATTGACGTTGGTCACTTTTGAGTTATTATTTAGTCTTCAATGATATACTCCAAACTTTTAATACACGTTTAATGCAGAGTATCACCCAGTAAATAAAGTTATACCGCAATGCTATTCGCTTTGAAAATTCATGTTAAATTACGAAAAAATAGTGACTAATTTATTATTTTCAGAATTATCAAAAATATTTCGTGGCTCCTGGTTTACGGGATTTATTGATTGTTTACATTTGAATACAACAATTTCAAACAAGGGACCTTCATGGGTTATGGAACCTTTATGGTTGAAATATATGGGCACCATGGCGTACATTAATGGTATGACATAAACCTAATAAAATTACATCAAACTAACGTACATTTACATGGTAACCTAAGAACTAGACAAGTGATTGTTCACTCTGTAACTGCTGCTCTTTTGTCAAAAAAGCATAAATGTCTTTGCATTATACAATAAATGTTATTTGTTTATTTTCTGTATCTGTGAACTTCTTTGTTTTCTCTTTTATTTGGCTTACAATACTTACAAAGTAATATAGTTATCTGGAATTATTTATTATAGCACTGTTATTACTGTTTTCAGATAGCGATAGCAATTTATCTACAGCATATTCTACAACAACAATTGTAAATTTAACTACTGCTTTGAGTTCCACTGACGATGTCACATCTGTTTTAACAGCTAACATGACTCTGTATACAGTGACTACAGCACATACAGGCAAGATTTAAAATGCATAATAACCATATAAATTTGACACCGGTGGCATGGTTGTCTGCGTATCGCTATTTTTCAAAATTACACTTCGTTTGCTTTTACTTAATTATTACCGTTTCCTGAGTTTGACCACAAGATAGCGACAGATGCATAGGTATAAACATCAAATCGAACGAAAGAATAATTTCAAGTTAAATTAAACATTAACCTAAGCAAACTGAACCACAGTTATAAAAGGATCCTTATTAGAAACATTAAAAGAGATGTTCTTTTATCTAAATATTATTTTGTTTCACGAAATGATTAAATAAATGACAATAAATTTCAAAATAACGTAGAAAATCTACACTAAAGATAGTACTAAAAATAAATGTATCATAAAATCTATAGCTTTACAACTTCACTTACAGAGACGGACACAACACTAATAGACCTAAATTTAAGGGTTTTTTGCGTGGACCAATAATCTTTATAATTATGCATAACGTTTCCTATTCAATAAGCCCTCATAAAATATTATGCGGCCTATTTGATCTCTTTTACAGTGAAAGCTATGCATTATTTTAAAAACCATAATCAATCTCTTTTTGATGGAGTTCTATCTGCGTGCGAGGCTCACGTATTAGAGCCGGTCGCCCAACTCAAAATACGACTGAGTTGCGCAATCGGCTGATACATTTACATATTTTAACCGCATTTTATGATTACCAGTTGTTTTGTTTAAATCTTTCTCATACATATCCCTTATCCTGCCGTTCACAAATTTTAAGTAATTATGATATTGGTTCATGTCGAACGAGCAGTAGTAAAAAAAATGCAAGAAAACAATAGCAGATCAAGTAAAAAAATGAGAGGATCAAATTGAAAAAAAAATGTCCATCAGAATGCATAGTGAAGAAAACTACATCTACTTTTGTCGGACAGATGGTTTTGGTCAGCAGCGAGATCAAATATAGCTTACAGAACGTTAAAAATCATAATGAATCAACTGATTATAATATGATTTCCGCGTTTTATAGATATTAAAGCCATAACAAGATTCACATCAGGGATATATGCTTATTAAAATTCAGAACCGAACTAAATACATTGACATATAAAAAGAACGTTTTGTATAATGACGGCCCATAAGTGGCGCTCAACGCCAAATATATTTGACAACGGCCTCTTAATTATTTTTGTATAGGGGAAACTATTGACATTTTTTGCTCTCACTTAGGCACCAAGTTTCGTTGAGTAATGAGAGACCCCTCAAAACGACCGGAATAATTTCACGTATATCACATTAAATTGTCGGGGTGCCATGTCAGATAAAAATTTTTGCAAATTTAGAAAATCCGAAGGGTACTCATGGAAACTCCCTTACACCCATAAAATAGTCCAGAAATAGGCTTTGAAAAATCAGATAAAAAAATACCCAATACATTTAATAAATTTTCTAAATAATTTTATTTATAAATTCTATATGAAACTGTTTTTTAAATACAGCTCCAATATTAAAAGTCCATTGAATAATAAATCCACTGTCTATGCTACAGTTTGGCGCAGTCAAATATCAAAATAAGAACTATTTTCCTCTCCCTCAGTCAAAGTTCATTTACAGAGCCGTTGTCATTTGAATGCCAAAATAAAAATTTGTTGAACATCCTTTTTCATCAAAAGGTTAAAAAATTCTGGCAATGGCGATCAAGACTTTATGACAAAAAATCATTAGAACTTTAAACATTTTTGCAGTTTATGATAAAGAGATAACCGTAATGTAACTACTACGCTGCTGATGCATCGGGGACGAACAGTACATTTATATGTAATTTTTATTTCAATTATTACTGCACTGAATGCCGCGAGTACAAATATATGGGTAAAAATATGTATGTATATGAAATGCGGTATCGTTGGATACCACATATATTCCACGTAATTTGTTTCCAAAACCTTCACCATACATTTCGAACAACATTCTCAATACAAAAAAGTAGCGTGACACAAACTATTGCAAAAGTAATGTTAATGGGTAAGACAAACACATAATAAAGTGCTGCTGCATTTACGATTGTGACCTTTGTACCGTTGGATAGAACTCGTGTTATTTTAAGGCACGAACAATCATAAATAACAAACGAATATATTAGCACATTATCTTGGGTAAAATTGGTAGTGAAAGGAATTACTGTTTGACTCATAGTGTCATTTCATTGCTGCTCTCTCGTTGTAGGTCTGTTGTAGGATATTAAGGAAATTATCAATGTGTAAATTGCGATTCACTCACAAACTAAATAACGTCCGAAGTTAGGTTTTGCATTTATATTTTAACTCCGCAGTAGACAAACAATAAATCAATTCGAAAAAGATGGACCTTAGGGCACACATTTTGAAAGCCACTAGAAAAGTACAAGATATTAGTATGGGCGGACCATTTAACCTTGCCGATACAACGAGCCTACTCTTATCGACATTTACAAAAAAGGAGGCTTTAGCGTGCATGCACTCTCCAAATGCATAACTTACACTAATCCACGGTCAGGCTTTCAGTATTATAGCGTGAAACCCCCGACCAGAGGGCATCCCCTACCCGCCACCTGGGGACGCGCTGGAAGCTATATTAGTCGAACTCTGAAATCTCCCAGTATGGTACCTGTACTTACAAATTAGAACTTTTAACTCTTTAAATTATGCTTATTTTAATAATAGCAAGAGAGTAGAGAATAGAAGAAAGAAATATTTTTCAGTAATAGAGGAATCACACTAAATATACTCAGGAAATCTAACATAAATTTCCTACATTGACATTAAAATAAGATTAACGAAGACGATTAACAGATTTGCATTGCTGCTAAAAGTTTTTTCTATAGTTGTATATAATAATTTGGAATAACTAATTGTACGATAGTTTTTCTTGTAGAATCTATTGTAATTCTGAATGTTGTGCTGCTGATTGTTTGCGTTACAATAGGAGGTTTGTTTATACTAAGGTAAATTATATTTGTATCAGAAGAAACGAAAATATTTATATTTCAAGTTCATACAGATATAATTGTTGCGCTGATAAAACAAGGTTGTTTGCGTGTAAAGTTGGGGTCTTCCCACGTAACAACTGTAAGTAAGCTATTTATATGCGTTATCTGTGACACAAATGGTGACGGATAGTCATTGATAACTTTCTTGTTTCTTCGCTCTTTTGAGAACATGAGGAAAGCAAAACATGTTCACACTTCTAACAATCGATCATTCATTTGTTTTGAGCGGTTCATGTACTTTATTGATTTAATATTGTTTTGAATGTTTGATTCTTTATTTATTGGAGCTTTTTCGTTTATGCATGACTTTTAAACACTTTTACTGCAATTAAGAGCATTATAAAAATGGAATGGTATCATTTTTCATAGACATATATTACAAAGGAATACAGCAGCACATACTGCACATTAATATAACTTCTCATGATTGCTTCTTGTGATCTGCTGAGCTTAAACTTTTGTGTCTATAGAACATCGCGTTTTTTTTGTTTGAATGGTGCTTTAACGCCACTTTCAGCAATTTTTCAGCTATATCATGGCGTCCAGTTTTCATGGGGGAAGAAGCCGGAGTGCCAGGAGAAAACCCCTGACCTGCGTTAGGAAAACTGGCAATGCTTGTCAATTAAGATTGGAGTCAAGTACACCCTGCCTGCAGTGAAAATTGAACTCGTACATTGAAATGACACATATAATGTTCTCGAAACCTAACATACTTTCTTTTACTTCTCGTAAAGACCTTTTGCTTATATTACGACATACCAAATAAAATATAACTGTATTAGGAAAACGAGATCAATTTTTTACAATAAAGGTATGATGTCAATGCCTTTATGGTTGGCTTATATACTTGTTATTGTTCATTTTATCAATAAATTATTTGATTTTGTTTTAGAAAGTGTGCTCAACGGTTATCCAGATCATAAACGAGAAACATACCAAGTCTAGTCATACAACCAACAACTTTGGGTACTGTTTGACAAAGAGTTAGCACTAGACAAAAGTCTTTGCAACTTCATCTTAACATCGAAATTGAAGATTTACCGATGGAAACCAAAATAATTGAATGCATTTGATGTGTTAATAAACAACAATAGAAACAAATCGGTGAATTTAGAACACATATGTTTTACGAACCTGTACACTTTATTAAACTGTTCAATATCCATGTCAGATTTCCCCAAACCCGTGTCTGGGTTTAGCGTCTGTTTCAAAGGGAAAGGCGGGCTTATTCTGCTTTTTATGAATCGGTCATATTTCTGTCAATCCTGCTGATTGACTGATTCTGAAAAGAGTTGGATTCGTCATCATACGTGGTTTGGGCAAACGTAATATAATTTAACAATGCGTTTGCGAAAATTATAACCTTCGAGGACTTTTTGCTTATATGATTTTGATAGAAATGATTTTTCTCAGGGCTTAAATGGTACATAATTTGCAATCGTCGCATTTTTAACTCTCATTGCGGTTTAACGTTTTTATGTTTAATTAATTTTTGTTTGTGCGCTGATGACTGAATAGAGAATTCTTCCAAAAAATACAGATACAACAATCCTAATAGCTTTTAAGTTTGTAAATATTGCACTTATCAACAGGATATAAATCAGCAGTGGGCATTTGGGTAGCGAACGGAGAATGGCAGCGACTACTTTTTACAATTATTTCGGATTAGGTACTAAATGGTTACATTAAAGCTCGATGATATGAAAAACCCAACAGAAACTGCGAAAACACTGATATGAACGCTACTTATAGTTTATCTGTCTACAAAGCACACGTTTTCATGACAGATTCTCGTATAGTTATTATTGCAGCTAAAAGGTAGTAAATTGATCGATTACACGTTTGCTTTACGTCCAGCAGTATTTAGCTATATTCAGGACGAGAACAAGTTAACAGACACTTATTAACGGGAAAAGGGGGTAGGATTGAACACATGGAATACAATTTAGACTGCTACTGGAAAAGTAAAGAGGTTTTGGTAGGGTCGGAAAATTTAGCATTTTGTAACAGCTAAATTAGGCCTACGCTTTTTCGAAATCTCCAAAATGAATCTTTATCATGGAAGGAGCGTGGTACACTTTACCCATGGTTCGCTGTACGTATTATGACCTGACAAATCCCTCCAACGAGAAAGACTTCCTTATCCGTCACCCGTGGACGCACTCGGCTACTCTATAGGTTGAGTACTGGGAACCCTCCCAGAACTGTTCTTGAAAAAGTAGTAAAATAACAGTCCATACTACCTAAGAAATCTGATATGATTGTGCTAATTTTCAACAGGTTTTTTCGTAAGTTTTGTGAATAAAACAGAATGAAATGTTCTGAAAAATTGTGGCCGTTGAATGTGACACAAATAATAAGAAGACGTGTAGAAAAAAGTCAAACACTGTTGCTAAAACGATATTTCGCACATGTTGTAAGAACAATGACAAATGTAGAAATGTAGTTAAAAACGATTAATTACAGCGGAAAAGCCACCGACACAGAAGAGTTCCAATTTAAAAACACGCGGGTAAAGGGAGATAACCCTATTATTATAGGTGGCGTTCCTATCGATAAATTTTACAGAAAAGTGTCGATATTTAAATCAATTTAAACGATTTTATATACATCCTTGATTCAAACAAACAAATTCATTAAACAATTTGACATTCAGTGCGTAAACTTATTTTCTTAAAACAGAAAAAGCATCATGAGTTGCTATACAAAACGACACATTTATGGGGGAGGAGTTTTGGAAGTTTTCCATGACGCATATCACCTGGTCTATTTTTAACTGACACAAACGCATCCTACAGAATTTCATTGGTTAAAAATGAAAAAAATGTAAAGAAAATACCCTAAGGAATCCCCGAAGTCTAAATATTTCCCATCACCCTTCGCGGTTATTTTAACAACAACTTCTAATCTTGGACACTGGAATGCGACAAATGGAGAGATGGAATGTGAAGATATCTGCAACTTTTCTTGAAAGAACGAGGTAAGTTTTGTGTGTGTAACTAAATTTTTTATACAAATGTATAAATATAACTGTTTAAAAGGTGTTTTAATCAAATTTTTTGCTCGTCTGCATTTTGTCAAGCGGTTACCTGACGCACACCTGATCGGCTGATGAAGCTAAGGTTTGGCAGCTACCTGGTTGGAATGTAACACATTTTTTGTGAATAGATTAACATTATTAAACGTTTTTTAGTATGAATTAAAAGTATAACTGATATAGAAACAAACTTCATTACTGCCATTAGCTATATGTTATTAAAAGGAAAAAAAAAACAGTTACATAAATGTCATATCTTTATAGACGGTATGACCAGCATTCACCTACAGTGGTACTTGAGGCCACCAAGCCAACTTTCCCTGGACAACTGACAGAATGACAAGCATTCACATACAGTGGGTACTTAAGTCACAAGGCTGACTTTCCCCAGACAACCAACAGAATGACAAGCATTGGCATACTGGATGGTCCTCATCCGAGGTAATATTAAGATATGATATCAGAAATTACAGTGTTAAAATTTGCATGATATATCTGAAAATTGTCAAGATCACCAGAAATGAATTGCTTTACCAGATATGTAATAGATAACCTCCCATACCTGAGTAAAAAATCTGTAACTGCAAATTTAGAACAGTCCGATAAAATACGTAAAGTAGAACCATGGTGGAATTTTGAAGTAAGTATTAAACTATCTTTTGACAAAAATAGGCAGTAGGTAAAGGAATAACCCAGTCCAAAGTTGCACCATACTCAGTTTTTAAGGTCCCAGCGCATCCCTGGGTGGCGAATAGGGGAGACCATCTCATTGGGGGTTGTTGGGTCATAATACGGTAAGCCTGGCCGTGGACCATAGTGGGTAACGTGTTTGGAGAGTGCCACGCTCCTTGCACAAAAAAATAAAGACCCCTTTTGTAGATTTCGAAAAAGAGTATAGGCTCATTGTAGCCGCTACAAAAGGCTAAAATATCTGCCCTACCCAAAACTCCATATTTTACCAGTGTCGGTCTAAATTGTGTTCCTGTGTCTCATCTCACCCTCATTTTCCATTGATTGTTCGTTAACTTGTTCTCGTCCTGAATATAGCGGAAATACTGCTGTGCTCACAGAACATAAAGCCAAATCCAATCAATCAATCAGTTTTTAAGGAAATTAAAAGATCATAACTTTTACCATCACCTACAACTACTACAACCACATAATAACACAACACTCCAACTTATATTTCATACAAAATGTTGAGAACATGACAAACACTGTCAGCATAAGTACTGCAATAGATGAAAATACAAATTTTTCTGGATTTTTTTTCAGTTGGAAGAGATAAAAAAAGTTTTGAAGCTTGGAACAGAGTCAGAGATGTTTATTTGCTGTAATAGGAATTTCAAATACCCGTACTGATGAACAGTGTTCTGAAAAGATATAATTTCCTGGTTCTCAGAAGCTGTGCACTGAAAATCTGATATTGACAAGTTTGAAAATTGATCAAAATGTGAATTAGGTGGCAGTTGTCCTATCGTAACTGCAGTATTATAAATGCTGCTACCTACATCAGCTGAAAGGTTTCTTTGCCTACAATCTGTCAAAACAGAATTATCAACATGATCAGTGTGATCTAAAATAGAATTTATAGTGGTGGTGACAAGACTGACTGTGTTGTGGTGTTGCAGTTTGAATTGTAGTGCAAGAAAACCATTTTTATCCTTTCCAGAACCTACAACAGAATAACTCTGGTTTTTAGCAAGATTATGGAAGCTAACCACCATATAGTTGTTGGGAGTTATGAACCGATTTTTTGTCTCCAATTCCTTACAACAATTGGTTATAGATAGATGCAAAGTATCCTGGGAAATTCTGTCCAATTCTAGCATTGATTGAAAGAAAAACTGATGAAGAATGTTATTAAAATTTATCTGTGATGTCAGTTAAAATTAATTGCAATGGTTCAACACACTGAGAATTGTGGATATTAAAAATGCAACTAGAAATAAACAGTCACACCTGCATGAAACCAATCAAAAACTCGCTTTCATACACGACTTAGTTAGGTAATATCCCAAAATTGATTGTAAATAAACAAATGGAGAAAGACATGTTTCATATACCACGTGGGGACTCGGTGGCCAAGTAGTTAAGGTAGTTTGTCTACTATTGATCTTGTGGTCTGTCAACAGATTTCGGGTTCGAGTCACACTGCAGGAAGGGTGTACTCGACTCCAATCTTAACATGGTCCATGGTCTCTGTTAGGGTGGCCCTTAATTTTGTATCAATTTGATTTGATTTTTGGGACATAGCTGAAATTAAAAATTCTACTCCAGGCATGAAACAATTGCATGTATGCAAATTGATGTCACATTTTTGATGGTTGATTTGGAAATTAAAAATTGATATAGAACAATTGAATGTCAGAACATACATATACCAACACAACAACAAAATAAAGTAATTTGGTCTACTGATAAAGTTCAAACTTGGTTGTTTAATAAAATGATGGTGTATTATAGTTTGTGTATTGGTGTTTTAAAAGTGCAATAAAAGTTTTGTTATGATTGAAAATTGACCACTATTTCATGAATGTTTGTATTATAAATTTAATGAACAAATTTTTGCATTAAACTTACTTTCTTATATAAAATTCATAGAGTATACGAAATGGGACACTATAATTGTAGACAAAATTTGAATAGACCAAGTGGGCATTACCGTGGTCGTGGGTATTGTAAAGTTTAGCTGGTCTGCTATATTTCCATGAATAAACAGGAAAACATGTTTTTCTGTATCAGATATATATTAAAATATTGTGTACAGCAGCTGTGTTGATCAAGGTTACGTATTAACAAAACAGAAATGAATTTATCCTTCACCGAGACGTCTATGACATGAAAATGGTCGAAAAGGAAGGACCTTCAGTGATCGTCTCGTTTGTAAAATCCCTAAAGGGTGACGGGAAAAATATGATAATAAGTGAAAGTTTGGCCCCTTTTCTTTCTATTTTAGCCACTTTTATTAATAGTTAGGCAGTAAGATGCATTTGTGTCAATTATAAATCGGCTCGAGATTTACCCGCCATTTTTATTTTCGTCGATAACAAAAAAAAACAAGTCGCACGGATACCGGCTTTGTAGAAAAGAACAAACCATTATCGAGAGATAAGAACTATTTTGTTAAGTTGAAAAATATTTGTTTCAACGCAAAACCATAAAATTAAACGCACTTCTATTTATTGTTAAAGTAATATTCAACGCCAAATTCTACTCGGTGTCCGTAAACAAACTAATGACCGTTACCGACTTCAACGCCATCTATAATTATTTTGGGTTGTCGACCTTACTTTTTTGGTTTTTACATCAAGCGGATGGAGGTAGAAAACTAGGTCGCGGCACTTACACTGTTATCACAATATATATGGTTATGATTATATACATGTAATTATGTAATATGTAAGTGATTTATAAACACTCTCGAGTACTATCACGTAACAGTAAAGTATTTTAAGGACATATAATCCGTTTATATCACTTAATTACAATAAAACTCATTTAGTACAATGGTCCTGAATTGGTGCGGGATTTAGAAAGAAATCGTAGGTTAAACCGATTTCATGGTTCTAAAAAACATTGCGTTATCCAATCACGTTACCCATGTTTCGTATAAGACTCTTTTAACTTCCCCAAAAGAAAGAGGTTCTCGTTTGGGTCACACATGAACGCTAGGAAGCTCTATGAGTCAAGCAGTGGAAACCCTCCCAGCAGGAACTAAATATGTAACGATTACTTAGGTCAGATAAAATATTAAAATGCGCTAGCGGGAATAATGCTAATTATATATTGACGTAAGCTCCTAAAATGAGTGAATTTTTGCCTTTAATTGCCCCTTTCCTAAAATAAAACTCGCATTTATTTTTTTAAAATATACATTGTTTTTCCGCCTTTAATTGATTACGTATTGTCTTGCTTTTCTTTTTATAAAATATATTTCCTTTGTGATTGCCTTTTCTAAGAGATTCTTATTAGAGCGCCATGCCGTGGGGCATTTCCTATAGAAGGTATACAATTAAAGTCTTTTCTGAAGAGATAATTATGGGACTCTATGGGAGTTTTCCCGGACAAAATGAGCCAAGGCGATATCAACATTGATTTAAGTTTATGTGTGCCTTTTAAATGCAACAATACTAATTTTTACAAATATATATTTTTTGAAGACACTGATGAAAAAAAATATATTTTTATAATTTGTATGGTCTAAGCCAATTACCAAATAGATAATTACAAAGAAAACATTCACTTTTAATATTCTGTAAAACGGATCTATGTTTACCAAAGCAAAGATAACATACCCGATCTTTTGTCTTTTTTGTTCCGAGTTAGTTTTGATTTATCGACTGTATGCTCAGAAAAATAAGAATACAGTTCTTTAAGCGGATGTTGCGCATGTTTAAAATACCGTTTTAATTTAGTTTTCTTGCTTTGTTTATGATTGAACTGTCCTATATATCAGATATCGGTATTATTGTTGCAATTGTATACAAAGACGATTAATCAAAAGGCCTCAGTATGGAATAATTGGCTACACTTAATCAAAAACTACAATCAAATTACGGTTTTTAATTTGAAAGATTGTATCAAGTTATGTTTGAGACTAGATACCTGTTTTTAATTAATTTCAGGTCCATCGTTATCTTTTTTTCTGCTGAACAAAACAGACATTAACAATTCCAGTATTTAAGTATAACAGAAAATTTGTTATCCTACAGTTTTAGTTGGATATAATTAAAAGTTTCAAAAAGGTTAATGAAGGGGAACGGGTCAATTTAATACTTCTAGCTATTTAAGATTTATAGATGGTGAGCGGTATAAGGCTTTAAACCGTCTTGTTTCATATTTTCATAATATTCACGTCCGTATTTTGAAATACAACCTTTTATATCTTGCTTATTTACTTTATTATAAGGTGAGGGTGTACTCAACTCCACCCTTAATTTACAAAGATAGCCAATTTTACCGCGGGTACTCTGGCTTTCTGCACAAATAAAAATCATATTGCCAAACAAAAGCGTTAATAAGCTGTAGACCCGATCTTAAGAGTTATATTTATATGATAATATACTAGCATTATCATCGATTTTGACATAAATGCAATCCGCCCATCGTTTGGAATCAATGATGTTATTTGCAACACGCAGGGATATAAAAGAGCATTTCGGGAACAGGCTTCTTTTTACAATCTAACAATTGAATGAGAAGAGGGCATTCCCCTGTCCACCATCTGTGGAAGCGCTTTATCTGCCGTTGTGTGATTTATTATATTGTGATTTTTTTGGTGAATCTCCTTTATTTATTCAATACCTTTTTAATATATATATACATCTTTCTTGTATGGATTATACACTAAACAAAGAAGACATAATTATTGTTATTACAGGATGGAACACTGTTTTCATAGGATGTCTTTGTATATCAACAACATCAATTCACTCATAAACATATAAAAAGTCCTTCAGACTTTTATTTGTTTGTGAGTGATTTGGTCTTGTTGATATACCGAGACATTCGTTGAAAACGGTTTTAATCCTTATGAATCTTTTGCATTAAGAAATAATATGCCTAAAGTAATCGCAATTGCATATTTCTTTTGTATTTTGGAAACATGATGGCCTTCGTACGAATTGTTATTGATTACCAAATGTTTTTTTACAAAAGCCATCATTTGATTTTAATAAAAATAAACAAAGTTTTAACTTAAATCGGAAACATTTTTCTGTAACGAACACAAAAATAATAACAAACAATTAATTTGATCGCCGCAGATATTGAATAATGCCATCTTGTTTACAGTGGTTACATTAAAAGTAACTTGGTCAACGTCATTTATAAAAAATTCGACATCATTTATCGAAAAAAAATATTTCTGTTTAAAACCTGCAACGGGAATCATCTCGACCAATCAAATAAACGTATTTCTAAATATGCATATCATGTACGAATTAGTGTTAAATATACCAATCATTTTATCAATGAATCCTTACAACCGAATTACAATTCATTATTTAATTCTTTAAATGTAATTTTAAACGAACATAAAAGAGTAGGTTAATTAATAGCAAACGGATGGAACACTTTTTTCAAATATATATTCCGTAGGATTTATGTCTCACTTTGAAGAATAGACTGTAAATGTATTATATGATTGATAACAAAATTGTTAATGCTATCAGAAAATCGTAATAAATTTTAATATTCTCCATGCACTGAAATAAGTCATGGTTACAATTTTCCATTTTGCTTTCAAAGTAAAAACATTGATGAAAATTTCTCTAAAACACCACATATATTTTCTGAAAAAAGACATTTCTCTCTTAACGTTTGAGATTTAATTTGAATTCAAAAATGGTAAAACAATGTACAAAAATATGCCAACATATTTTTAATATAAAATACGATGTAACCCGAAGATATGTTTTAGTTCTTAAGATCTAAATTTTCTATGGACACTTCTACAAGCTACATTTATATATATTACAGGAGTATGTCTCGTCGACCATTAAACATACCATCGTAACATGATTCTACCTGAGCTTTGTATAAGACATACAGGCTTTACTTCCAAGTGCTAGACATATTCTGACACCCAATCGAGGTTGTTGATGCCTCCAATTCGGAATAGATCGTTATCTATGTCCTTAGTAAGTGCTTTGCGAAAAAGAAATCAGGACAGATTTAATGTATGGATTGACAACTGAAGACAAATAAATAATGTTTTGTAACACAATATTTAACTGAAGAAACTATTAAAAATATTCATATTCAATCCTTTTTAAAATTGATAAAATATATACATTATAATCTTTCTTTCTAGTTTTTACATTAACCTGTTATTTCCACAAAATCTGTTTACATATATTCATGCGGAAGAAATTTAAAATAATTACTGGAAGTAATTAAATGGAAACTTTTTAAATGAGCATAAATGTACATACATTCATGGACATAGCACGGATATGACAACAGGATGATATGCAATACAAAAAAACGTTGAAACTTGTCCTCACGTAGAGGAAATTAATTGTACGATATAGAAATATATTAAAAAAATATGTATAAAATGGACAGCCTTGACTTTAAAGTGTTAGTATACTGTAGATATATATACCGTGACACCAAAAAGAGGTGTTTCATACCTCTTATTCGAATAGTCCTTTCTCTATCTCCATATTGATTGCTTTGCGAAAAACTAACCACGCAAGATTTGATGTATGAATTGACATAAATAGGGATAAAACTCACTATTCATGCCAGGTAATCATGCGCCACACCCTTTTCCGAAAATTAAAAAAAGGAATTATACACAAATTGTGAAAAGTGCGTATTCATTTTTTTAATTAATGTAAAAATAAATAGTAAATCTTCCTTTCTATTTTGAAAGTCACCTGTTTTATTCCATACATATGTTCATCCGGAAGAAAATCAAAGGAAGTAATTCTAGGAAAAAATTTAAATAAAGCATAAATGTGTCACCATAGACATATCACGGATACAATAACAACATGACATACAATAAACACCCCGTGAACCTTGCACTAGATATATTTCATGTAGAGGAAATTATTTGTAGGGTTCTTTAAACAATACACAATGTTTAATTCTAATCTATAAGATATTATCATAACAGTACGTTCGTCTTTAAATTACGCTATAATAAAACATGACGGTTTCGCGTCTTTGCTAAAATGCAGATCATGAGTTCACTTGAGGCATTTCGTTTTAGTCAGTTCATTCTTTATCAACAACTCGTTAATCTAAATGTATGTTATAATTTTGGTGAAATATTACCTTAAACCGTTTTTATTTTGCCACAAACACTTATTAAAACATAAAGTTTTCGTTGTTTTCTTTAAATGGATCAAGCTTTGTTTTATATATTAATATCGGTTAAACATTCATCTTTAAACATCAAAACTGCAATTATAGGTAAGACAATGCGTTGGAAGTAATGTCATAGGTTTAATCCACTCAAGACTGAAACATCGATTTCTCAGTCAGGCGTGCGCACTCTTATACTCTGATAGAGGCGGGCTGACGAATATAGACTGCAATAAACTGTTTATCGTATTTAAATTTCTGTTACACAGATATTAAAAACCAAACAAGGCAATTTAAATGAAAGTTTCAAATAAGCATATATTTACATGTAAAGGCTATTTATAACAATAGTTTTCATATTAGAATTTAAAAGCATTAATGAACCATTAACTCAAACTAATTTGTTGAAAAAAATAAGCATCAAAACTATTTTTGGTATGCCTTGTTTATTTCATCTACTTAAAAACATATCATTTATATTGATCATATTAATTATAGACTTAAAACACGACCGATCGCAAATGTATGACAATTTTCTGACTTGCGCTAAAAATATACATGCATATTTGTTGATCAGTTAAATATAAATTTTTGATATATATTATATCAATTATATCAATTTTGTTTTAATTCTTCCGGTGTGTCATTTGAAATCATTTCAAGGTTTTTGTGATGATGATGTCGAACACGTTAGTGCTGTTTGTTTTCGAGTTTTGTATTCGCTCTTCAGTCGTCGGAACACACTATGTCTTAAAGCAACACAAAGGTAGGAAACTATATGGCTATTTAGATGTTTGTAATCAGTTGGACGTGCATGTTTCAGGTGACGCAAAGCATACTGCTTCGATAATTGAAGTTTCTTCCTGCAATGTGACAAAATGAAGATTTTTTATGTTTACGCAGTATCTTTTTCAAGAAAGTGTGAATTTATTGTGTAAGGAAACCATGCATGAGACAATAGATCAATACAACAGATATCTATTTAATGAAAAGATTGCTAAAAATAAATTTTAATGGATAACCCATACAATATCATTATAAAAATATTTGTTTACTACATAGGAACATGGGGAAAGTCAAAAGACATCTGTGAAGTACCTGACATATCAGAACTTAATTCACACATAGAGCTTATATCACGAATCGTTCCTGCTAATAAGCACGTGTGGACATCAACCAACGTCATGGTATCAGACTGGTCTAAATTTTATGGTTAGTATTTTGACTATTTTAAAAAAGTGTTGCAATTTTGTCTATTAATCAGTCTTTTTAAACTGCATAATATAAATGTATTTTTCCGAAATTTCCATTTCGAAAAGTGAGTTACAAATAACCACTACTAAGTGTCATAGATATGAAGTATCTAACATTGTTGGTGGTCAAGACAAACAATCCTACACAGCCAAGTGAAAAAATTACTGGACTACAATTACAACGAGGCACTACCAATGTGGAAACCAAAATAAATATTTTACTCAGGTGTCTTAGCTTTCTTTGTTATGACTTCTCACTGGTGTTTGACTCTTTGTTCAATATTTCGTACAATAAAAATGCTGATTTGTTTCTGTCGAGAGTAGAAAGTTTATTGTCAATAAATATATATACCAGAAATAATCCATAGTGTGCATTTTATGTAAGGTGTTCGTTGAATGTGTACCTCTAGTGTTGCATAAATGGGGGTTTTGAAAGCGCCTTGTTAGTTGCTGCATGTTAATTTTTTAAGATACAAAGGCACAAACATAACTTAGCTAATTTTCACAAGACAGGAAAGCAACGTGAACTTTTTTATTACACCCACTGGACTCGACAAGGATATCGCAACTGGCTACAATAGGTATTAAATTGTCAAATTTGTTGGAAAATACAATTATTTTAAAGAAAAAAAATGCAATAGTTAAAATGAAAAGAACGACGTTACTTTATGACAAAAGAAAGCATTGGCTATGGAAATAACATTCATGCATCAAGTAGTAGTGTTTTTCTTTAAGATAACCCTGAACTTCCAATAAACTTTGCAGTATGTCATAAATTGTTTTCTTTTTCAATCATACATATCCTAAACAAAGTTTAATTTTAATCAGTTTATACAAACAATGTGCATACAGTTGAGTACCATATCAATTACTTAAAGCAGTCGTTTCCTTGATGAAATGTGTTTTTTTATATATATATTTTTTCCTAATTCTGTTAATGGACAGTTAATTGCAAAGAGCTTTATTGATTTAATAATTAACATGTTTCTTTAAGGTTGTTTTGATATTCGGCTTAATACAATCGACATTTCCAACAATAAACGGTTGTTTGAGAAATACTTCCGAAGGGATATTGCTCCAATATCATCTGTACCGTTGAAGTATTGTGCCTTTTACTGTACTGGAAGGGGAAAACAGTTTGTTCACTTGGTAAATTAACATGTTGCTCTGTCACATATAAATACACTTTTATAATAAAAGAAATTGACATGTATAAAAATGTATAGCGGCCTTTGTTTCCCCATGTACTGAAAACGACATACCGGTGTAATTGAGAAGAAATGTTCCTAAACAAACTACAATCACAGCGTTATGTTATTAATGGGATTTCAAAATTCTGTTAATAATACATGGCAACAAGTTAAATCAAATACTCAAAAACCCATTATTTTCTATGCAAGTTTGTGTTTAACGTTATCAACGAAATGCATATCTTCAAGATTTTAATAAATTTTTAAGTAAGAAAAATAGCACGCAAATCAACGTCAAGGGACAATACAAATCCGAAAGAAGACAAACCTACAAAACACGAACAATACACACAAACACAGAAAGTTAGCAACCTAACCAATACAACCATGGGTCATTCGTGTGCTCAGTGTCTCCCTATAATGAGACAACCGTCGAGTTACTAATTGCCATTTCAAACCCAGGAATAAGAAAGACTTCTTATGACTAAGTAAAAATTTCAAATCGTATTTGACGATCAATTATTTCATATTGGCGACCATTAACTAGTAACACAATATTAATCTGCATTCGTTACAAATATTAAGACAGATTTCATTGAATACTCTAAGCTTTGTAGAACAAAGAGAAAAAGTAAATCGTGGTTTTTCATTAAGTGTTTCCTTATTTCAAAACAATAAAAAAATTTAAATATTATTGAAAGTCCAATTTAGCAGTTGGTTCATTTGGCTTTTTTCATTAACATTTAGATGAATCTATGCCAATGCATTAAAAGTGTGGAGAAATACCCGTATCGCATCGAATTTACACCAAATTGTCTGGAAAAATGCAGCAGTTCGAGGAAGAATGATGTATTTTGTTCATCTGCGAAAGGAATACCAGTTTTTACCTATATTAAAAGTAAAGCTTATATATTGGATATATAGTAAATCTCTAGACCCCAGTTGATTGGTTGAGTGTTACTATGCAGCTTTAAGGATTGCATTTGTTTTTTTGTTGTGCTTATACTATAATGCCGATTAGAATGATGTATTTTGTTCATCTGCGAAAGGAATACCAGTTTTTACCTATATAAAAGTTAAAGTTTATACATATATTGGATATCTAGTAAATCCCTGGACCCCGGTTGATTGGTTGAGTGTAACTATGGAGCTTTGAAGATTGCATTTGTTTTTTTGTTGTGCTTATACTATAATGGCGATAAGAGTAGGCTCGTAGCCGCTACAAAAGCCTACCCTATTCCAATACCACATACTTTTACAAGTGACATTTCATTTTTTTTCTTTTGCTTCATATTTTCCGAATTATTCGTTTGTTTAACTTATTCTTGTCAAATAAATCTATATAACATGTCGGTATTATTTTAATTTGAATACTCAGATACACGTGTATATTTCTCAGATTTGGAGAAACAAATTATTAGACCGAAAGACTTTCTTCATGTACAAGAACAATGCATTGTAAAGAAGGAAGGAAAGAAATTTGCTAGCGATTGTTCTTCTAACAATTATTTCAGATGTAGAGATCCACATAAAGGTAAGTTATGTTTACTTTTTGTTATCTGGAACATTGTAGGGTAATTTACAAGGAATTGGTCACCTTCTAGTATAGATATGTAATGAGCATCTATTAAAACTTTATTATTCGCAAAGTATTTAGGTTTCTTATATATTTTTGCTTCTCTGTATATTTTATACATTACATATATTTTGGGGTAGCCTTTTGTGATGTGGAAAATATAGAATACGCCTTGAAGATATCATTACGACCATGTTTATCAAAAATAACAATACTGTATATAAAAGGAAACAAAGCTACATTAATATTTATAGTGTCTTAAAACACTTTAGTTCAGTAATTCAAATAGATGATGTAAAAGTTTAAAATTAAACATCGAATGAGGAAAATTAGTATTGACGTCTTAATTAAGAGTTTATTTGTAGAGATTTATTATGGCAATTGGAGTGTTGCTGTTAACTGGTGTTTGAACAAAAAATCCGTCATAGTCGGTTCAAAAGGATTTTCAACATTGAATTTCTGGCTGGATACCTTTTTATTATATAATTCTAACAAAGGTAAACATAATATTGCACATTTTATGTGCAAAAGTACAATGTATGATACAACTTCTTTGTGCTTTTGCGACCAATAACTGTAATTTTTATAATTTTTTGTGTGTGAATGCTACTTCTTTGTACCAACATTCATCGATATAAAAAAGTTCCATAGACGACTTCAAAACAAATAAGTTATTTTTAATGTATATTATTACCTAATGATTTAATTAAGTATTGAAGATTTGTATCATTGAATATCATATTTAGCACAAACAAAATGATGTTAGTTAAATTGAAACGATGTATTCAAATTCGGACAAAATTTCACTAATCAACAATGCGTATGCTTACCATGAAAATAAGTTAAAGACGGTGAAATTGACCTCGATCTTGTGTTATTTGGAATCGGGTAATACTTTTTCGATGTCCTTTAACAAAACAACAACAATGTAGTACGTTTTTAAATTAAGAAGCTGGTACATTTGTATCTTAGCAATTTGTATCTATTTTTATACGTGCATTCTTGATGGGTTTTCTAATTAAGCAATTTTAAGATTTTTGAGATAAAAAATAAATACTATACCAAGTAATATGTAAAGTTCCAATATCTTCTTTAGGAAAAAACATACATGTATAGAGATTCGTGTTAAAGCACATGATGCCAAGGTCGTTAGTTTGTCGCAACAAGCACAGTTAAATACTGCGGTATTATGTTCGTTATTTATTTTATCATATTTGATAAATATGGTTCCAAACAATCTACATATCTGTTTTAAAAAGAAATAAATGGACAATTCAAGTAATTAATTGTTGGCAACAACAGCAGAAATAATGTTTCTAAAAAATTATTCATATAGAAAGCATAATGTTTCATGAGTGAAATTACGTTTTTTAAGATCAAAGGAACCGAAAATGTGTTGCTTTTTCAATTATGCGTGGCACGGATGCAAAAACGACTATCACCTACCGATACAGAAAATGCTCGGACAGACTTCCTGTGGTTTGCAAGCAAAACGGTATTTTTTAAAGTATTATATTCATCACAGTATTCATTTTTTTTTGTAAAAAGAACTATATTGGCAGGTTTAAAATGTCGACATGATTTGCCGATTGAAATATAAACAACTGATAGATATAGGGTTATCTTAGGTGGCCAAACTATTGACAATTCGAATCTTCAGAATAAATTGTCACACAAGTAATAAGATAATTTTTGAATTATGTTTAAAGTAGAGTTTGCAGCTTCAATGAAATAAAGCTATAATTTCAAAATGTTTTGTGACTCATCTTATCTGCAGACGTATTAGTATAACCAAGATGAAGCTATCAATAATTATTTAGCAACAAAACAAGCATTACGTTTAATGTGTCAAGTACATCATTTTAGAAACTGTTGTACACAAAAAATCACGTGTACATTATTTGAATAGCTACATAAATAAAATACGTGTAGATCGATAGAGAGGTCGCCTAATGCATCACACTAGATTGGAGAATTTTACATAATCAGCTTACCTTATCAGTTTGGTTTGTTGTTAATTATAGATAATACATATTTATCTTATTACATTCATAAACTGCAGGATACAAGTACACAGAAAGTGACCCAGTGGGCGACAGTGTGGACTTTACGACTAAAAGTCCTGCAACAAATGTTCAGTACACTGCAATAAATTATCCACTTTCTTCTGCAGAGTCAATAGGTGACTTTCTTAGGTTTTTCTTATCTTTCGCAAACAAACATTCACAAGAATACATAGCATGTTACAAAGTATATATAGATATGTAGAAGAGAAAACCTTTTTTTTAGTTTTCAAAAAAAATTGTACATGTATTCGGTAACACAAGAAAAATCTTTTAAAATCAATTGATGTCTCTTTCAATTACACATCCAACATGTGCAACAAAAAAGTGTAATCTAAAAATGGATGGTAACCATTTTAGTATTGAAGGCTTTAAGTATAAAGCTCATTACGGTACACGTCAAAATGAATATGAACGCTGTGAGTGGAACAATTGATAATGAAAATGTGAAAGAAAGAGCACGAATATAGAGAGCAAGAGTTCGAAAATCGGGTATATATTTGACTTTAGCGTCGATGCTTCTTACTTCGTAGTTACTTTTTTATAAAAAAAATAGCAAAGAAAACCGACCGAACAACAAGAGCCAAAAGTCAAGGGACAGTTACAAATCCGGAAATAGACAAAACGCAACACAAAAACCAAAAACACAAAACAGAAAGAGAGTAACCCGAACCCAATAAAAACCATGGGTGCACTCAGGTGCTCCGGACGAGTAAGCAGTGACTGCCCCTAATTAGACACCCGTCGAGTTACTCATTGTCATGTCTAGGGAAAAGTCAAATCCAGGAATAGGAATCACAACCTATGACTCCGCAAACATGTCAGATCGTATTTGAGACACTGATTTCCCATAACGATTAATTAAGTCATGGTGACGGCCATATAATTTCTGGAGAGATAACATCAACCTAGGATGTAAAAAACCCTTGTTTGAGTAGTTTAGCAGTCAACAACAGCAAATTTAGCAACTTTTATAAATATAGTTTTATAATTTCGACAAAATGATTACTGATCAATTGATGAAACTGCAATATTTAATTGACCTACTACTTATTTGTGAACAAAAACACGGAAATCACGTGAACGCTACAGAAAACCTTTAATAATGTACGTTGCGTGCTGTTGGTTAATTGTCAATTTGGGCCTCATTGGTTGAATTGTTAAGATTATAAGCCATTTATCCTTGATCAGCTGCCATCAAATAAGGAGTTTGAGTATTCGAGCCTTACTGGACGACAAGATCATTATATACAAGGATAACCAGGTTAGACACCAAACGACGGTGGTTTTCATCAGTCACTTTTAAGCTTGCGGAACGTTTCATCATTTCCCTTCAAACTAAGAAATAAACTGGATAGTAAGCTACTGCTCGATAAGGTTACATTGAAGACTGTATTAAACATCCTTGGGGGATTCTATTCAAAGTAGATTTTTTAGCATCAATTAAATATACACTGACATAAACACTTCGATTTATATCTCATTTGTTTTAGATTTAGTTCTCTGGTGTTTTGTAAATAAACTTACACATTTAATAGGTGTGATAAATTTCTTAGACATGAAAAAACAGCACGTATAATTTCAAGATATTTGATGATAAATCTTATCTGTGAACGTAATAAAATAACCAAGATGAAGCGTTAAACAATTATTCAGAAACAAAATAAACATTTCTTTACATGTGTTATGTGCATGCAAACTGTAGGTAAACATTTGTTTTACACGATACATGTAAATCACGTGTACATTATTTGGACGTTTACTTAAATGAACTACTTGTAGAGGTATCATAATACATGACACCATTGTGGAGAATTTTACATGATCGGTTTATCTCATCAGCTAGACTTTTTGCTGAAAATTGGTGATACATATTTATCTCTTATTACATGCATAAATTACAGGATACAATTGCACTGGAGGTGGTACAACTAAAAATCACGCAACAAATATTCAGTACACTGCAGTAAATCATCAACAGTCTGGTACAGAATCAATAGGTGACTTTTTTTGTTTCCCAGTTGTTGTGGGTTTTTTTCTGAGTCTTTCTAAAACATACATTTACATGACATGGTACAAAATATGATGAAGGGTTATTACAATTCTGTTATTGTGTACAATAGTGAAAACAGATAAAGGTGACCGATTGGCAAGGTTGATATACACGTACATTATTCCTACTCGTTTTTGAAATCTTAAAAACGTGTCTTTAACATACAAGAAGCGTGACAAACCACAAAGATGCGATCACTCCTATTCGCCAAATGGAGACGAACTAAGCAGCTTAGTGGATCGAGGGCACTCAGTTAAATTAAAATATAATTTTTATAATTTATACACTTTATATTTTGATCACCGATTTACATTAATATCAACACAACAACATAACGTCCGTAGCTTTCAACATTTTCACTATGCACGAGATCAAATTTTTGTCCATTCGAGTTTGTTCGAGATTGGAGAAATATGACAATCTAAGATTATTAACGTAAGATTCAGTTCCTCTACTTTTACAATGTAGTAATTTGCGAAATATAAAACAAATTCTCCAATATGCAGTTATCAGTAATGAATACGCTCCATTTGTTGCCGAGGATTTTCGACAACTGTGGTTAATCGAAGTTGTTTTGTTTACAACATAATTATTTGCGCTTATGGCGAAATTATATTAACCTTTAACCAAATAAAATATGACAACAATATATCCACTAGTGACGAGAACTTGTTTTTTTTCCACAACAGTCAAGCGGTATAAATATTACGCACACATTGAACAAATCCTATTTTTAACATCACAACTATATTGTTGTGTTTACTGAAATTAACTGCTGTCTCTTAATGCGTTTTCCATCAGATTTTTTGTTTGATGTCGGTTGAAATAATTCCCACATATGTACATGCTTCTTAAAAGAGATATTTCAAATGTTATTTTCAGATATAACACGTAATTTTAAGGAGTGGATTATACTATGTTCAAAACACTTCAATCCAGACTATAATACACGTATTGATAACAGTTTTACAACTTAATGATAAAATTAATTAGAGGTTTGTGTTTAAGCGTTCAAACAGATTTTCGGTTGTCTTAGAGAATCAAAACCTTTCATTTCAGCTCTAGAAATAGCTTTAGTTAATGGCGTTCTGTTGGTCTTGTGTCTGCTGGTAACAGGTTTGATCCTTATAAAGTAAGATGTAATAATTGTATAATTATTATGTATTCAGCATGTTATATGTAATACATTGTGGCTCGTGAATTATTTTCATTTTATTTAAAATCTTTATTTGTTTTACAGTATGAAGACCATAAGACTCGAAGTTAACTAATATTGTTTCTCTATAAGCACTTCTTATTTATTATTATGATTGAATTGTACTTTAAAATGATTTTAATGAATATGATTTTATTCTAATTTTATGATTTATAAAAACATATTGATAAAAAAAAATATGTGTAGTAATCAATATTAGCTTTTAAACTTTTTTTAGACGACGCCAAAAACACGCATCAGGACAGTCGACACGAAAATCTTTGTCAAAGAGACTAGGTGCCGAGGAACATCAGCTAGTAAATGTCAGAAACGAAAACGTTGAAATACGCCAGGTTAACGAATTTGCAGACGTGCATATTCATTTAAGAGGAAGCTATGCTGAACCGTTAGATTTAGATGATAACATTGTTGAGGGAATATATGATGAAGTCATTGATAACATTGCTGCATAACAGGCCAAATAACATTCCTGCATAACAGGCCCGACATTGCGGCATAACCGGCCCATCAGCATACGACAATAAGCACTCTTTAAATGTACAGTTTAACTATTGTGTTTTAAATTAACACATCGCCTGTATGTAACCATCCATACGAATCATTAAAACTGTTTAAATATTATTTGCCTGAAGTCCTTATTATACTGTAGAAAAAGTACTTAATAGATAAAGACATTTTTCTTGCGATAATGCAATATCTTTCCTCAACTATTTACAGGTACTTCGTAAAACATAGAAAGAAAGATCATTACGAAAACTTGATGATTTTTGTGGATTGATTGATACTGCGTTTTCATAACATTCGGCGAGTAATACTTAAGCTTTTTGTAAAAGAGGAAAAGTTTACAAATAAACTAATAATAAAAATAAAAATAAACTAGCGAATGGATGGACCAAGGCAACAACATTGTAAGTGCAAATGGAAATGTATAGCATATTGTGTAGAGATGGAGAATTAAATCTTTTGTAGCAGCTACTATAAGCCTACTCTTTTTTCAAAATCTACATAAAGGGTCCTAATCGTGCAAGGAGCTTGGCATTCTAAGATCAAGAGACTTCTCGGAAACCATCAGGATATCAAGGGCCTTAGCATAAAATCTAAATCTATAAAAAAAACGCAGACTCGTGATAAACTCAAGATATAATATAATAATTACCATAATATAAAGGAAGAATTGCTTATTGTGTACATTGAGCAAATAAGCTACTCATTAATATCGTACCTAAGTACATATCGCAAGATATTGCATTTGTATGGACAATAGTAATCCATCGCAAGGTATTAATATACATACATGTATCTCAACTAATACTTTTCTTCAGAGCTCTCTAAGACTTTACTCAGATAATTTGTTTCACGCAAAGATATAGATAAAAAGTACGCTCAAGGTACCTGAAGACATTTTGTTGCTTATATCATTAGCTTACTAAAAGATCAAAAGTATTTCCGGATCTCAAAGTATTCGTCATTAACAAAATGCGAGTTTATTAATTTTACTCCGGAAACATGAAATGCAAAGAATGCAAATGTCAGACTAAGAGTTCGGGAAATAGAGTACTCAGTCATGTAAGGTGTGTCTATGCAAGATGAATTCAATGATCACTGTCAATATAATGAAGTGATGAGTGTACATTACAGGTGTTAGAACATTTATTACATTCCTAATTTTGTTTATTTTCAAGACACTACTTATGCCTAATTAATTAACCTTAATTAAATTGACATAACCTTATATCTATGTATAACGTAATTCGTAGAAGTTAGGGATTTGATTTTGAAATCCTATAATAAATAGTGTTAGATTAGTTATTTGTATGTTTTTTCTTTCAATAGCTGCGGATGAGTAATTTCACTTAACGCCCAGTTAGTTGTGTAATAAAAGCGGAACGCATATTACAGTTTATTGTTTCGAAAGTTTAGTTTGTAGAAGGTATTATCATAAAAATACTGGGTATAAACATCACTAACTTTATATGTTCTTTTCTGCATAAATAGAAATTGATCATATACTAAACAAAAACAGCCTATACTGACACATTTACCACATATTGCCAATAAAGTCCATATATATGATCAAAAATACATGGTTTCAGAAATTTTGCATTGAGTATAATGACAAAAACAACACAAATAATGTTATAAAAGTCTTGCATCGAATTTAATCATACTGATAATGGTAAATATAATGTATATAGTACATATGTTTCGGTTAGTTTGGTTTGGGTTATAATCTGTAGCTTGTCTGGTAGATTATGGCATCTATTTTTTTTGGATTAACTAGCAGTGTTACCAGTTGACATCTCGTAATGGAACAGTTGCAATCTTTGCCAATCTAGGTAAGAGCCCACATCAACAGTAACAGTATTGACTGACCATCATAAAAACATAGCTCTAGACGAGTATCTCCTAGTGGCACGTTTTACGGTTGACTTCCATATCGTACACTTTATCAAATATAAACTACTTTCCAACAGTCATCAAACGGAAAGCTGTACAGGAACCAGAGTGGGTAACGGTGTTTATAGATATCAACGCTCCATACACACTGAAGGCCCCTTCTGTAAATGTTTATAAGTGAAGGCTCGTCTTAGAGACCACAAAAGATTCATTAAAGTTCTGTCCTTTGTTTTCATTTTTCTATTTGGGTTAAGCCGTCACGGGAACCCGTCCCACTTCCGTGTGCACAACAGATTCTATGAAATAATAAAATTGAATATACAGTTTAATAGAGATTTGTTGGACAACCTCTCCTGCGAATTGTGGTAAATATTTCTGTCTATAAAATTATTTAGATTTCGTAAGAATCTGGAACTTGTAAATGGTACATTAATCTGATAAGACACTGCAATAATTTTATTTGGTATGTAACACTACTTTCAGCATATTTTCAGCTATATAGTGGCGTCCTGTTTTATTGCGGAGGTAGCCGGAGAACCCTGAAAAAATTCAAGAAAACCAACCAAGTTGATAAGTACATATATGATAATAAGCTGTTCAAAGATCATGTCTTTACCTTATCGCTTAAAATAACATCAGGGGTCTTGATAATTAATTACATGTAACAATAAGTTTGAAATATTGCGATACACGTAGCGCCCCCCTCCGAGATTAAAACGTAAAACGAATTAGAAAAAAAGGTTAAAATGAAGATTTGATTGGGACAAATAAATATGTGTTGATTATGTAACCGAAGATCAAACACATATTTAAATTACTTATTCGAAAACAAATCTGTCTTGTTTGGAAAATGTAGTGAAGCATGAATATACGGTGTGTGCATTTTTTGTGTTTAGGTTGCGTGTATTCTCTTCTGAAAAAAAACTTGCTTGCGTGGTTGTATTATTTAATTTTATATTTAACACACACTACGTCTTTGTCAGTTTGGAATTATTTGTCATTCGAATATCATTTTTATTTCCTCATTCGTAGCTCCGGAATTCCTCATTATTCATTTCCTTATATTAAATATATTAGGTTACAATATCCGCTGTTACACAACGCTATGAAAAGTCATATAATCCGATGTGTGTTAACTGTTTAAACAGATTAGAACATTCACAATGTTTTATGTTTTCCTGTTAATAGTATGTTGTACAAATATATTATTCTCAACAATGATAATGCATGGTATGTTAATGTGTTTTATTTGATAACTAATTGCAAACATTAAAACTATGACCATGAGCAAATACCGAACATAAAATACGTTGATAAAACATGATATTTGTATCGCAACTATTTGTTTTGGAAATGACAATTCTGTTTTTACAATTATATTTCTAAGATTTCCGTAAGATATAATAATGCATTGACCTTCTACTCAATTTAAAAAATAAAGCAGACCAATCTAGAAATATAAAACATAACTTTTCAAATCGGTTTGTTATCGTATGCTCATGCCTTAAAAGTGTCGTTTAACCAAACTGAACTGACCTTTACTGACCTTCAATTCAGCCCTCTTTGCAGTTAGACGTGTTTGCTTTCTCTGGCTAGTAATTTTCATATTTATTTATGTGTTTAGGCTATGGCTCATTCTAATAGCTCGTCAGTGGACGAATTGTCTGAATCAGTAAACAACCATGGGGTTGATGCAAGTTCTACTCCTTCAGACGCGGAAGATATTAATTGCAGTTCTAGCTGCTTTTCTTCACTACCGACATTTACAGGTATTGAAAACCCAAAGGTTGCACTCCGGAGGGAGTTACGATCACAAGATCCACCTGGACGAGGAGTCTGTCTCCGTATTGCAATGGTGGATTTCACATTTAGAAAATTTGGAACGGGAAAAAAGTCTGTGCTCCATGTGATAATTCAGTCAGATGCCAGGCTGTAGGCTTGGGGCTGTGAATCAGAAATCCATAATAGGGGGGTTGTGGACTCCGGAAGAAAAAATTGCTCGTATCAATTTACTAGAATTGAAGGGAGTAACTTATGAGAGGGACAGTCTTTCCTGACAGATGACACGAATATTCACGTAATAGTCCAGTTGGACAACAAGACTGCTGTCGCTTATGTAAACAAGATCGTGTGTACTGCCTCAAAAAAATTTTCAGGTCAAGCGACTCTCTTTTGGAATTGGTGCCTAGAGAGGAATATAATCTATCTGCCGAACTTGGAATGTTTTAGCAGACTGGGAGTCGCGAAATTTTTTGGACAAAACAAGCTGGAAAATGAATAAGCAAATTTTCAAAAGTCTGATGACGGTACTGGGTCCTTGCAATGTCGATATGTTTGCGGACAGGACAAACACTTAGTTGAAAAGGTATTACAGTTGGAAACCCCACCCAGGTGTAGAATTTGAAATTAGTTATGCGTTTCCCCAATTATGTCTAGAGGGTCCTTGCATAGCGAAAGTGAGAAAGGAGAAATCAGAAATTGTAGTAGTAGGCCCAACATGGCAGTCCCAATCATGGTTTCCTCTGCTTCTGCAGATGTCAGTCTCTCTTCCAATTTTGTTACCAATGAACAAGAAGATTATGTTGCCGACGAAGTCCACCCTCTATTACAGATCCCAACGTAGCGGTATATTTTTTAATAACTGTATAAGTAATTTTAAGTAAGAGCGTTGTCAAATGTAAGTGCCTTGTATACTTTTCTTCGCATTTTTTTCAGTATTCATGATGCGATTGCATTTAGACGCAGCAAACTAAATATATTACCAAATATTTTCTTTGTACACTTGAACTAGTAACGCAAAAATTAAACCATTAATAAAAGCTATGTACAATGACGTGATATTTAAAAACTACTCTGAGTGCTACTGGAAAAGAATGGAGTATTGGTAATGGACGTAGAATTTAGACTTTTGCAGAGGATACAATGAACCTACTCACTTTCGACATCTACAAAATGGATGATTATCGTTCAAGCAGTGTGGCATTATTCAAACACGTTACTCTCTACGGTGCGGTCAGGATTTCCGTATTGTAACCTGACAAACCCAAGAGAGTGTCTCCAATACCTACCACCTTGTGATGCGCTAGGCAGCTCTTTGTGTCAATCATATATTAATTATGTCGATAACAGTAAAAGGACAGTGTACATATCCCAAAAAGTCATATATCGTACACCTAGAAACAACAGGTTTATTTATCATATTTTTTTTACTAGTACATGTATATTTCTATGCACACATGATTTGTTTTCAATAGACGAACATAATTTTGGGTTTTGTTTGCAATAAGTTTTTGTCCTAAGTCAGTTTTATGCATTTCACACTTGAAATTTGGAATATATATACGATAAAGAATTCAATGTTTTATTACAAACTTACACGTTAAAGATAAAACAAAACCCCGGTGGTTTTTGTTTTTTGTTCGTCATAACGTTTTCTACCAAGCGAATGCCGATTACATCTATCGTGTTGCATAGTCCTCTATTTCAACAAAATGGGTCATGATATGAGTCAATGAAACGTTAAACCCCATTCAATTAAACAATTTCAGAAATAAATTCAATTGTTCTTGTTTATTTCACTTGAATGTAAAGAAGTAAGTTCTTTGGATTGTCAAATGGTCAATGTCATAACAACTAGCTCAAACATAAAAATTTAATAAAAAAAAACAAAATAAAGACCATACACAATAAATGAAAAATGAAATGGATAAATACATATGAAAATAAATACACATTCACAAGACTGAACTAAATATAATGTATTGTTACAAGTAAAAAAAATGAACCTCCACACACCGACTTCGCACTACACCTCCCGGTTATCTTCCACATCGTCGGTAGTGTAACACTGATGAGCCATTAAATTAATTCCTTAGGAACTTTACCATATTTAACGGGCAACGGATTAAATTCTATACAAGTTGCAATTTCTACATTTGTGACGAGAACACTAGATAATAATCTTCACTTCGCTGGTCGACCGTAGTGATTATTGATTAAAGCCTTTCTTACTCCTTGCACGATAACAACCCTTTAAATAATTATAAAAAATGAGTAGGCATATTGTAGCCCTATAAAAAACTGAGTTTCCTTAAAACAAACATTAAATGAATCAATTAAATGTAAAGACAACACACAATATGTTCGTGCAAGCACGTATCAAGCAGACAGCGTTATCGCCGTTGGCTCCTCAGTGTTTAAACATTCTACATAATATCACAATAATATAAAGGGCGTGACGATACATGATAATTTAAATAAATGATTGTTGATAATATTAAAATCGTGGAACATACTTTGATGGTCATTTTGCAACTACGTGTATTTTTTAATTCTGTGTAGAATTTGAACTCTTTTGCAATTTATTTTTCAATTAATTTTGAAACTTTAACAATTCAAATAATATCACGAAAAACTTCTCAAGGCATAAAATATTGTAAGTACGTATTAGGTTGAAAAATATTGATATGCTGAATCTAATAATGATAATCACTTCGCAATTTTGTTTAAGTGATAGTTCATTGTGTAATGCGTCCAGCAATTAAACCTTTAGCGTTCTACCATACTAGAGAGATATTTACTGAAGCAATTTAGGAAGACCTTTGTAAGAAATAATAAATTATTCAGACTTCACAATTTGCACGGAAGTGGTGTTATAGCAGCTGCAGTTTTGGGGTTAATGATTTAAGCGTCATCTAAGATGGACACTTCCAAAGGTGGAGACGTAAAAGGCAACTTAAAATCTCTTCTTTTAAAAAAGTATCAGAACTTGACTATAATGTGTGTTTTAATATTATAATTACTTTGTTTCTTCTTTCTATGGTTCAGCAGCGGAGTGCGGCCATTAACGTTATTATTTTGTCCGTTCATTATGGTTTTACTTGCATTTGTTTTCTGTTGCTAGTTCACGGAGAAATAGTTGTCTTTATTTGGTAGTAAAATTGTTGTACAAAAACATAAAATTACAAATGTTTTGACCCTGAGAAATGTAGTATAATTCTGTTCGGTTCAAATTAGTTCTCTTGATTGTGCGTCATTCTTTGTATTGGTCTTCGGCGCATTACAATACTTACGCCCGTGTTTCGTTTTTTTGTTTTTGTCCCTATTCGTGTCATTCAGCACTGAAAAGTCCTATTTCTTTGTTCTCTACATTTTATTTTGTATAGACATGCGTATGGAATGAACATTTCTTATGAACACAGTAAATATCTGTATGTGTTACTTTTGTTATGTATGTTTAATAAATACGGCAGTGCGCTATCCATTTTATGTTCTTCGTTCATTACACCGTTATGGGTATTTACATGTTTTAAGTCTCAACGTATTTAGATGGTAGTAATAATGAACGGATTTGACCAGGAGAAAACTAATAATGATACAATTGTCACGATACATGGAATTACAATTATAATAGAAATCATTTTAAAACACGGAATTTTATAATTCAATACTATGCTTCACAACTTGCTTTTTAATCTTACAAAAGACAAATTTGACAACGTCACACGCAACAGAACGACCGCTACCGCTATATTTAACTGAGACAATATTTAATAAATTTTTCTATGGCAGAAATGTTCGTGTTTCATAGAAAAGTGAGTTTTTCATTCACCCAAAACTATCAGGTTTCATGTATTGATAGATTAATTAAGCGATTAACAGCAGGTTATCAATAATTCAGCTTCATTCGGGACCCAAAACGTGTAAAAGTTCAATTCCAAATATGGGATAGACTAAATGGTAAAAAATTGAATGCTATTGGTAAATTATGTTATATACTGTAGGAGCGAAAAAATAAGGATTCTGTAGAAGTTACAATGAGCCTACCCTTATTTAAAACTGCAAAAGAAGTCGTTGTCATGTATGGCTCTCTACAAATACATTTTACAATACATTCCGCAGTTATAATGTCAAACGTATTACCTTACAATCCCCGTCCACCCGAAAACATTGGAAACCATAACCAGAACGCAGCAAATTTAATGAAATAATGAATCGATTTCTTTTCCTTGTAATACGGCGGTAAGCCATGTGCTAAACTAATCAACGGTATCGTTTGCTGTCTATTGCAATTATTTAGAAGGCGTAATCATCTGGTTAGTTGTACATTCCTTTAGGGACTTATACAAGAAAATCCTAGTTACTTTTTATATGTGCTTTAAATGATCTACAAAAAGGCATTCAAAAATATTTTATCTCATAGAAAATTGATTTACATTTTACTAACAAAAAGGTTAAATTCGCATTAATGCGACTAAGAGTGTGTCAGGTATCTTATCTTGCAAGTTTGAACGAGTTACATAAACATTTTAGACTTACTTATAATACGATGTACAAACTTTTACATAATTACTTTGTAGCTTTAGGTAATGTTAACGATCTGGTGAACCATGTAAAATACTTTACAATATTCACGTGCGACATAAGTACAATGTAGGTCTTTAAAGATAAAACAAAATATGGAAAGGCAGTAACAGATAAAGTTAGAATCGGACATAGAAAATACAAATTTCTGTTGTTACTGTAACCGAAAAGCTTTGTAGCAGTAAAAAGTAGCATGCTGGTGATTAGAAGACACTCAGCGTAAACGGTTATATACGTATGTCACACGTCTACAGCAAATTTGTAAATAAATATTCCTCGGCATCAAAGCAATACATATATATATTTATATGAATGTACAGGAATCGTAAAATACTCAACTTTATAAATAAGAACGTTATTTTCTTCTGAAATGATATTAAACGTAACATGTATCGACTTCCTACAGATATTAATATAAATGCACATGATGGAAAATATATGCAATTTAGAAATAAAATGTATTTTCGAAAGGAATTGTGTTGTAAACGACAAAATTGCGGTCGGATGTTCATTTAATAATAAGCAGCAAATTCCATAAAAAATTTGAGATAAGGGAAAATTTTGATAACAAAATCGCAATCTCATACTGAAAGGATTTAATCTTGTGCAAACATTTGTTCATTTCCGTTGTCTTGGTTTGTGTCGTATTTTTTATTTGATGCTTATATTTCTTATCCCTTATAACGTTTTTGATTACAACTAGTTATTATGTTAAAAACATGTATTAAGGCTAATGTTTGTATGAATTCCGTTTAATGCCACTTTCAACAATTTTTCAGCTATGTCACGGAGTCCATTTTCGATTTAGAGAGGAAGCTGGGATACTCGGAGGAAACCAGCGACCTGCGTTAGGAAAACTATCTAGCCTTGTCAATTAAGATTGGAGTCGATTACGCCGTGCCTGCAGTCAGAATCAAACCCGCTATTTCGGTGTTGACAGACCACCTGCCCAATAGTAAGTGAACTTAACCATCTTAACCATTCGGCCACCAAGGCTTTTTTGTATTTAGGATAAGACATTGAACTAATAGTATGCGGTTTATAGATTTACCGTGGACATTTTTGGAAATTTTAGTGAACTGATATTGTATAAAAACAACTATAGCTTATTTTTACAACATCTAAATGTCAACACAAACATCAGGTCAAACATTATTTAAGTTCGGTAACAGATGCAGTGCAGACCTTTCTGTAAATGTAAACATGTAAAAAAAGTTTGTTTATGCTCCAAATAAGGGCCAGCTTATATTCCATATAATTTTATATTTTGACAAATAACAATTTATAACATTTGGATCTATTTGTCATAGAAAAAAAATATTTTTAGTTATTTTTCTACTTCCTGAAAATCTCATCATTCATTTCCCGCATTGGATTTATAGGTTAAGTATCCGCTATTGCCAAACACCCTGAGCTATTTAAAATGCTATATTTATCAACTATTGTACTTTTAGGTCAAATAGATTGGAGATTTGTTCGTTCATAATGTTCACTGTTTTTGTGTTATTAATATATTGTGCAAAAAGGATATCTATAACAGCACTAAAAAACCCGACGCAAAGTAAGTAATCTAAACTCATTAACCTCTTTACTACATTAAACATATGGTTTGTTGCAGTCTTTCAGCTTTGTTTAACTTATAGTTATGCCTGTTGTGCATTAAAGGCATTTTTAAAGTGGAATACAGAATATGTCGCTAAAATGTACGAGTAACATTTCAAATATGCTTATACTTCTAGTACACATGTGTAGACTTCTTTATGTATTAAATCTAATTTTAATTAAAGAATTAACTCACTCCTTGCATATTGCCACATGATTCTAAATCTAAATTAACCGAATATTATGACGACAAGTGCCAAATAATAAGAATAAATGTTGAGATCTTTGAACAACTAATTGAGTTGATGTTATTTGTTTTGCTCCGTTTTGAAAATAGGACAAAAAAGTCCCATTTGACTGAAAGTTAAAAAAAATAATAACAAGTAAATGCAAAAACAACACATACCTCTTAGTTAGATGCCGAATTACTTTTTACTTCAATGTGATACATTAAAAACGAAACAAAACAAAAAAAGAAATTCTAGCAATCGCGCATCTCGGTTTGAAATTAAGGAAACTACTTTAAAAGGTTTACATACTTTTTTAAAAACAATTTGAAATTAATGTCATCAATAATATGTCAGCTCTGTTATTAAAAAGAACGCAAACACTGTTAACAACAAATTATCAAAACAATATGCGTATACTTCTGCTCATTCTCTTACATATATTTAATATTGTGTCTATTTGGTTGGTGTTCAGAATTGTATGTTTGACGGTAAGAAGACATTGACCCAAAAGCATGTACATGTATGTTATATATTTCACGCGGCGGCAATAGGTAAAGGAGGCGGAATAAGTAAATAGTTTAATTTTAAAAATAAATTTAATAACATTAAATGTACATACATATAGCATCTTTTCTAACTAACAAGCGCTTTGTTCAATACTAATTGTTGTTTTGGAGACAAGAAAACAAATACAGAAATATAAAATGGTGTTATGTTTGTTTACACATTGTCAGGTACGTGGAATGAATCCCTAGATAATTGTCATATTGCCTCTGAGCAAGAGATCGAAGTAATAAAAGGACAATACGGCGTTAGTTTACTAAACCAGAGATTACAGGAATGGACTGGTAAATCCACCTTAAATTTGGGTTGGGCTTATTTCATTGGTGAGTGTCTCCTTGATAGTGAGTATATAAAATATTTGATTAATTATCAACGTGTAATGTTTGTTTCCATGTTGCAATTTAAATATTAAAGTAAAAGTTTAGTAAAAAAACAATATTTTAACAGTGAAATTTCTTTGAATAGCCTTGAAGTAAACGTTGTTAAAAATGAAAGCTGAAATAAAGTCTTTAAATGTTCATAGTCACCGGAATTTAATTGCAAAGTGATATATATGACAGGATGTGTTGATTTAAATCCAAAGAAAGTCGACAGTGTACATTTTTCTAGAGAGGTGCCCTACAGGAAATTGAGCGACACATTTGCATGTGCCAGATATTGCAGTTTAAAAGGCGATTATTTTTTGTTTCATGTAAGTATTATTAAGTGCAACATGCATGTATCTTAAGAATTATAAAGTGCAATATGTCATACTAATGTGTCACTCTAACAAATGGTTGTCTTTTTTGTCTAAAATTCTTTACCATGTAACAAGACTTCTCATCTGATCAAAACATATTTAAGTAAAATAAACTCTCATTTCTCTTCTTACAGGATATGTGGTGCCAGTGCATTTACGCAATCTCTGAATATAAATATGAAATCCGACATAATGCAGTCTGTACAAAAAAGTGCGGATCTGAAAAGAACAAAGTGTTATGTTTTTCGGAAGCAGGTGTTGCCATATTTGGATTGCGCAAAGGTAATAATTTTTTGCACATTAACGTATTAAAATAATAAAAATAGTGTATATTGTGCCAATTTCAAGACCTGATCTTCAAAATATAGCTAAAACAAAATATAATTATCAAAGTATCAAGCTTAATTATATTTATTGTTTATCAAAGTGATGAGCCCATTTTTGTTTGTATTATTGATGACTTAACACCAATCTGAAAATAAATTAAGAACTGCATGCATCTAAATTTTTTATTAGATTTAGAAATCGAAACAACAGATGTGAACGCTATAGATTCTATGCATTATTGCCTGACATGGATTACAAACAAACACAAGATAAGGGATTGCAACAAAGAATTTTACTTCCGATGTCAGAAAAGCGGTTAGTAGATGTTTTATTTTTATTCATGGTACATGTTATGTCAAGTTTAAGTGCAGAATTTTTACGTCAATTGATTTAATTGATGAGAGTACGTGATAAATGGATCATAATACAACAAATCTACGTCGTTTTGAATACTGTGTGACACCGGACGTTCTGAATATTTTATAAACGATACATTATTTAAGCTAGATTCGTAAGTTTACTTGCTTGTTTTATCTGAACCAAATTTAAAGTAGATTAAATTCGTTTTAAAACCAAACAAATAAATATGTTTATATGGTAAATAAACAAATTTGCAATGCACGCATATACATAGTGTTTTTGATAAATACTGTCTATTGCTAAATTTATATTCAACCAGTCAACCGAGGGGCAAAAAAGGTTGTCAAAAAAATATTCATAAAAAAGATAACTACTTGTGAACTGCATTAGTATACATAAATTTTCAGTGTTCCATACATGTAATCTTTCAAAAATAAGGTCGTAGTAATTTCTGTCAAAATGATTATTAAGTGCTACACTGAGGTAGTGGAAGGGTTTTCTTGGCTCAATACAAACAGATGCTAGCTCTTTCCCAGGTGGCTTATAGGTAAAAACGTTCTTAATGGGAAGACAGCAGTTGATCATATAATAACCCGGATCGAAGACTATATCGATTAACGTCAGTATAGATTGTAACCCTCCGACGCTGTACACGGGTTCACAGTACGTTTTCCGCGTTGGCCTGTTAAATTTCATTACCTTATTTTATTGTACGCCTCCCCTTGACTTTAACATACATGTACCAAAATGATGAATCATACCTTTAATCAATCATTTTAATGAAATATCAAATTCTATTAAGTTGTAAGCGCGCAAGCCAGAAATCAAGATAATATTGCAAATAATTGCAGTTAGCTATTTTTCTAAGATAACAGCAAAATAACATTTTAAATTATGATTGCACAATACGTTTTCATGCTAGACAGAAGCTTGTTATATGCAATATTCCAGATAATCTTTGTTCATAACAAATCGTTTAAAAATCTTGACTACGTTACCGACCAGCATATACAAGTTTTGGGTGGAACTTGAGTAAAATGTAGTCTGAGTTATTAAGATTGCTAATCATTGTATTGGCGACATCGGTATCTACTTTGCAAGTATTGACATGTATCTTTCTGTAAATTATACCTTAGTGGAACATTTATTCCTTTGTGTTCACTATATAGTGTTTTTATTATTCCCACTTTCTTGACGATATTTGTGTTTAGATCAGTCTTTTAAAAATAGAAATGTTGTTGACTAAGGTTTCATAAAACGCCTTTTATCATCACAATTTTCGATGAGGATGGGAAGCCCACGGTAGGTTTTTCAATCATTTCAAACATTAAGAAAGTGCTATATAATGAAAATAGTTACTTCATTGTTTTATCATTACTGTATTTGTCATTATGTCGTCAGTACGGCCATGGATACAACTGAATGTACTTGTATATATTCTCCCATGAATGTTTTAACAAACGTACATGTATTTATCACCCATATGTGTTTTGTTATGCAGAAATATTTTAACATTCTACGAGTTGGTTAATTTCATAAAAACGCGAGTAATAATCATATTTAACAATACATATAAAGGTGTAGTGATTTTACAAATATTAAGCCCTTTTGGTGGAGGTGTAACGTTCATATTGTATTTTATCTTTAAAGTTTAGTTTACCTTGTTAATTATTAATGATGATGTTAATTTTTAATCTTTTATTCAATTCGTACTTATAAAAATAGTCATTATAAATAATAAACAAGTATTTTGCATTAATTCAGTCTTTTTTAAATTGTGTTATCAAATTGTTATCAAGTTGTAAGTTTTTTAGTCTTTGGTTTTTCTTTTTCTTAATTTGAATAGAAAAACAGGCCTATTTCCTATAATTTGTATTAAATGATTGATATGTACAAAAATGTAATGTTGTTTACCCTTTTTGTATCAAACTCTATGCAAAAGTTATATGTTTGGGATATGGTTATTAGGAAATGCATGTAGCTCTAAACAAATGCCACATTTTTGTATACATGCGTAATACCTTTACTAATAAAAAAAACTTGTATTAATTATGTGCATTTTTTATTTACGGAATAGTAATTGATCCGAATTTATTATTGTTTTAAAACTAAAGATAGCTTCATACATGTCAATTGGGTACAGGCGATGAAAACTTGTCTGCAGAATAACACCCTTCCCCCATTGGTAGGCGTAGCTGAGCAAACAATCGAAGAATGGACAGGATACTTTAATGTCTACCAGTTGGATGGTAATTGATTTATTCTTTATAACGTAAACATAAACATATACATTCGTAGTATTTTGAAGAAAAATTTCTGCAAAAACCCAATGGTGAAGTTCAATGTCTGATCGCAGAAACCAGTAGTGTTTCAATTTGACAACGTTTGTAATGTAGGACAATATTCACGCTTACATTTATATTATATTTAATAGCCATGTGGCTTGTCAGTATGCATTTTGATTCTAAAGATACTAATTGAATTGAACATCTGCGGTTCAGCTCTGTACAGCAGTTGTACATAATAAAAAGGGAGAAGATTCATTAAAGATCAGAGAAAGAACAAACTATACTATTTATGTTGTTAGATATACATGTAACATATATATGCATGTGTTAAAGAACGATTTTAAACGGTTTCAGTGCTTAAATAACGCTAATTGCAAATAGTACATAACACTTTTGCTTCAAACAATTAAGTGGAATATTGGGTAACTATGTTTTAGACTGGCATGACACTGATATATTCTTAATTTTTATTATATTTAATTTGTCAACCGAACTACACGTAATCTACATGTATATTGTTATGGTATAATTTACATTCATAGATATAATCGGAACATTACTTTACAAAAAATACTAAAAAATAAGAATTAAGCAATGCATTTTATTGTAGATATAGATGTTCCAGTTTGTACTGTTGTGTCTGGATCTAAACATTCTCTTCAATTCGAGTACAGAAGGTGTTTGCAGCAGCTACCTTATATGTGTTTAGATACAAGTATTGATTTTTTTATTTCAAAAGTTATGTTATTTCTTAACCAAAAACATATTTATTGTTTTAAATAAGTAAAAATACGACAGTATTGTTTCCTAGAAGTACCATGTTGCTGTTCCCTAAAATTTGCAGAAAATACTCCACACAAATATCCGAACTTTATTTTGACACTTTTAAACTAAAATAGAACCATTAAATAAATCAATTTTGTATAGTATCGCTTAAATATTTGTTTAATAAATATATCATTTTATAGGGTGTCGGATAAGCCTTTAGTTTCCAAATAAGCACTACAATAAGATTGATGGTTAAACCATTTCAGATTTTGGATGGCATTAAAGCTTAAATTATAACACCTTAGCATCTTTAATTCTATTAAAATTAACTATAAAAATTGGCACATTAAATATATTTCAAATATATTCCTTCAGGCGAGAACAGTTCCACGTTCCCAAACACCGAAAGGTATGTCTCCAACATGTCACCTGTAAACTTCAGTTTGCCGTTTTTATCTGACATGGATAGCTTTAACATTACACCAGGTAATTATTCCACTAGTTTTAAATGGAGAATAACCTTTTCAGAATGTATATAAACCGTTCTCATTACACAAGCAGGTTTTACTTGGTGTATTACGCATTAATATAAAGATGGTTAACACTATATTATCACGCATGAATATCAATTAAATATTACGTTAAATTAATTAATTTATTTGTAATTTTTTGTTTGTATTTAAAAACTCGACCTTAAGCTAAATACACTTAGTTTCGATTGGTTATTTCTCACCCTAGAAATAGAAATGTCTCCGCGACTTCCTCTAAAAAGACTGGCTTACGAGGTGGGATAGCTTATTATGACGTCATTGACGTTTCAGTTATGTTCACACAATTGGCTACCAATCAAACCTCGGAAATGCTTGGAACTTTCATGAGAAACAATATCAAATCTCTCACGAAAAGCTGATTGAGGAAATTTTTAAACCCGCTGGCAAATGTATCTGAGTGTCTAATCCCTCGGTAGAGTTTCGGGATGACATGAAAGTTATATATTGTGTCTTGGAGTTTCTTGTTTTACCTTTCCACATGTGAAAGATTTATTGTGTCACCTTGGAACAAAAGGAAAGATATGTTTTACTAATTTTGCTCTGCTCGTTTTGCTTTCGTTCGTCTTCTCAGCGAAAATTGTCCGAGGTGTTACTTTTTGTCTTGATTTAATCCTTAGATATTGTTCCCGTATCAACATGAGGCGATGTAGCATTATGACCTTCATTTGCATTTGACATTGACCTGTGACATACAGGTCATATTTTTAATTTTATGGAGAAAGTTTGCCAGATGTTTAACCCTTTTCCTTTTTGTATATCTTAAATATTGTATATGTTTACATATTGCCATAAGTCGTTGTGTCAGTTATAATGGCCGTATATGACAATGGTCGTAGACTTCAAGTCAGATTAATGCTAATTTTATATACACAGGTTTTTCCAAACTCCTGCATCTTTATCTAGGTAATAAAAACATAAGTAGGTACATGTACAAAAGCAGTAGGCTCCACAGGTTTAAATGATTCATACCAGATTGTAAACCTTTATCTTAAACTTAACCTGCAAGATAAACTTTCCAGTTTATCCTTTTACCAAAGCCTTTTGATATTTGGTATGTAAATTGGTCACCTGTTAACAATGAGTACTTTGCCAAGATTAATGACCTCCGCTTACTTTTGGTCTTGGCAAATTTTAATTTGTTTGTGACAGATATTTGGTATTTGTCACCATGTAAGGATATGTACCATTCCAGCATATGCATTGTTTGCATGTAAGTGTCCGTTGTCATTTATGTGGGTGATCTTTACATAAGCTTTTAATATTAGATGAGTGGTTAAATATATTTGGCAGATCGTCATGGACAACAGGCAGTGTACTCGACTCCAATCTTAATTGACAAGGATTGCCAGTTTTCCTACCGCAGGTCGGGGGTTTTCTCCGGGTACTCTGGCTTCCTCCCCCAATAAAAACTGGACGTCATGATATAGCTGAAAAAATTGCTGAAAGTGGCGTTAAACAACAAACAAACAAACAAACAACCTTTTAATTTTGACTTAAGGGAAAAACTGATACTTTTTGTAAAATGCGTTAAGTGTGACGAAAATTCATCAGTGTTAATGCGTTTAACAATTTTAGTTATATGCATACTTGTCTAATTAGTGTTTGTAATTCCAACTCACAGAATCATCTGTTAACAGATTAATGTTTGAGTCGTCCAACCTACGTTATCATATGCGTGCGAGTTTATTACATATAGGTATGCTGCGCCTGGCATGAATGACAAATTTCTAATCTTTAGACGAAATACGACCAGACTACTTTTTAGAATTTCTGTTTCAAGTAAAATGTTGTCTCCGAAAATTGTGCGTACAAATTACGGTACCAAAGTGTTTATTAACCGGTTTCCAATTACGCTTTAACTCTTTATTTTTACAGTCATCAGTAATTCAATCTTCTGGATTTAAAGGTTTATGTACACAAAAGTATAACGCAAACAGTATTTTTTTGAGGGAAAGTTCATATCGGCGACTTGCGTGGTTTTCCTTGGTTTATAACTAAAGATGTTGTACAGCTCTACCTATCAAACCCCCAGGACGTTTGTCTATTTTATCAAAATTTGGTAGCCTATCTATCTCTCCTTTTGCTCTGGCATTTGCTGAATTGCTAGGTAAATGACCATTTTCCATTACTGATCTAAGACCATAGTAGCTGTTTTACATTTTTATAGAACATTGAACTGTGATTTCTTTATTGTGCCATTTCTATGTAGAATATCAAGCCTAAAAATTTGATATGATTTTGATATTGTCTAGGCAATATGTTAAGCGTTAGTTGTGTGTGCTTAATTAACTGAATTACGGTTGCTTAACATAAAGCGAACAGTATTTCAGCTATATTCTGTAAGGGAACAAGTTAACAAACAATCGATCCATTTGTAAAACATGAACAAAAGAGAAAACATTTTAAATGCTATTGGAAGAGTTTAGAAAAATGTAGACTTTTGTAGCGCTATAATAAGCTTGTTTTTTCAAACAGAAGGGATCACTACCTTGCAAGGAGCGTGACATTCTACAACACGTTACCTACTGTGCTTCGCTGTCGAGTGTTTCGTATTCTGATCTGACAACCCCACTCACCCACAAGCGGGCATCCCCTATCCGTCAGATGCATCTGGTAGCATAGCTTTAAAGTATAAAGTTGTGTTTTTGCTTCCAAGAATAGTTATTGCTTTCGAAATTCTAACTTCAAATTTACGGGACCATTCATAATATTTCAAACGTTCTTTGTATTTTTGTTTGAGTACTTAAATCTCTCTGTACCACATTGCACATTCATTAGTGTATTTGGTTGAACAGGTCCGTCTATCATTAAATTGAAGGGCGTGATAAATGTCACATATGTAGGTTTTCTCCTCGTTAATAAAAGCTTTTACAAAAATATCGACCATTAGTCCCTAAGGTCTTCCAATTACAAGGATCGAATGAGTTTTCAATGTTTGAGAAAAAAATGATTTTTGGTCTTCGCGTTCTACACTTACAAAATAATAAAATATTTCATTCTAAAACCGCTTGGAATACTTTTAAATGTTGTTTGGCGCTTAATAATGGAGAGTCTTTATTTAATGAAATTGTCTTATATGTCGTTTAGGGCAAGTCAGTAGAATATTTTGTAACACCTACATGTATGAAGTTAAAGATCCTATGCCAAGGATGTACTATTTATATGGCCCACAGGACTTTTTTCCTGTTTATTTATGTCTAATAACTTAAATTCTTGAATCTGAACCATATTATTTTGGAGCCTATACGAATTATAATAGTTATTTTCCAACAAATTAACCAACAAAATCAACCAACTGTTTCATTAAAATAAGAGTAAAGTCCATTGCGACCAAACAGAGATTATTATCAATTGCATGAAATGGATTATGTACGGGGTGGATTTTTGTCCGGTCTTCAGTAAGAAACAGGCGTAATATCTTTCTTTAAAATGGTTATTCTAATGTTTCAGTGCAGTAAATGTACCATATCGGGTTCCATTAAAACATTATAGACTATAGATGTAATTTACTAAGGGTTATTTACGAATAAATATGAATATAAATATGCTAATGGTACGGGAGAGAAAGGGCTTGATGCTAGATTTTCATCAATATATTGTCTGAAAACCATAAAACAATGGCTGACATACTCTGTTCTAAATAAGATAAGCTATATTTATAATTTCAAGAATTGACTCTTTAAAAATGAAACATTGCGTTTCAAGAATTTTAATTCAAATTTTGGGGGCAGTTATGATTTTAAATTTGAGGATGATTGTAGTCTTGTAACTTGGCCAGGCACCTGTATCTTGCACATCACGATTTTGACATACCTATGATTTATTGTTTCATGTCATTGATTTCTTTTTCCAGTCTTGACTATCAACATAATTTTATTTGTGCTGTGTCTGTGTGTTGGAGCTCTTTTTGTGTTCAGGTATTTAAAAAAATGTCTCGTACATGACACAATAAATATCAGCGCAGATATATCTTAACATTTTATATTTAAATACTCATAACATATAACGAATACTAAAATGGAGTACACTGTCGCTTAATTAGACTTTTGATCGGTTATCCTAGGAAGTACATTTAAAATCTTTATTGCATATAAGTTGTAATAAATGCCTAAATAAAGAAGTTGTTTTTTGACCTTTTGGATTATGTGATACGTCATTATTTTTTTTTCATTAGAAAGCAGCATGGGTATGCCGAGGGTCTCGTTAAAACGCAGCATCGATAACTATTATTTTTACAAAAAGAAAATGGCACACGTACATTTATAACAAATACATATAAGGTCCAAAGTCAACACTGTCATTTGAACCGTACTATGCCATCGTAACAAATTATGGCGAGAATAGATATTAATAAAAAATTCAACAGTTTGATATTAACTTCCAGAAAGGAGCAAGAATGGCGCTGCAAAAATGAGAAAACAACACTCACGAATTTACCGGAAATAATCATACCTTAAATAATCTCCGGGATTGACCCTACAAACGTGTTGAAGAAAACATTGTTCTAAATTTACAGAAAATATACAATAAATCACAATTATATAAAACTATGAGATACGCCCAACTTACATAATTGTTGTAATGATAACAAAATATTTACATAAGCTATTCGAAAAAAACATAAAAAAATATTTAAACTTTACTGTTAATCTACGCTTTTATATGACAATATACTCTGAATATCAATAGAGGTTATTTATGTGTTTCAGAAAATTTAAAAAAAATGGATATACGACAACATCTAACATCAACAGAACGTGAGGGCCATGATGCATTTCGAGCAGATTTTCAGAATGCTACATTTAATTATCTTGAAGCATGGGATTTAAATCAAAACGACGACCAAGCGGAAAAATAAAATGCACAGATGTTTAAATCAATTTAATCTGTACTAAAAGTCAAACCCTGTAGAGTGATTTTTATGGCCCGCAACTAACAGTGTGGGCATACTGATTTAACTCTGTCCGGATAAGAGGAGTTTGGGGCATCATATGCGTGTCCCAGACACAATACCATTTGAAAAGTAGTGTTAGACTAAAATCAGTTATTAATATATGCAGCTGTGTCAAATTATTGCTAAGTATTACTTCTAGTTTTGCTTGCTTTATATTATACTATATTGTGCCTTTTTAGTACAAATATACAAAACAGATTTTTTTCTTTGATAACCTGACCATATTCCATACTAAGCCACATATATTACAAAAAGTCTATGAATTTTGCTATGGAAATGTTTATTGTAGTTCATTCATTTATGTTTCTTATGGAACCTTACGTAGTTTATAAAGGTCAGCCTGCTTTGCTCACGTTCTATAGTACTTGGAGAGACCATGAGGATTTCCCAGCATAAAGTACAAAAATTGTTAATTTCTAGAAGTAATTCAAGTTGAAAACACAACATTTCAAATCAGTAATGCCTCAAAGACAACATGAAAACCCGTTTGCGTTGACAACCGGTACAAATATAACAGAATCTTTTAAAGGCAAAACACAACTAAAAAATACTTTAAATCTAATTTGATGTTTAAAGTTTCAGTTAGTTTAATAGTCATTTAACATAGTCTTTGCACCGAAGCTGTTATAACTAATTATCATGACTGATGCTAACATTTTTATTGCATTGCTTTAATGGTTAAGTGCAGTCCGTAAATAATTGTATTTGAACGTCGTATTTTAATTGATACTTCTTTTTCAAAGTTGGGAAAAACTCCAGATAATTTACAATTATGTTATCCGAGTTAACAGCATTTATCTTTCGTATCTTATTTCAACTTTTTTACAGCTTCTTTAGTAAGTGTTGCATTGTCATCTACATAAAAAAGCTCAAAAATAAATTTTGCATTAAGTATTGTGCATAAGTCGTGCATTTAATCAACATTTTTTCCAATGTATGTGACACGATGAAAGGAAAATACTAATATATTATTCCATTGCAAATTGTGTGTATGTATACACATTGATTCGTTAATTATCTGTATACAACTCATTACCTAATTGCTTTATTTGAAATAATCGCTACATTGAATTAATTCTTTAAATCTATTCTTCCAAGTCAGGGGTTCTGATTACATGTTTGCTTCATCATCACCCTTGACATCATAAATTACTATTTTGCGGGCTGGACGTGAACTTGGTTCTAACAACAAGAAGCACCAATCAAAAATGTTTTCCTAAATGTTCCTAGCAAACGTAAACAAATACAAGAGGTTTAAACAAACATGCGAATACTTTGATAATTTGAATTGCAATTGAAAAAAAACGTGTGCCAACAAAACATGAGGTGTGTGAAAACTATTGATAAGTTTTTGTTTTAATTTTTTTAATTTTCTCCTTCAATAAAACAATATTTTGGACCTGTGCAATTGCAGCTTTGTTTGTATTCCGTTTCAGTAAGCAGTATTGCACCAAAATAATAAGATTTAGGTCAAAATAATTCATCCAATGTTTTATTCTGTATATGTGTATGCATGCTACTTTGCATTAATTTAATCACTGTGGTTCACGATTCTATAAAATTCACTTAATTTTGTAGATTTTTAAGATTAATACAAAAATATAATACACACAGTTTAGAATACCATCAATATACTATATTACAATATTAATAGAGAAATAAAGCTCTTTCTTTGATTTCTACACTATTTAGGTGTACATGTTCAATTCCGAAACAAGAGTATATACATGTACACAAATCTTCACTACATTGCGGTGAAAGTTGCTTGAAATATATCTTGACACAACAAAGTTAATATGCAAGATCACGACGAACAATATATTTCTTAAAACATACATTTAAAGCCCAAACTAAATGGGTTTTTCAATTTCAGACAAGTTAGCCCTGCAATCATATTTTCCTTTTCCCCACAATAGGTTCAAGATTTTGCTACTTGGGTCATCTAGACCCTTGATAAGCAGCTATTAAAACAAGAACCTATAATATGGGTAAAGAATTAAGCTTACCAGTACTATAAATTATTCTTAGCTACATTGTTAATCTGCTAAAAGATCTCATTACCCTAAATGAAGCAACTGATTGTGGTGCAACACCCAGGGGCTTACAAAGCTTATTCATTATTAAACTGTTATGTTCCTTTATGTATATTTTTCCTTTTTCTCCCACTCATTTTAAACATTTTAGAAAATCTTACTTTAATAACGATTCCTTCGTAACCGCCCTTTGCTGCCGAAACATGGGTTTATTCTTTGAACTAGTCATAAAGTATATGTAAACTAGTTCCAAACAAGTTTCCTGCTTGCCACGAAACGCATGTACCTGTACTAAAATATGAAAAATTGTTTACTAATGATGATACTGAGGTTGCGGTTTGGGCATATCTGCTGGCAGGGTGTACTTGACTACTATCTTTAATGGACCAGGATTGCCAGTTTTCCTACCAAAGCAGGGTCCATACTCCTTCTTTATCTTAAAGTTATATGACTTGTCGAGAATCATGTGACAATTTTCCATACTTGATTATAGCATACCAGTTTCATTGACTGTTGAAATTTTGCACATTATATGAGATTAAGGCATAGTTGAATTTTTTCGCCTCGAACGTTCATGCAATTTTTGTTTAATAATAAATACATCATTTGAAACAAACACACATGGTTCATATACCGTTTTCGTTTCAAAAGTCATCACTCTTATCATAATTTTAGGATTTAATGACTTTTCAATGGCTTCATCTTATTTATTGATTAAAATTCCGTAACTTTTTCAATAATTCGTGACCCGTATGAACCTTGCCGAAGGTTGGGGTGTTCGCCTAATACACCTCTTCTTCCTAAATAAGACCAAGATGCATGATAGAAATAAAAAAAATTCTTAAATTTCGGTTAAACACAACAAATTAAAATAAGACAAACAATTATGAACTTAATAAACATGCATCAACAGCAATATTGTTTTCGTTATTCCAATTTATAAATGCGTCAGAATTAACAATTTGATTTCAAGTAATTAAATAATACAATGTTTGACTAGTGTACTGCATTTTAAGTTGTAATGCTCCACACATTTCACTCCTACCTGTACAGTATATTATTCAAAACATTATTTATGTCATTTCAAAGGTGAATAAATCCCTCCTGAAATCAGTAGTTATATCATGGTACATAGTAACCAAAATGCAAAAATGTTAGTTGTTACTTTTCGATAACTTAAAAATATTTACTAAGTTCTACATAAGCCTTGTAGTGCATTTTGGTTACTATGTACCAGCAAAGGGCGGTTACGAAGGAATCGTTATTAAAGTAAGATTTTCTAAAATGTTTAAAATGAGTGGGAGAAAAAGGAAAAATATACATAAAGGAACATAACAGTTTAATAACGAATAAGCTTTGTAAGCCCCTGGGTGTTGCACCACAATCAGTTGCTTCATTTAGGGTAATGAGATCTTTTAGCAGATTAACAATGTAGCTAAGAATAATTTATAGTACTGGTATGCTTAATTCTTTACCCATATTATAGGTTCTTGTTTTAATAGCTGCTTATCAAGGGTCTAGATGACCCAAGTAGCAAAATCTTGAACCTATTGTGGGGAAAAGGAAAATATGATTGCAGGGCTAACTTGTCTGAAATTGAAAAACCCATTTAGTTTGGGCTTTAAATGTATGTTTTAAGAAATATATTGTTCGTCGTGATCTTGCATATTAACTTTGTTGTGTCAAGATATATTTCAAGCAACTTTCACCGCAATGTAGTGAAGATTTGTGTACATGTATATACTCTTGTTTCGGAATTGAACATGTACACCTAAATAGTGTAGAAATCAAAGAAAGAGCTTTATTTCTCTATTAATATTGTAATATAGTATATTGATGGTATTCTAAACTGTGTGTATTATATTTTTGTATTAATCTTAAAAATCTACAAAATTAAGTGAATTTTATAGAATCGTGAACCACAGTGATTAAATTAATGCAAAGTAGCATGCATACACATATACAGAATAAAACATTGGATGAATTATTTTGACCTAAATCTTATTATTTGCTGCAATACTGCTTACTGAAACGGAATACAAACAAAAGCTGCAATTGCACAGGTCCAAAATATTGTTTTATTGAAGGAGAAAATTAAAAAATTAAAACAAAAACTTATCAATAGTTTTCACACACCTCATGTTTTGTTGACACACGTTTTTTTTCAATTGCAATTCAAATTATCAAAGTATTCGCATGTTCGTTTAAACCTCTTGTATTTGTTTACGTTTGCTAGGAACATTTAGGAAAACATTTTTGATTGGTGCATCTTGTTGTTAGAACCAAGTTCACGTCCAGCACGCAAAATAGTAGTTTATGATGTCAAGGGTGATGATGAAGCAAACATGTAATCAGAACCCCTGACTTGGAAGAATAGATTTAAAGAATTAATTCAATGTAGCGATTATTTCAAATAAAGCAATTAGGTAATGAGTTGTATACAGATAATTAACGAATCAATGTGTATACATACACACAATTTGCAATGGAATAATATATTAGTATTTTCCTTTCATCGTGTCACATACATGGGTAAAATGTTGATTAAATGCACGACTTATGCACAATACTTAATGCTAAACTTATTTTTGAGCTTTTTTATGTAGATGACAATGCAACACTTACTAAAGAAGCTGTAAAAAAGTTGAAATAAGATACGAAAGATAAATGCTGTTAACTCGGATAACATAAATTGTAAATTATCTTAAAAACAATTTATATTGAAATTAATTTAAAAAAACGTATGGCTGGAATACCAAATGCATCTATGGTCGTGTATTATTAAAGTGCTGTCATGAAAAATTCAAATACTGTGCAACTAACCAATAAGTGTGTCCTCGACTTCATCCCTCTGTCCTTGCCGAAAAGTTTGGGCTTCAACCAGGTTCTCGTGATTAATCCTCCATTAAAAATTTGACGCCCCCCGCTCTTGCTGAAAAGTGCCGAAAGTGTCTTATAACTTCCAACAAGAAATAAAATTAGTTTTCAGATAATCAAAAACCTCATAGAAAACTTTAGTGCAAATATTTTAAGTTTTATGTGTATTAACAACGCATTAAACTGTTAAAAGACATTGTGGCGATTGGAATCGTTTGGAAATACGTCTTGGGTTTTATTGATTCAGAGCTAATTACAATCTTTTAAAAAATTTAATTTTCGTCTCACTTAAATCACATTACTGTTATTTTTTTAAGGTTCATTGATTAGCTGCCGTGGTATCTAACTCTAACTTAATCCTCTTTGTAATAAAGGCTTACGAATAGTTTAGTTCGTGACATTGTACGGTGAAAACACATCGTGCACTCGATTTGAATTCATGTTTGTTAGGTACTTGACTCGGGTCGGTGATTCTATCTGTCGTCCTATGTAAAGATTTGAAGCGTTTGATTTTTAAGCTAGTTTTGGTATACTTTCGACAATAAAGAAAAATTAACATATTTACAAAAGGGACGAAAGAACGTATTGTTAAAGACACTTCCTTTAAATTCATAACTGAAAATGGTTGAAAGTTGATGAATCCTAATCATTATCTTTGAATTTTGGTCGCGGTAAATTAACTGTCATGTAACATACAAATGTGTCATTATTTACGATCGGTAACTTGCCGCTGCGACGCAAACCTATTTACCATCTAATAGATATAAACACTTATTAGATGTAGATAAGAAAACACAAATACTTTTATCTAAAAGCAAAATAATGACAACAACTTTGTACTTTAACACTTAGTGCTGGAAAAAACCGCGTCTGTGGATATAGTTAACGATCTTTTGAAATTTTAGAAAGCAGTGTCAGAAATATTATTGAATAAAAATATAGTTTAGAGAATTTACTATTATAGCTGAATATATGAATATTTGATTGATTGATGCATTGCTTGACGTCAACCAAGCAATATGTTAGCTTATAGTCGGGACTTATGAATATTTGAATTTACATATAAACAAAATACACATTTAATGATAGGGAACTAAGATTTATGTTGAATCAATTTACACTCAGCGCAAAATAGGCAATTTTCAGATACACGTACGGCGAGAGAAAAAGTTTAATGATAGTATTTGTTTTTAGAAAATCGCAACAATGTTACTGTTTGTAAACATTTTAAGAGTTAGGAACTTAATGCAATGTATAGGAGTTCCTGCTACAGAAACGCTATTGTTTATGATCTATAGTGTATATGAAATAAATGATTTGTCGCATACGCATGTTAAAACATGTTAACTTTTCGGCATTTCTTAATCGCATGACTGTAAACGCTTTTATTAAGAAATGTAGATTTAAAAAAAATATATAAAACAAAAGTCATAGTAATGTTATTGATCAATGAAGTTACATAACAAAATACATAGCGTAAAGTTTAAGATCAATATGTTATGACTTGTTTACGTCATTTATTTATATTGACATTCAATGACTAAGGCCATTCGTTGGTCAGTCTTTGTCTAAATTTTTGACAAGAAACACCGTCTTTTGTATCGTTGCAAAATCTTCTAGACTTGTATATTATTTTGTGTTTATGCTGTATCGTCATGTTTGTCGATGCGATACTTAATAAGCTTGCTGGTTGGTAGACTCTTAAGACTTTTATATAATATTTTGAACTACCTGTATTGTGTTTTTACACGATCCCAGTGGACTTATATTATTCCATCACCGAATGAAAAAATACTTTAAGCATTTAGAGTTAAACGCCACTGATGAGTCTTAAGTAGACGAAACGCGCGTCTGGCGTAATGAATTTGTCACCTTGGTAATTTTGATTACATCTTGTTGGAATATTTGAGCAAAGCCAAGTAACACCACGGCAAGTCCGCGAGCCGTGCTGTTACTTGGCTTTCCTCAAATATTCCAACAAGATGTAGTCAAAATTACCAAGGTGACAAATTCCTTACGCCAGACGCGCGTTTCGTCATGGATCCGTCATTACTTTGGTAACAGTCAGCAATCAGTGCGATCATTCCAATCAGTCAAAACGAATCCGTCATTTAATTATATGTATATATCAAAATCTCCGGAGCCGAGGTCATATCTGCTGCGTTCCACACTCAGTAACACTACGCTAAGGACATCACCTCTGCCTAGAGCTTGAGCTTTCCCCGTAACTCCGCCCACTAAATCTTTGCAAATTATGTAAATACACAGAAAAGACAGTCTTACACTCTACACACTTATTTTTTACCATAGTTAAGCGAAATTTAAATTTGAAATTGAAAAGTAAATTAGGTTGACAAATTTGTTTAGTCCGTAAATAGGAGACATTAAGTGTGGACAGCCATTCGGACACAAATTAACAAAATTAAAGCAGACAAACTTTTACATACAGACGTTAAAAGATAAAAAACAGACGTAACCTTTTGAGAACAGACAATCATTTGAACAAAAACGAACAGGCGATAAACTATAAATAAACACAAAAAACAAAAACAGATATAAAATGTAATAACAGACGTTAAAAGATAAAAACCGACGTTTTTAGAAACAGACAGACACAATACGAGAACTAACAGACGCTGAAGGTCGTGGCGACGCTTTATCCGGAGTCCCTTTTACGCGCAAGGGTGGAAAAAGCTGAAGGGTATTTTGGTATTGTTTGGCAATATCTTTTTAACAATTTCGACGTACTGGATACTAAATGATAAAATTATCTTGATTTAATTATTTAATACTTGACCTGAAGGGTCGTCCATTGGAACATTACGTACAGTGAAATTTCAATTTTGGACTCAATTTGTAGAAATATGAAAAATCCGCTTAATATTATACAATTAATGACTTTAATATAGGTCTCTATCAGGATTTATCAGCCAGAAAAAATGTCATATTGACCGAGCCGCTAGGTGAGGTGAATATACATTTTATAGGGCTGAGAGATGCTGATGGCGACCGTATATCAAAGTCAGTAATTGTTTTATTACAGAATAAAAAATCACTATCTACAGAGGATACTTACATTTTGTAATTGTTGAAATGCTGGTTACACTTTATATTTTCTGTTAAAACTGCATTTTATCATGGTTTCCTGATAATCTTGAAATTCAAGTTTCATCACATTTCAAATATTGAAAATAGTATAAAAATTCAATTATTTTATTCTTACATTTTTTAAACAGTATAATTACAGATAATTCAATGATCACTAACATTGAAATTTATATTTATGTTGGAACAGTTATGAAAATTTAATTGCAGTACTATAACGATTTATCGTGACTTAAAAGTTGTTGTTAGACCAATAAAAAACAAGCAAACTACTACATGTTATAATAGTTAAGATATTCCTCAAGGAACTTTTATAACAAATTGATTGATATAAAGTCTAATATGACTTGATCAAAACATTGATTCGGAAGATTTTAACAACACGTTTCCTTATATATATGTATAAGTGGTTAAGATACTAATGATCACATGAGCACAGAAGTATTTTTCAAATTCTTGGAGAATATTTTATTACCAATGAAGGTAGTAACAAAATACCGAACACCGATGAAACTGTCAAAAAAGGCAATCCACAAATCAAAGTCAGAGAAACCGACAAACTTCAGAACCAACAACAAAAAATACAGCAACACAACAATGGTCCTGACTTGGTAAAAGCATTTCAAAAGAAATAGTGTGTTAAATCAGGTTTTGTGACATGCCCAATCTCCCGCTTTCAATACTGTGGAATGTGAGTTGGGTAGTTGATTTAAATATACCACTGGTCACTAATAGGTGTGTCCAAAATTCATCGTAGCACATTTACTGTGCACCTAATTCATATATTGGGAAAACTATCTGCAACCATAGTTTCAAACGAATATTTTTTCGACAAGGAAGATGTATCTATAGTAAAAGAAAAATTAAGGCGCGAACGATTTCTTGTAACCTTGGTTTATAAGTTTATCCCGAAGAAATAGGTGTCGTTTTCGGATAGTGACACCCTCCTTTCATTATACAGACCCTTTTGTAAATTTCGAAAAGGAGCAGGCTCATTTCCGCCGCTATTAGAGGTTAAATTTGTTTTTGCCCCTACCTCAAAATTTCATACTTTCACAGTGGCAGTCAAAATTGTGTTCCTGTTTGGCCATTTCTTATTCAGTGAGACCATACTGTGATAGTTCTCAGTGCTCGACCGGAAGAGCTGCATAGCTCGTCCCGGGGTAGCATGGTCACATACCGTAGTAGGTGTCGTGTTCGGATAGTGAGACGCTACTTTCATTATAAAGACCCTTTTGTAGATTTAGAAAAAAGTGTAGGTTCACTTCACCGCTATCAAAGGTTAAATTTGTTTCAGCCCCTACCTCAAAATTTCCTACTTTTCAAAATTGTTGACCCATCCATTTTCCATTCGACTTTTGTATAGCAACTTGTTTTTGTCTAAATATAGCTGAATAACTGTTAAAAGTTAAGCAAAACATTATTTAATCAATCAACCCTCCCCTTTCCATGTGACAAATTGGTTGTTTCGGTGTTCTAGTCATGCACCAAGCTGAAGTATTGCTTGCTGAACGTTAAGCAAACATTCAACCAATTAATTATATAATTGTTTGACTCTACCCATTTTCCAAATTATCATTAAAAGTACTTTCATATCGCTTGATATTAAATGGTAAGAATAAATACGGACAAAAGATCAATAATTATAAATGCACCAGTAGAGAATTTGATATGCTATAAAATAATATCTTGTTAAAATTAATAATGTTTACTAAAGATATCATTTCCTTGTTGATAAATATTCTATCTCGTGTAAAGATGAGTTTTGCTGGACCATACTGTGAGGGGGCGGATAAGAATGCGGTCTAGTTGTACCCGCAAACCACCGTGGGTAACGTGTTAGGATAGTGCTACGTTCCTTTAACAATAAAGACCCCTTTTGTGGATGTCGATAGAAGAATGTTCGTTGTGCTTAATTTTCCCCCATTTCCAGTGGCATTCAAAATATTTTGCATTCGTTCCATTTTTCCCGAATTGACGTTTTGTTTGTCATCTGCTCGTCCTGAATATAGTTGATATACTGCTCGCTGGAAGTAAAGCAAACTTCCAACTCAATCCAATCGCGAATATTAAACAGAGACCGTATTGTGATGGTTCAAAATGATCGACGCTCAGAGCAGCCCAGCGTATCCACAGGTGGTGGATAGGGGATGCCTTCTCATGAGGGGTTGTCAGGTCATACTGCAATACGCTTGACCGATGACCACAGTGGGTACCGAACATGGAAAATGCCACGCTCCTTGCACGCTAATGAACCCTTTTTGTAGATGTCGATAATGTTAGGGACACTGTATCTACTATAAAAGCCTAAATTGTTCGCACCTATTAAACCATACCCTATACTAAAAATGTCTGTCCTTTTGCTCATTGTTTCCTAGTAAATTGATTGTTTGTTAACGTGTTCTCCTGATTTTGCTGAAGATTTTGCAAAGATTCTAAATCAATATCTGTTATAGTTACTGTGATTAGGATATTATAATGTATGTCATCAATTCAGAGGAGATAACTATTACAAAATGTAATTTAAATGTGCCTCTGGAACAAATTGAAAGGACCTACATTTTCGTCTCGATTTTGGTTCTGTATCTTGTGACTAAGGAGATCTGTACACAACATAATATACAAATTAGAAGATAACTGTCGTTTGACCTCTTTCAGGGTCAATGACAATGATGACCAATAGTGACGGTCTCATGGCAATATACAAATGTATGTTACTGAGATTTTGCTATTTACAATATATTATTATCAAAACCTTGACAAGATCTACATTTTTGGTCATGGTGTCAGTTTAGTGAAGCCAAGGATGACCAACATTGAAGACCCATAGTTTCTATCATACCTGGTTTATGAAATAGATTATACTAAATTCATTTGCAATAAAAAAAGGTAATAAATCCTATAAGGAGTCAACAAAATTCTTCAAGCAATACGTAACAAAGTGTCGCGATCCATTACTGACTACGTTTTAACGACTTTAATTGCGATATCTTTTACGGTTTCAAAGTTTATCTACCTAAACACTTTTTTTTGTGACAGGAGAAATAACTTTGTAAAGAAATATGGTTTTGTAATGTCTAATATATCCATGGTACTAAATTTTTCTATTCAAAAAGTGGAAGGCCATAAACACATAAAGGGGGTGTAAATAAAACAATTTTAGTAAATAAAATGTGTCCCAAGTCGAAGTAGAATAGTTTACGCTGAAAATTAATGGAACTATCAGTAACATACTGTTGGTAAATTAAAGTTCACGGCATCAAATAAAAACAACAACATCTAAACAATAACCAAGCGCCATCTATTGTCAAGTGATAGGGATTAATTTTCAATCATGCTGTTTACTCCTCTTTTATGTTGCTACCATATGACGTCTCTGTCTCTGATGTTTTATAAAGGACAATAAATTAACAACTGAAAAAGTAACTTTATGTACTTTTACAGAAAAACCCAAAATTGTGTACACTGGAAGACCACTAAAAAACTACGAGTATCATGAGTAAAACGTCATATTCATTACTACTTTTAAAATGTCAATCAAGAGAGTAAGTTTCTCTTTGTATCAGAACAAACATAGTGTGTATCATTCGTGAGAATTATTGTCTAGACCATCATTTATGTAAAGAAAAGATTATGTGTCATTGATATGCACTTGACGGAGATAAACACGGAAATAATTAATTCATTTAAAGTTATTCCGGATATTACTACTTAAAAATCTTACATTAAGTGTTACATGATTTATTCATCTTAGGAAAATTATGTTAGAGATTTAAAGTACTTCTATATAAAAATATGATCTTAAAAATACGTTTAATGCATCCTAGCTTAATTATTCGTATTCTTAGTATATGGTTCCAATGTATTCAGCTCTTTTTAAGACTAATAAGCACGTAACTACACAACAAACAACAACAATTTTACACGTTTTATAAATTATATTCAGTGCTCTTGGGCTCAAAGTAATAAGAAAATCATATTACGCAAGAAAAAATGGTTTCTTTACTCCACGTGAACCAATTGTTATAAATATATTACTCGTTGAATAGAAATATATGAATAAGAAGACGACCTATCGTTCCTATGTAAAGGAAGCCTTAGTCGTCCCCCATTATTGTTGTAACTTTAGTATTGTAAATGTCTGTCCCCCTTTTGCCAAAAGGAAATGACGTTTATTGTTTTAGTACTTGGCGATTGCCTTCACCAGATGTAAAATAGAACAATCTATTCAACACTTGTGGAAAAATGAACGTTATAACGAAATTAGATCTACAGATGCGTAAATTTTAATAAATGAATAATAATTACTATTTATTAAACAGTAAAGTCTGCTACATATCATTTTTATATCGTACAATGTCGGTCAACTTGTTACAATAATTTTCTGCGACATTTATCTACTTTGTATGAATCAACATATCTAGTAAATGTCACTTATTGTTCTAAACCATCGTCAATACACATATGAAAATATTTTGTTTGTTGTTTTGAATCTTGACTAATGTCCTATTAGTAGGAGTGAGAAGCTGGATTATTTAGTGAAAACCTCAATCATAGGTAGAAAAAACAAGTTTATGAAATTTACGCGATAAAATCGTTCAAACCCATTGATATTTAAAATCAAAAATATTAAGATGTAGAACTTTTAGCACTAAAATTAAAAAATGTTATACCATATCCAGTCATTCAGCTGTATTATGCGTCTTGATTTTTTTTAAACCGAATAGATCTAGTCATTGAAACTGTAAAATTACAAACATAACAAACATTACAGTGCGTTAAATTAAAAATGTTAACAATATTAATATTCAGCAAATGTCCTATGCGTTAAAACGTATATTTCAACGTTTTTGCACTTAGGAATTCTAATGTGGATTTGATTTTTGATTAATTAGGTACTAGTTTTTGGATCATTGAACCGCGAATTTTCTAATTTTACGGAGAAAAAAAAAGTCAAAGTCTATATTGGCAGAAATGCGGCCAAAATGTATATCTAAAATGTTTGTTGGATGATACAATGAAAATGTACTTTTATGTGAATGCATCATGAAAAAGTTATTTGTTTTATTTTCAACCGAATATTGTGATAGGAGATATTATACTATTATATAGTTATTATTTATTTATTGGTGATGCTTGTAATTTATAATTTTTGTAATTTAAAATGCACGTAAGATCTAAATGCAAAATTTCAGTTTTTGCATTTGTAAAAAAGCTAGTTTTTATGTAAAATCTTCTAACTTGTAACAATTTCATTATTGTTGACTGCATCTTTATCTCTGTGTTTACTATTCCTGTAGGGGGCCGTGTGGCCGAACGGTTAAGATAGTTCGTCTACTATTGATCACGTGGTCTGTCAACATTGAGGTTGTGGGAGTCGCACTGCGGGCATTTCCGGTATTTCGGCTTTCCCTCCAAAAACTGAATACCATGATATAGCTGAAAAATTGCTGAAAGTGGCGTTAAACAATATTCAACCAAAAAACAAAAACTATTTCTGTAAAAAACTCTTAGGTCAAAAGTAGCTTTGCAGCTAAATGTTTTCGCTTGCGTTTTGGGTTTAGCATGTTTTAAGTATTGCCGGTCATAATATTTTCTTGGTAAAAATATGGTAAAAAACAGAATTTGCCTGATAAGCTTATTAAAATGATTAATATTATATAATTATAGTCGTTGGACAATTAATACAAATTACAAGCATCAAAACGAACAGACGATCCACGTGTCATTTAATTTGACATATTCTGAAGGTCAAAGGGGCAATGATATGAATTGTATTTGTTAAAATTTTAATAATATATTTCTCAGGAAAAAATAAGTACTATATTTTTAATCGGGACGTTACACTATATAGGTTATTAAATGTTGTTACTTTTTTAAAACAAATATTTGTAACATTTCATTAAACCTAGAAATGTTTGCGCCACCCATTACCCATAAGTCCGTTAGAGATGTGTACTCAGTCTTGTTTGGTACAGAAACGTTTCCGGACAGGTATCAGTAAAATATTGAATTGCGGCGTATTGCTCGTCCGCATCTTTACGCCGCTTTTGTGGAATCTATTCAGTGTGTTTTGGTAAATTGACCGTGTTTTCTCATTAGGAAAATATCATTGTTCACTTTTGAAATCCAAATGCATTTAACTAAACAAATTTACTGCCAAATATTTGTAAAACTGCTGAACTTATTAATAAAACATATTTGTTGAACGATGTGGCACATGTATAAGGGTGTTTCAATGAATAAATACATGTAGTAGTCGTTATGGAACTACAATATGCACCCATCGTTGCATATTTGTGCTTTTTACTTTTTATTTACTCAAGGACTATCACCAAATAGTTCAAACTCATATTGCGGTACGAGTTTTTGTTCGGTTATACTTCATTTAGCAATTCCAATAAGTAAACATAAGTAGTTGTATAGTTCATAAAAATGAAATCTGTCAGCTAAAGACGCAGCAGAATAACACCACATATGTACATTGTAGGAAAATATTAACTTTATGTTTACTCGCTACATCTTAAGGTAAACAAATTCCAGAAAGCCTTAGTGTTTTCCTATTTTCTTAGAAGCTCGTACAAAATTATTTATGTAATAGTAACTTGTGTGTGTATGACTGTATCCAGAACTACGGACTGATGAAGGACCCGATACGGACCGTTTAATTTGTCACTGCCCGAGTCAGTTATAGATGTAGTTAAAAATACAGACTGCGAGTTACCCAATTAAACTGGTCGTTACATCATTGATATGAAATAAATATTTATATTTTTCGACAGTGTATCTATAATACTGATGTAGAATCGCTTATTCGTATATAGGAAAGGCTAAATGTTAAAACATTGCTAAAAGTTTCGTCACACCAAAGAAAAGTTGCTATGAACAATACACTGTGATGCATATTATTTTATGAAAAAAAGTTAAGTCAGACCACTGTCTTTGGAAGAATATATCTGTATTACATTATAAATGCAACAATTGTTAATTTGCTAACAAAACTTTTATTATATACATATTATATGGTCCTGCAACTTTTCAACTATTATGTGACTTTCCTATTGATGACAAACTTATTAATTCTTTACAGAATTACATAATATGTTTCAGTGTAGACCTTAATTTAAACTTTGGATTCACAATATTCTGCTGCAATGCTATCACTGACTTCATGATATATTCCATCAATGTCAGCCATGTTTTGACGCATATCCCACGGGTCGTCATAGCTTTCGCCTACCCGAATCTGTGCAGATGCTTCCGAGTCTGCATTAGAATGTATTACAATATGTGGGTCTGGCTGGTTGCTCCTCGTCCGTAATGTTATCTTGAAACTACGACTGCAAAAGTCGAACACAAAATCATCTCTGCAACATTTTATTTTTTTTCTAAAACTTTTTAAACAAAATTTAAAACTAAAACAACTCTTGTAACATGTGTTTAGATGTAATTAAATAAATTAAATGTACATTTAGTCACATTAATTTTTGTTTAACACAATCGTAAAAATTGAAAAGCGACGTCTAGAATCTGTTGTTATTTATTAAATTCATATTCATTTTAATCCTTTCAAAGAAACACTTGACTGCATCGACTGAGAGTTCACAGTAGCTGCTATAAAGGCCAAATTTTTAGCCCCTACCCATATCCCATACATTTCAGTGACATATATTTTCTCTTTTAGGTCTATATTCCCCGAAGTGATTTATTGTTTGTTAACTTGTTTTTGTTATGAATAATGCTCGACGGACATGAAGCAAACATCCAGCCAATCTATCAGTAAATCAACTTTTTACTCTACACTTGAAAATGCTGAAACTTACCTGAAAATGATCAAACATATAACTAGGAGAAACAACACAAACAAGACTACATTGACAATTATTATGAAGGCTGAAACATAAAAGAAATGTAAAAGTTGTAATACACTTCACAATAACATATTTGTATTATATTGCTGTAGTGGTATCGTTATATTTCCTAAATTTTGTGTTTTCAGGCACTCTATTAGACGTTTTTTTGAAAAAACTTGTTATTTGAAATAATAAATGTTAGTGATAAAATGACTTTTACAGTATGCGTTACTTCGTCATATAATAAAGACAAATGATAACATTTATTATGAGGATTTGCAACTACACAATCAGATAACGAGATAACTGTTCAAAATGATTTTTTTTTAAGTTGACGTGATACTTGATCTGTTCGTCTTTGACAAACTTAAAGCATTAAATCATATTTTTAAATAAACATATTTTTAAAGGATTTATCTAAATGGATGTTCAGTATTTTTTTATGTCTTGTTGAGTGAAAGAGAAGTTAGAAACTATAAAAAGCATTAAAGACGCACAAGAAAAAATGAACGAATTATTCTTGTTTACATGAAATATGGTAAAGGTTGATATATTTAAAGCCCAAGTAAAGATTTCAAAACTTATTTTACTACATTTTTAGGCGTATTTAACAAGAGGTTAGGTACCATAAGAACAGAACAACATCATAAGTAAACAATGATACAGTAAAATCACCTTTTGATATATCAAGGGACGATAGGTCTCCAACAGTTGTAATATATTGATTATGTTGGACAGTACGACCATATGTTGTAACATCTCCTACATCAGCAACAATAGTGTTGACATGACTTGTAATTGTTGCCGTCTCATTAGCGCTAACTGGGATACATTTAATGACCATGCTTTCTGCAATGTATAGATAACATGATAAGTTAAATACGTATACCCAAATAGATAAAGCAATCGAACTAATGATAAGTGCTTTACATTCTGCCAAGTACTATTTCGTTAGTAAATTGAACGGTTCTGTCTGAAATTGTTACAAACAGATAAAATTTACAGCTGTGGTATATTTAAAAATCCTTCTGAAGTGATAATTACTAGTAGCATTGTGGGTGCATCCGTTGTAACCTTTTTGGCACCCTGTTATTGTAATAAACAAGTCTATGGTGCTATATACATTTTATAGACAAAAACAAACATATCTGTATATGTATATGAAATTCGGCAGTCAGCATTTTTATTTTGGTTACCATAATCACTTTAACAGTTTTAGTTTTTGTTTGTTTGTTTGAATGGTGTTTAAACGCCACTTTCAGCAATTTTTCAGCTATTTCATGGCGTCCAGTTTTTATTGGGGGAGGAAGCCGGAGTACCCGGAGAGAACCCCGAACCTGCGGTAGGAAAACTGGCAATCCTTGTCAATTAAGATTGGAGTCGAGTACACCCTGCCTGCATTGAGAATCGAACCCGCAATCTCAGTATTGACAGACCACGTGATCAATAGTAGACGAACTATCTTGACCACTCGGCCACCGAGGCCCCTCAACAGTTTTAGTAAAGAATTCTTAATTATGGTGTTTTATGAAACGTGCTTACGAATGCGACAAAACCATTGAAATAATAATAATATAAAAACGATGTAACCTTTATCAATGCACACTACATTGAGTGCGTCGGAACAGTTTCTGTATTGGTATGATAGACTTCTGTTGTTATCATTGTGTGTTGACATAGCAATGCACTTACGATTCCTTTCATCTGAAAAACGAGCAAAGATGTTTTAATTTATTGTGATGTAAAGTCATTGCAGGTAGCAGTTATTATATGGTTAATATGTCTCGTCAACAAAAGCTGGGTATATAAAGACTTCCTGTTTGTTCGTTTGTCCACCATTCCCACCTCTGGTTTACATTTGCATTAAAGGCTTATTATTTAGATGTATGATTTTTTCAGGATACTCATACATTTGATTACACTACACATGAAATATGTACTGGTGCAATGTTTGTTTTATGTAATCTTTATTGACTTTTGTCTTTTCGTTGTGTTGGAAAATTGTTGTCTAAACTGTCCTTTCTGATCATTAAAACGGTATTTCAACTCGGGTAAAAAACTTTTAATACATATGTAAGTAATAGGAAATAATTATACATTAAAAATTATTCTGAACTGTAGACATAAACATGAAACAAAATACTACAGCGCATTGGTTTACCTTAAACAAAGACTTGCACCGTACTTTTTGACTGAAAACCTCCTCCGTGTTTTAGGTGGACGGTCTACAGAAACTTATCGTCTAATATGTGAACGAAATATCGTTAGATTATAGTAAATATTTTTGCATACACTTAAATTAGTTTTTTTGCAAATAAATACAAACTTACTGTATGTGACATTTAATAACAGGAAGTAACCAAGCCATACATTCTCATTTTCGTTTGAAAGTCTGTCCGACTCCATGAATGAACTGTTCTGAAGACACCAGTTAACTGCCGAAGTCCAATTGCCCAGTTGAATGTCTAGACAAATAAAGTAATTCAATGTATCATGATGTCAATATTTATTGGTTTAAAATGTACTATTGACGATAACGTTGTTTTCCTTTACATGTGCATGTAAGTTTAATGACATTATGAAAACTGTTAACTGCAGTAAATATCGCATGTCTGGTTCATACATTGCATCTACAAAATTGCGCATAATGAGTACCACAAATGTCTGTGTGTGGAAACATTGGTTTACCTTAAACAAAGACTTGCACCGTACTTTTTGACTGAAAACCTCCTCCGTGTTTTAGGTGGACGGTCTACAGAAACTTATCAATAGAGATGTTTACACCCCATAAGGTGGTGAGATTATGAAAATGCTGTTACGGCATGAGAACTTGACAAAATTAAAATTACCAATTTTACGTGTATTGTAGTCTATACCCTTTTATAGTTTTTAATTTAAAAAAACAGATCCATGTAAGAGAGTGAACTATTATTTTCGTTGGGATCATACGAAATATAGATTATATACGATCTGTAATACTTCAGCATTTGTGTGTGGCTTATATATTAGCAAGAAAAGGCATCGTGTTTATGATTAAACCGAGTTAAGGTTTTACTAATGTACTGCACGTCCGTGGATAAATCTAAGCAAAAATCACTGCAATTAACAATGTTTATTACATTTATAATGAGATGAACCAAGATCAGAAATTAAACACATCCTACCGTTGTTATTAGAACATTTACACCTAAATGGATTGGTCAAAGCACAATCAGTAGCTATTCCTTTGCTATTTTTGCCCCTTTTTAAACATTGTTGTTGTATCGTAGTCATGTTGTCAGATCTAGTTAACCGTTGTTCTAAATCTAAAACGTAATAAATAAATAAGCGTTTAGTACTTTTATAATCAACCCTAGTCACAGGAGTCCCAAACAAGGGAGCCTCAAATTTCAGCCTAGGTGAGTCGAGCATTGCTTCCCCATCCAAATATTGTACTTTACAACATAGAATTAACAGAAAATCTCGTATGTATTAGAACTAATCTAATATTGAGTAAAGCGAGCAACATGTTCAACAAGAATTGCTTGCAACGTAATAAAAAGCAAAGGAGTTCATCCCGACTAGAGTAGAAATGTACTTGAAATGCAACTGTGTTTGTGTCCAATAATTTTTTTGTGGATTTGTCTACGTTTTTTCACTTTTTTGTCATGGGGCCATATTAATTAAACATCAAATTATTGATCATGTCTTCTGCTTTGATCGATTGGTTGCGTGTTTGCTTAACGTATAGCGCACAAACTTCCAGCTGTTTTAGGACGAGAACAAGTTAGCAAACACTATATAAACACGGAAAAGAGTTAGGAAATCGGAAACAAAATTTGTACTGCCGCTAAAAAAAATAAAGAGTAATGATGCGGAGTAATTAGCATTGTTTTGCTGCCACAATTAGCTTATCTTTTCAGATATCCATGGATATAAACGCGTTACGCATTACAGTACACGGTCAGGCTTTCGTCTTGAAAACTAAAAATATCGAAACAAGAGAAATCGTTTATCGCCATGTGAGGTCGTCCAGGGTAACTCTGTGAGTAGAGTACTAGGAACCCTACCAGTATGGTCCCGAGTACAGCCTAGAAGCAAAATAATGTCTTTCCTAATGGCACAAATATCAATTATATAATTACCCTTCTTAAATTCAAACACCGGAATTCCAATCCCAGATGAACAGAAAACTAGATTGCTGTTTGTATTTTCACAAGCCTGCAGACATGTAGGTTTTTCATGAAAGCCGTATCTGTATAGGTCTATGTCGATTAGGCATTTGCATGTATGCAACTAATAATGGTAACAAAAACATATCATTCGACTTGAAATCAGTAATATATATATTATTTAGACTAGCAACTTGACTTCTAAAATTAAATCGAAAATGAGAAGTCCTTACAAATTTACTTTAATTAATTAAACTGTGATACATTTATTAATTTCATATTTGATTACTAATTAACACGAAGAATATAAACAAATTTCATTATATCAACTCTCTCAATTTGTGTTGTGGCAATCTGTGTAGAATGATTATATTCGTGACATGTTTTTAAATTCTTTGATAATACGTTTCATAACATATGTACACGGGAAACAAGACGTCAACTAAAATGGAAACTTGTCATTACTAGAAAAGGTACGAAAACCTAAAGGTCAACATAAAAAAGCCAAAAAACAATCAAACGAAACACATTGCATAAAGTAAAAACAAACAAACAACAAAAACCAGAAATGAGTTCACATATGATACAGAGCAGTAAGCAGTGCCTTTTTGAATTAGACACCCGTCAAGTTACTTATTGGCATTTCTAGAAAAAAAGTCAAATTCAGGAACAGTAAATAGTATCTATGGCTTAGAGAAAAAGTCTGATCGCATCTGGGTGATGTATTTTTTACAGCGGATAACTAAGTTTGGCGGGATGTCATAACATTTCCTGGAAAATACAATCAACTTAATTCATACAAGGTACAACTAATACACGTTTGATCACTTTATTAGTCAATAGCAATGCTTGGTCTAGAGAATCAGAATAATGATCGCAAGATCAAGCATTACGTACGAATTTTAACCTGTAAAAAATTTACACCATAGTTGAAGAATATTGCAATCAATGAATAGGGGCTGTCATTTAAGAAGTTAAAGTCACCACGACTTTAATATAAATAAGTGTATATTTCGAAAATGTCTAGGTAAAAAGCTGACTTTATTGTATCGGTATTGTCCTTTATCTAAAGCTTACTTAGATTACATATACGTAGTCCCGAACGTAGAGTTGTTGACTACATCTGTATGATAGAAAGTTGTATATAAGTGATTGCAGATTTCATTACCTGTATTCAAAGGATATCAGCTATGTAGTATATTATTATTTCTTACCAAATAAACAAAATGTTTTCCTCTTCCAGAACAGTAATATGAACAATACTGCAACGTTGCGTGCAAGGATGTAACAGTTTCATTTTGAAAGTATCTCTCATTTAACAGCTTTGCTACGTTAGAAGTACTATTATTTTCAAGAACTATGTCAATACAGCCTACAATGCAAACCGGTTTTACATCACACGACATAACTTTGGTCTTAAAAAACAACATAGAGTTGACAATAACATACACCTATCAATATTGTTCGAACACAATACATGAAAACATTGATTAAAAGTTCGACAATACGCCACATATTTCTTTATAGTGTACATTAAATCTTCTCCTATGTTTTTGTTTTCATGCAATATAAAATAAAATTTAGTCTGACAATTCAACATCATTTTGTGACAATCTTTGAACGTTCAATAAATGGACTTGTTATTGGAAAAGTTCAAACGTTTTTGCTTTTAGGTTGTTTACAATTGAGGTGTTTGCTTTTTAAAAATATGTATCAAGGTTATTTTGGTATTATGTGTAAATTCGGTGGTGTATATATTATAGATCATAGATTATATTCTCATGCATTACCTAATTTTATTAAAGCTACTTTTTGGTTGTCAAGGAATCGAGTTGAAGTTCATTGGTAATCGTTTGGAATAATCTGGTGAGGTTTGGACAAAGGTACTGAAGGTCGGTAACAAATAACAAGCAGACAAATACAATTAAACAAAGGATTTTATACAAACCATAAAATTTTGCCCAGTCAGATGACGTGACTTGGTTCGAAGTCCACACTGGCTCATTGTTAGGCATGAATTTGGATATGGCTAAATGATCTTTGTTTGAACTTATTTCAGTAATACTAGGTACATCGCACATTTCTTTTGCCATGTTCCATGTTGCTATTTAGTAAAGCATAATTAACACATTTGAATATTAGAAAGTCTTGGTACAAGTGTCAATATATATCGACCAAAGACAATTTAGTGATCTTTCAAAAAATTTCGAATAATATTTACTTTTAATCTACAGCAAATGCAACTTTTATGTCGTAGTAGTTTTTATTAATTGCGTTCGCCTTTCATCATTTCTACTTATATTCAACGTAACTTCTTACTTAGTGACCAACGATCATGCTGCTTACATTAGCCTTGCTTCACACAAACTAGTCACCATAAAACATTTAATGTGTTTAATTGCCACCTTAACAGAATGCCCAAATATTTCTAATTGGCGCTTGACTAAAGTTTTTTAAATGCTAAATTCTACAATAACTACAAAATGTGGTTTTGCTAGCTTTGAGTTCGTATGTGAGACGTTTGTACCAGTTAACTATTACTGACAATGCTTTAAAACATAATAAATTGCCAAATTTGTAAGTTTGTTGGCCATATAGTTTGCATTGAGATGTGTAACGCCGTACAAAGTGCTGTAAAAAAGGAGATATCTAGGATTGAAATGTTATATAAATTTCATACCTTTGTGTTGGCAAAAGTCGTTTTTCGAAGATACACAACATGTCTGAATAAGAAATTCCCAAATTAAACATGCTAACAAGTACAACATGATTATAGGAAAAACAAGGAAAGAAATTGATGTGTATAAAACGCACCGGAAGCAATAAAAGATCAAGTATGTGTATAGAATTGTGTATTTTAGTATTCTATCAGTCTGAACACGATTAAAAAGGCTCTATAATAACGTGTATTATAAGCGGATTTTTTAAAAACACATCTGTATTTTCTATGTAAACTATGTTTTTGAATAAAAAATAGATTATGTTATGTTTTTTCTTCCTTATGTCTGAAATATTGCTTGCTGGACGCCAAATTTTTTTTATTTATGTGAATCACTCCCTGTGTGATTTAAAAAAAAAATCATTGTAGTTGGTTATCATCTAATCATTTAATAAACCTTGTTTGTTTCATCCACAAAATTCAGTCTTAAATTTGTTTAAAATGACATTTATATGGAAACATTTTGTTCTAGTACTGTTATTGTGCATCTTTTCGAACAGAAATGATGCAGATGGTCATATTTACTAATTATTTAATAAAGAATACAATAATTGTAATATATTATCCAGCAATTACTATCTGGGGAAAAAATGAGAAGCAAAGCAAAATGAACTGTCCCTTAAGGTATCCGACCCATAATTGAAGTCACCGTTAAATTTATTTCTCGACAAAGAAATACAGCTTTATTAAATCAATGCATTGCTAACTAATGATATAAATTAGATATATTGTTTTACTTTGAGTCAATGTTTACAGTTTGAGCGAAAAAGTTATTTTCTCAAATAGTACCTCCGATGTTTGCCGAACATTACCGAGATTGGCTCCATTGAAAACCAACGAAAATCCGGGACACCTTATATAATCACGTGGTCAATTGTGGTCTGAATACCTTAAATATTCCTAAATGCGGACGCATGCGAGGTTACCATATAATTTTCCTTATCTGTTTTTTTCGCCCTAGAAGAGATTGTGACTGTTTTATATCATAACCGGTCATTGCTGTGGCTTTTCTGACACTTATTAGAAATCGCAAACTGGAGAAGACAATTGTTACAGCAAACACATGCACAATTGAAGGTTCGGTTAAGACTATTAAAAACATTAGGAACAAGTCCAAAAAACAAGAGAAATTAAAAAACCAAATCCAGACGAACACACTCAAAAGAAAATAGAAAAAAACCAAATACAGACAGTGAATAACTTTAACACATTTAACACAGCCCACTCAAAGGCAGGAAAGTTTAACTAGTACTTTCCTCTCCCTAAATACCTGTCAAGTTGCCACCGTTACGTCCTGGGAAAAATCGATTTTATACAAAGGAAATCCTTACTATGGCTTATCAAAATTTCTTATCGTATATGAGAAACGCACTTCCAATTACCAAAAACTAAATCGTAAAAAAGGCAATAGAACACACTGCTTGAGTAGCTTTATAGTCAAACTATTATCCAGTCTAGAAAACTGAAATGTTGTTTGCAAAATATCGCTCCCTGACCATAGTGAAGGTGGGTGGCATGACGCTCTCCAAACACGATCCGGTCTTACGTATTATAAATTGACGTTTCTCCACCTCTAAAATAAGAGTGCCTCCTGGATCTGCTATCTGAGAACTTTCTGAGAAAATTTGGGGATAATATTCAGAAATATTTTCCCAGTTTCTCGTAAATGCATTTTGTAAAATTATCTAACAAATTTAAGGCTGTGATCCCTGCAAGCACTTTATAATACGATGTTGTAGAACTATTTGACTATTTGTTTGTGTTTAAAAGCACATGCATTTTATCTTTTATACTTATCGTTGGGATAAATTCCAGTGTTTAATTGCATAAAAGTCTATACGATGTACTGGTAATTAAATCAAATGAAAATATACTTTATATTGCTTGGCTCGCAATCGATTAAGTTAAGGTGTAATCGAATAATCGAAGGTGTAATTGTTTTTTTCTCAAAAGACAGAGATTTTCGAAAACAATCGTACAGATTTCATACTAGACCTTGACTATTGTTAAACTCATTTCAGTTGAATATTTTAGCTTTATTTGACGTCACTTCTGTATACGCTACTGTGCATCAATTATCTAATTGCTACGCTTGAAAAACACAGACTACTTTCTTTGTGTAATTTTTTTGTAAAGACAATTGTCTTTAAGGTGTGTCTTTGTCTTAATCTGGATTCTATCACTGTGTGTTTTCGATCATTGGGATCAGCCCAGTATTCTTACGTTGACCTGGATTCGAATTCAGTGATGTACATACGTAAAATTGGATTTAATTAATAGTAACAACCACCTAAATGCACGATAAATCAGTAGAATGTTATGATGTATAACGTTTATGACATGGATGCAAATCCCAATTGCAATTTTTCACTTATTCATGGCGTAGAAGTCTCATCAGACATGTTATCTGCTACAAAATAAAGACCACACATAATGTCCATTTTGATCAGTCATTTAACAATCTATACCTGTATTTGTATACCATTATGTGACAGGGGTTAAACGATTCTGGTGTAACGTAAGATTTTTAAAAATGTTAAAGGTGTAAAAGTTTTTCGGGTACACTATATCATACTTTTTATAAATACCTTTATTGGACAAGATGCATTTCTAATATTTAATTATATAATTTGTATCTTGCTTTCCATTTATTTATATTTTTGTTCTTGATATTCTATTTTATAACATACTAGTAATAGACACACGTTGAACATTATGAATAATCTGTTTAACCTAGAATATTTGAAAAAAAAACGTACATTTTGACATTCAAAGTGTACTGCAACTGTGGAGATAAATAAAAAATAAATTCAACATTGAAACAAAATAACACAACATATGAGACATCACAATATTAAATCAAATAATGCATGTAATAAATAATTTGAACAGTATCTACTATTAGGTAAGCGTATGGTGTACTACAGTTCTTAAAGGAAAAAATATGAACGATCTCCGTAAATTTTTATACCGATTTAATTATTAAATGAAAAGTTAAAGCTGTAATATTAAATCAGATTTGACCATCAGTGGCCTTTTCTCCAAGTATGTTATGTTCAAGATAGGCTAAATACCTATACATGTATAATCTTGCCAATCAAGTGTATAAATCTGATAAACAGTTATTTAAAAAATTAACAAAATAACATACTATACAATCATTATATAATCATTGAACTGTATGTATTACAGAGAATGAGAAGTATTATTTTAGTAAAACAACCATTATCGTGTCTACAACTGTAACAGCAACAAGCATTTTTTCTTTATAATTTACACGATATACAGAATAGGTTTTGTTGTGATCCTGATTCCATGTATGTGATTATATAGTTGGTGTCGAAAACAACTTCCATCGGTTTTTGTGTGTGATGTATTTTATTTTATTTGTTTCTGTGTTAAAATTGATGTGTGGAAATGAAGTTTAATGAGTATCAATTTTTAAAAAATCCAGATTTTGTTATTCAATATGTACAAAATAAACTTTCAGCCAGTTCGGTAAAGAATTACATCATGTATATAAAAATCAATAAAAAAGAAAGAAGTAATTTGATTTCGATATTCAGGACATTGGATAATTCACAGTAGTCAGATTCTGTGTCAAAATGGATAAGTAACTACATACAGATAAGCTGAGCATTGGCTAGATCGCATCGTAAATATATACTACTAAATGTGCCTACTGGTGGGAATTATGCTTTGATTACTTGCTACACATGCTGTATTTCAACGAGACCTGGACGTTGATCACCTGGATCAGAAACATCTTCTGCGACGTGAAGTTAAATTACGCCGTTGTAACTTAACTATAACTATGATGTCGACTTTGAATAGTTTCCGCTTATGATTGCGTTTTAGCATACAACGCTTCTTCTCAGACAGTGTGCAATGTGTTGATTGATCTAGCTTCATCTTCCAACTCTAATTCTTACTTAAAAAAAAAACAATATATGGCCTCAGTAATGCGTAACTGGCAAATTTATGTTGCTTTTCTTGCTACGTTATTTAAACCAAAGGTCGATAGATATTTTTAATGCGCCAGCAAAATTAATAAACAGTTTTACCATCAATGTGTGTTTGAATAAAATTTAACTTTTTGACATAAATCGAGAATATGTTTATGTATCTGGTCCCAAAGTTATTAGTTTAAGTAGTTCAATATGATAGACACATTTGACTAAATATATAATGTCAGCAAGCATGATGCGTGTTATGACAATGTAAATAATAGAGGTTTAAAAACAATTTAGAACTAATAATTTCCGTCAGCGACTTAAAATGCAAAGACAAAAATTGATATCTATAAAACAAAACAATTATGTAATTTTACCCCTTGCTTATCCGACATTATAGGTCACCGTTTAACATTAATGTACATGTTTACTCTGTCTTAACCAAGATGGGTTTTATTCGAGACCTGTTTTGACCAACTGAATTTTAGACCTTAACAAATATACACCAAGTTGTTTGGATTTAAAAGAGTTTATGTGTATAAGCTCCCCCGAGTCCACGACTCGAAAGAGCTTTTCCAGCCAAAAGTTAACAGTTAATTGTGTGCCGTCTGCATAGCTAACTTTTCACATTTTAATCTTATTCATGGCACTACTGGACTAATTGCAATTAAATTTGGCACACATTATAATTATGAAATGAAGTTCAAGCTACATGTAGTTCAAATGTATGGCCACATCCTAATCAATAGAGGATGAAACAAGAGATAATTATCAAAGTATTCAGTTGACTGCAGTTTGTTCAACTCAAGAGCCGTGCCCTCTTCAAAGGGAGATAATTGACAGAAATTGTTATAATGTCATAATTTAAAATCTTTTCAACCACTTTCAAATTATGGTTGACATAGTTCTTATAAATCTGTTTAATTCACCAGTGCGGCTTCAGTAAGCATTATGGCTTATGTGTATCCTGTAAACAAAATGAACGCTTGTTATATAAATATCCGTTACAAAATAATAGGTGTTTTTGCCATATAACATTCTATTTTTTATGGTATTTGCAAACTTTATACTTTACATTTCTGATAATGGCTATGCCTGTTCTTTTTTTTTGCAATGTTTCTACAATATTATTTGGCATGTTTTACCAGGAAAAGATATCAATCATCGACGAGATAGAATGTAAAAATAAAATAATAACATTGAAGATGTCTGCGATGAAAAACTTAATAAAGAACATTTTAATGAGTCTGGTAACATTTTTGTTTTATAAAGATATGAAATGATTTAAGATCGTTGTCTTAAGGAACGAATAACATTCAGTATTAAATTCTACTGGCTTCCAACATTCAGCAACACACAACCATGAATATAAATGTCAAACCAAATGAAGATGCACTTTTCAATTGTTGTCATGATAAGCGATTGTTTGCAACATTGATTGATTGATCGGATGTTTGCCTTACGTCAAACGAGTAGCATTTAAGCTATATTTAGGACGAAAACAAGTTAACAAAGAATTACCGAAAGAAAGCTGTGGGATGGGTCATATGGATCAAAAGTTTGACTGGAAAAGTATGGAGTATAGGGTAGGGCGGACAATATAGCCTTTTGTAGAGGCTACAAAGAGACTACTCGTTTTCACAATCTACAAAGGGAATTTCTACTGTGCAAAGAGCGTGGCACTTTCCAAACACCACTGCGCCCGCAACAGGCTTTCTGTATTATGACCTGACACCCCCTAACGAGAGGACATCCCTATCCGTCACCCGGGGGGCACGCTGGGCTGATCTATGGGTCGAGCTGGTTACCCTCCCAGTATATTACCTAAATAAAAAAACAAACAGAACATTTAATTTTCTTAATATTAATAGATATTGAAGAAGCCAAACTGTCGACTCACAAATTAAATATTGTACAGTATATTATCAGTTGTTATTTATCAAAATTATCTTATTAATTGTTCTGAACATACAGTTGTAAAAAAATACTATGCAATTTCATGCAATGGTGATAATATGGATTTGTTTAATGCCTTTTTAGTGCAAAAAAAAATGTGATATTAGTTATATTTCGCGTGTAAATAAACTAAACATGTTGTTGTAAATAGTTACCTTTATATGTTGTTCATATGATGATAGCTCTTAGCTGTTTTTTATCTGGTTAGTAATTACAAAAATGGTTACTTTAAATTTATTATAATGTAAAGCTCCCATAATGGTGATAAGAGTGGTTTTCACGCTTTCAATTTGAACAATAAATTCCAGAGTTGGCTCCCTTTGTAGTAACCTGCCATAGAATTATAATTTTTCTTTTTGTAAACTGTATCTATTAATTTAGTTTGTAGTTTAAAATATCAAACATGTTTTATATTGTGAATGTGTTTTATGATTTTAGCTTTTAGTTTTAATAATACTTGAAAATATTTGATATTTATGATATAATATTCATCATTGCAATTGTACATAAATTGGCACAACCTGCGGCACAGAAGAAAATGTAATGTCTTTTTATTTAAATTTTGTAAATAATGATGTTATTAGGCCATGAAGTCATACTAAATTTTGTCATGTGTAATATCATTGTCGTCTTTAACTTTAATCTTTCAATTGAAGTATTAATACATAAATCCACACATTTACTAAAGATACATGTAGAAAATACTCAACATTTTTTTCATTATTTTTTGCTTTTAAATAGTAAAATGTAAATATGTGAATTATTTTTATCCAAAAGACTTAATACTTGGCCGACAACAAATATTACAGATAATAGTAAGCGGAGTTTAAGGTAGATGAAAAAATATTTTATATCAGTAGGGGAAACAACTGTCTTTAACAGCTTTTAAGTATATTTAGTTTCCAAAAGCGATCACTTAAATTTACTAAGATAAATCAGCAGTTCAGCAGTGGTTAAGGGGAATTAAGAAGATATATTCAATCACATGTAATTTCGCTTTTCTCTACATAGAAAATCACTGCAGTTTAAGTTGGATAAAAGTGGGGTAATTATACAGGTAATTATTAAGCGGCAATAATTATTATGTATATAGTTTTTATAATAGCTGATTATTTGCAGATAATAAACATCATTGAAGCTAAACTGTGATAGAAAAGCACCAGTTCCATATTGTCTGAATGTTAATATACTCTTGTGCATGCAAGTTTAATACTATTAAGTTTCAAAAATGAGACCAATATATGCAGAATAAACATAAAAATAAGACTTTCAAATTGTTGTCGATTTAAAAAAAAAGCTGCAGCAGGAATATGGTTTAAATTGCTTATGCAATGCAAGAAATTTCCTGCTGATAACAACGTTGTGAACAGAGACTCAACTTACATGTTTGTGCAAGATTTCAATATTCAGAATATGAGATTAACACAGTAATTATTATTGAATAAGTAACTAGATGATAAATTAACATAGCATCAGTTAGATTGTTTTGTAAACATGTCCTACTAAAGTTTCCTTCGGGAGTGAATTTTCTAAATTAATATAACGGGACTTGTCGACATGGAGTTCATTGACATCGGTAGTTGTTCTACTCGATCGGCAACACCTCTAATATCTTCTAAATCACGAAGCTGAATTACGTCGACGTAACTAAAGCTACGATTTCGACTTTGAATAGTGCCCGCTGATGACCCCAAACCAGCATAAGGAAGTTCTTCTCTGCGAACTGACAGTGAATAGTATCTTGCCTGATCTAACATTATCTTTAGAACTCGAACTCTTGAAGTACAAAACCAATATGTACCAAAATAATCTCTGTTTACATAAACGAGTTCGAGTCCAGTATAAAGTAAGAATATCGAAACGTCGACAATAATCGGAACCCTTGAACACCACTAAATCCTGATTAAGACAAAGGAAAACGACAAGGAAACATGAAATTGAAAATAAAGCAAAACGAACAAAAAAAAGAAATCACGTAAAACTTTATAATACAAAGTAGCATATTCAGAAGGGATATCCATTTTTTTTAAACTCTGTATGTTAAATAAGGAATATGTTTAATAAATTGTATGTCCACGTGTGTTCAAAAATATCTCCGATGGAATAATCAAACCGGCGCACGTGAGTTAATCGCACGATATTCATCCAATATTAAACAAAAGCATATTTGAACATGGCGGAAATATACATCGTTCGTAATTAAAATGAAATGCCATCAAAGATACCAAGGTTAATCGAAGTTACTACGCCAGACGCAAGTTTCGTCTAATCAACTCTCATCAGTGGCGCTCTAATCCAAACAATATTTAAATACAAAATGATTAAAATGTTTTAGAGATTTATCACCAAAATTCAAAATGACAAATCCGGCTAAAACTATCTGCACCTTGAAAATAGATCAACCTTAGAATGAAAATAATTTTTGAAAGTTTAAAGCTGTAAATTTAGACAATGACTACTGTAAACCAATTAATATTGGCGTAAGCAAAATTTCGCGGTTGTTATTCAATGGACTGATTTGCGGATACAAACTTCCGCGAAATTGACATTATTGAAAACAAGAATTCGCAGATCTAATCGTTAAATAGAAAAAGGGCACAAAATAAATTTGAGTTGTCATTGTTGTCTTTTGTTTTTTGTCGATCGATTTGTATAGATTACTGATTCATGTTAACACGAACTCAAGTACATATAGTTTTCTGGCATTTATTTAACATATTTAATTTATGAAAACGGAAATAAAAACAAATTCTTAAAACTTGTTTTGTCACATGCACGTATTGAATAGAATAACTCTGAAGCCGTCAGTTTTAATGAACCCTTTTACCTTTATGGCCTTGTCATGCCTGTAGGTTTACATATTTGTTAATTACTGAGGTGATAGATTGTATGTTCATGTCGTTTTCACAATGGCTAATACACCGTTTGATCTATTGACAATTGACAAAATTAAAATTTTCATTTAAAAATTAATTTTTCCATTAAGTGGCAGGTGGCACTGAAAGGACTAGCTATCAGATAATAATTAAAACATAATAAAGATAACTATGTTTAATCAATCGTAAGCTGAAATAATAAATAAAGTTTTCACACAAAGTTGGTATTACATGACGTAGACAAGTGTAAGCATTTCACATCATTTATTTCCCGCGACATTTTTGCGGATATAAACTTTCGCGATTGCAACCTCCTCGCGAAATCCGCGCTCTTCACGAAATCCGCGAAAGTCCTTATCACGAGAAATTTTATTGGTTTACAGTATATCGTTGATTCCTTTGGTGATATAGTCGTTGTTTAAATTTACTGCTCTTAACTGTCAACACCGAAGTGTGACCGATGACTAACAGTCCACCAGATTGTTTCGAATGTTTCAGAAAAATTAACGGGAACAGAATCTATTATTGTTGAAAAACAAATGTACACCAGATTAGAAATAAATGTTAAAATCTATACGACCCCTCTATCTGTTGACAATTATAACTATGTATAAACACACTTGTGGGCTTTTCTACCTAGCTTATCCATTCTGACCGATATTTTCAGAGAGACTTACACTTAAACAAAGTGTTATTGTGTTATATAATACATCTAGTGTTTTTAAACGAAATTATTTATTTCCTTGTTGTTCTCATAATCATGTTAAACTTATTAGCATGGTTAATCTTACAGCTTATTATAAAGACATTTTGTGTATTCACATCGAACGAATTATGTCAACACAAAGTATGAAACCTATTTCAATAGATGAATTTATTTACTAGATAATATGAATTCATCCACCTACCTACAAACAAAATAGCATGAGGGCAACAAACTGTTGACATTTTATTTAGTTGTTTTATCAATATTAACGGTAATCGTAAACTTGTACACACTTTTCTTATTCTTATACAAACTCAAAGTTTTATCGCTTCTCTTGCCATGTTTTTTTTTAATTTTTCCTTAAATCACAAACTATCGTTTAATACCAATTTAAATTTTCTGGAGGTTTTCGTATTACCGTGACAATGGTGATTAGCAAGTTGGAAATACATATATTCAGGATAATCTTCACTTTAAATTTAAATTCAGAAATTCCAAACAAGTGTCTTCATGGCAACGGTGTTCATTTTCAATAAAGTTTGCTTTTAAATTCGACAATTAATAATTTATGTGTTTACGTGTAGCTTTACTTAGTTAAAATGACCAACAGATGCAATTTAAAAAAGATAAAAAATTCACCATCATACAAAACGTATCTCAGTCTCATCATTTCTTGAAATGTTCTCAATGGGATATAACATAAATAAAGCAATCTTTGAAAATAAAATATCATTTCTGATTTGTTTCTGATTAGAAACCCGTTGATTAGCTCAGTTTCATGTCCAGTACAATTTCAAATCATGGAAGAGGAAAGACTACCTATGACACTGCGAAAATGTCTGATCATATTTGATTGATGGTTTTCCTATAACATTTAAAGTTATTGGAACCAGTGACGTCATTTGAACTTCTGAATGAATGTTTGAGAAGATACATGCATGAATGGATCCTGGATGTCCATTTAAAGTCGTATAAAAAACAAACGAATTTAAAAATGGTTTTAAAAAACATATTTAATACCATATTAAAATTGCATTCAAAGATTCGGTGACTATGTAAGATAATGTGTTTGTTAAAAGATAAAGCAGTTTTATTTGATAAGGTAACACAATACCACTTAAAACTGTTAATGTTGATTAAAAGTAAATATTTTTCAAAATCTGTTTACAGATCAATAAATTGCTTTTGGTTGATATATCCAAACACTTGTAACACAACTTTGTAATACTGAAATGTGTTAATATTCTTTACTAAATAGCATCATTGAAAAGGGCAAAAGAAATATGCGCTGTGTCCAGTATTACTGAACTAAATTCAAAACAAGAGGAGCTTGCCATAGCCAAATTCTTGCCTACCAATGAGGCAGTGTGGACCTCGACCCAAGTCATGACATCTGACTGGGCAAAATTTCATGGTTTGTATGCGATCATTTGTTTAATGTTATTTGTTTGCTTTTTACTTGTTACCTTCAGTAGCTTTTCTATACCCACTAGCTTATCCCAACTAATAAATATAAACTCGAGTCGACTCCATGACAACTAAACACAGATTTACTAAATTAAATGCATAAGGTTATGATCTTGCAATATACATCCAACTGCTTTTACAGAATATAACCAAATTGTGTTATATCCTTTTAAAGTTAACGCCTCAATTGTAAACAACCCAAAAGCAAAAACTCTGTACGTCAAGAAGCGTTCAAAGATTGTCAATGTTTTTGAATATGCAGACGGAATAACTTTCTTTGCATGAAAACAAATTCACAAAATAAATTAGCGTAAGTACTGTTGTATTGTATAACGTTATACGTTAGACATTAAAAAATACCAATCAATTAGCTACACGTACTCGACCCCCCTCTCCCCCTCAAAAAAAATGAAAACCAAACAAAACAGTAGACAGAAAAACTAATAACATTTGTTATTTGAGGTATAATCGATTACATTTTTACAACTATTTTCATAGTTGTCGTGTGTTCGAACAATAGTGATAGGTGCTGTTTTCCACTCTACGTTTTCGTAACATCACTATTATGCCGTGTTAAGTAATTCTTTTTTTCATTATAGGCTGTATTGACACACCGCTTGAACTTAATAATGCTCCTCACGTAACTAAGTTCTTAAATGAGAGATACTTTCCGAATGAAACGAATACCACTACAGAAACGCACGTAACAATTCAGTATTGTCTTATCACTGTTCCGGAAGAGGAAAATATTTTGTTTATGAGGTAAGAAATCACAATATGAACTAAATAACATAATGATGTTTCGTATAGAAAAATTACACAACGATTCCTACCATAAAATGTGTCTACTAGTAACTCACGTTTTTGCGCTTAATTGTAGTATTGCAGATATTTCTCTCAAGCGTAATTTGGACCTCGGTGGCTGATTGGTTAGTCATCCATTATAGATAAAGTAAATAGATTTATGTTACGTATGTAACTTATGAAAGCCTAAATCACTAGTCGCGGAGTAGAAATAATTGATTACGCAAATAAAAAATTTTAATGTTCGAATGGTACCAAGTTATTAATTAATACATGTCGAAATAAGAAAGGGTTATTAAAGCCGCTAGATATAATTTCGTCCCCTTACCTAACATTTTAATTTTTCTAGTGGCAGTCATAATACCTTATCCCCTGCCTACTTGTGGATCCAATTTCTTTAATTGATATATATATATTGTGTTTTCTGGTTTTCGTATGAATATATTTAAAATACTGTTTTTATACTTAGTGTTGTCATTTACATTTTATTTCGTTTAATTGTTCGATTTATATATAACCTATTTGAATATTAATTTCATTTTAATTTAAAATAAACATTGCTGACAAGTACATACAGTAGAATTGGAGATGTAATATAGTTGTGTATAGGGAGTGGATGAGTCTTATTAGTGTTTAAGGCCAGTTTCAGCAATTATCGAGTTATATCAAGAAGATAGCCAAATATAAATACAATTAGCTTGATACTCTTCGCACTTTCTGTAAACATTTGCTATTTGTTTCGATCATATTTTCGATTAGTAGGTTAGTATTTTGTACAACATGTGTTGCATTGTTTATCTCTTATTTCCTTTCAAATTGTGTTTATTGTAATATAAAACAACAACACCAACTTGAATACGTAATAACACATTGCAGGTTACTTGCTCACCCTTTTATAGGTAGTACATATATAGTCAAAGACGATGACCAGTCATCTATACTATTGGTCGTTTTTTTGATAATAATTTTAAGTTGACCACCTTTATTAATTATGCATTTACTTTATTTTATATTATATAGAAAATTGGTTTCTCTTTCTTTCTTTTAGAAGGAGAACATTGATATTAATTATTCTTTAAAATAAATGTGTTTATTGTATTATAAAAGCATATATATTATACTAATGACACATAAGTCTTTGTGTCATCTTCAAATGATTAAGTTTTATGCGTCCGTCAATAAAACTACCTATATACGCATATAATGAGACGATGGGTTCATGATTTTGGTCGGATGTATTCGTCAGAGTTCCAAAAATAATTCAGCATCAATTATGAAACAGTGCAGTTTTTGCGTTTACGGGTGAAAGTACTGTACGTGATGCTAGATCATAAGATCGATATTTCGCGTTTCTAGTCGGTCGCTGCAGTTGACAAATATAATCTCACTGATTAATTTAACCTAGGTTGATATTATTCATTTCAGAAGTTCTATGACATTCCTTAAACGTAGTTCCTCGCTATACAAAATACATCACCTAAATGCGATCAGACATTTTTGTCTCAGACATTTTTCCCAGAATTGCCTACGAGAAACTCGACGGTTGTCAAATAAGATGTAGACCTTGCTTACTGGTGTGCAGCACATGTGCACTCCGATGCTCACGTCTGGTTTCAGTTGTTTGTTCTGTTTTATTTTGAGAAGTGTGTTTGTTTGGATTTTGCCACTATCCAATGACTTTTGATTTGTGTTGACCGTTCGGTTCTTGTACCTTTTCTTATAATTTCCATTTTAGTTGTATCGATCCTGTGTACATATGATACCTAACATGTCGTCAAAGAATTTAAATACTGTGCAGCAATGTTTGTGTCACGAAAATTATGATATAGAGAGAAGAAAAAACCTTGGGATAGTTGATTTAATGAAATTTGTTTCTATTCTTCAAGTTATGTTGTAATCATGTATTTCTTTATGATTTGCTATCTGTTTAAAGTTAATTTATGAGTGAAGTTACTAGTCTAAATAATATAAATAAACGAGTTCAAGTTGAATATATTTTTATTACCATATTTAGATAAATACATGCAAATGCCTCAACGACATAGAACTATACAAGTATGAAATTGATGCAAAATCAAAATGTTTTTGCAAGCATGTTAAAATACAAACAACAATCGAGTCTTTTCTTCATCTGGAATGGGATTACCAGTGTTTAAATTAAAAAAAGGTAAAGAGTATTTATATTATTGATATTTGTACCATTTCGGGAGGCATTGATTTGATTCTTGGAGTGAAACAAGGATAATACTCGGAGGGTTCCCAATCCTCGACCTACAGAGCTGCCTAATGCCACCTCACCTAGCGGATAGAGGAAGCTGTCTTGTTAAAATATTGTCAGTTTATAATACGGAATGTCTGACCGCGTACTGTTTTAGGTAACCCGTATGGAGAATGTCACGCAACTTTTGTCGATATTAAAAATGATCACTCTTTGTGGCCACTACAAAAGTCTAATTTTTACACCCTTAACTATAACCCTATACTTTTCTAGTGGCAGTCTAAATTTTGTTCCTGATGTCCCAACTTTGTTTCTCGTTGATGTCTTGTTTGTTAATTTGTTCTCGTCCTACATATACGTTTAATATTGCTTGCTGGACGTTTTAATAAAATATTCAATGAGTCAATCTAGACTCTGTATTAGGAGCTAAGCTCAATTCTTGTTCAACATGAGGCTCTCTTTACTCAGTGTCCGATTATTTCTAATACTTAACGCAATTCTTTGTGAAATTTGCTTTATAAACGACCATATTAGAGGGGTGGTACAGTGCTCGACTCGCAGAGCTACTCTGTGCATATCCAAGAGGCGACTGATGGAGGCGCTCTGTCACGCTGCAATACGAATACATGTACCTGACCAGAGTGGTTAACGTGTTTAGAGAGTATCACTGTAGTAGCACGATAAAGACCCCGTTTGTAGATTTGCAAAAAGGCCAATTATAGCCGCTGCAAAAGGCTACATTGTCTATCTGTTCCCAATTTGCGAATCTTGTTCCCATTGGTCTATCACTAGTCCCTGTTAATCTATTTTTTGTAAACTAGTTTTCGTCCCGAATGTAGCTTAAATATTGTTTGTTTGCTGAACTTGAAACAAACATTTTCAATGAATACAAAACTTTTAATATAAATATGTACAACATTTACTTTACAACATCACTTTCCGCAATGAACGGTTATTATATTTATGGAAACTTTCAAGCTTAGAACAACAATTAGTTAGGTCTGACCACATCACTGGTATTCAACAACAATGTTTAAATAGAGGCAATAATAGCACAATGATAGCTACCGACTGTGCTTTGACCAATTCATTTACATGTAAATGTCACAATAACAGGGATTTTTGCTGTGATCTTTCCACGGACGTGCATTACATTTGTAAAACCTTAGCCATGTTAATCAATAATACAATGCCTTTTCATACTAAAATGCGCAAGTCATAACTACTATTCTTTTTCAATTACACAACAAAAATACCTTTATTAAGAGTTAAAGCGATTTGATCATGAAAAGATATTTTCATTTCCACGATTTATTAAAGAATTATCCATAATTTAAAATATTTGTTAAAGTTCGACAGGTACTTGGCAGCAACTAAACCCAAATGTAACAACATTGTCTTAGTAAATTTATATAAATTCATGTTGCTACGTGTAGATGTGATATTGCAAATTGTATCCAATTATAAATGCGTCTGTTAAAATATATTGTAGTTACGATTCACGATAACTAACCCAAGCGAAACATACACCGTATATTTACTTTCCTTTACCTTTTTATAAGGGTCTCATTTTCATATTCTCACAATTTTACGGGGTGTACATATCTCTGTTGATAAGTTCTCCAGAGATTCCATCTATGACACAGAGGTGTGCTGTCACAAAGGTAAACGGAAAGAAAGTCTAAGGAAATAAAGTCATATGATAAAAAGTCACAACAAAAAAGTCACAGTACAAAAGCTTCAATTAATCAGTTGTCTTGGTCACATATGTCATAATATGAAAATATTTTATGTTTATTATAATTATAGTAATATTTTAATGTAATAGTTATTTATTATTTTAGTACTTATTAGTTATTTTATATCATTTTATTTCTAGTTCATTAAATCTGAAACACAATTAAAAAAACACCAGATCATTGTTAATAGTTCTTTTTGTGCTGCTTTATCAGTTAATAATATGTATACCAAAAGAAAGAATAGGATAAACAACTATATAAATCACATTTAATGTACATAGATCCAAGCTGAGGAAATGGCTTCAAAATTTTAGTGATTTATTTATTAAATAATGTGTAGTAAAAAATGAACATGTATGACAAATTGTTAAAATTAAATGTTTTTAAATATCCATTTTACTTTTTATACACAAGAACATAAACCGAGCAAAACTCAGGCATCAAGTGAATGTCAAAACCTAAAAAACACACTCAATACCAAGACAAAGTTTTATTAGTGACTTTTTTCCTTGCTTTTTTTCCTTTTACTTTCTTTCCTACAACCGTCACAAAGTACATGTAAAGTCTTTGTTAAAAAAACACTATTTACCCCGACAGATATTTTTGGTAATTGGGGCTTGTATTTAAAAGTTTTTGTAATGCCCTTAAACTGACTTGCATATTTAAAGAAACAAAGCTTTTCGTTTTTAATACATAAACAAATAATAACTTTTGACAACTTGATAAATTACGTTAACTTTGTCTAGACATTCAACCTGGCAATTGGACTTTGGCAGTAAATTGGTGTCTCGAGTACAATTCAACAATTGAGTCAGACAGACTTTCAGAAGAGAAAGAGAATGTATGGATTGATTGCTTCTTATTATTAAATGCCACAAATGGTAAGAAATGTGTTGATGTGCAAAATACAAATTTAAGTGTCTTATGTGTGCAAATCAATTTACTGTGCATATCTAACGATATTCGTTCACACATTTACACGATACCAATGTGATTATTTCTTTCATGTTTATGTATAGTGATCAGAATAATTATTGATGTGTACTCATTTCCTTAGTACTGGAATATGGATTAATTTTTTTCTCTGAATTTAAATACAGTTACAATCGTAAATGAAGGTAATAACAAAATACCAAACGCCGATGAAACTGTCAAAAACCCACAAATCAAATTCCGAGAAACCGGCAAACTCCAGAACTAACAGCCAACATAAAGCAACAACAGCAATGGTCATGACTTGGTACAGGTATTTCAAAAGTAATGGTGGGTTAAACCAATTTTTATGCCAAACCTCCCGCTTCCACTACAGTAGAATGTAAGTTGGTTAGTTGATTAAAATAGATGGGTATCATATACCACTAGTCACTAATAGGTGTGCCAAACAATCATCGTAGCACGTTCACTATACACTGAATTCAAAATTGGAAAAATTACCTGTAAAAAAGTATGTTAGTTTACTGCTATGCCTCACAACTTCGTTTTTGTCATATTATTAAAATCAAAAAGTGTTGACGTTATTAGCATACAACAAACAGTTACCACTGTACCAAAAGGGAGCTAATCACACAAAATGCTATTTTGTGTTTTATTTTTAATTTCAAGTTAAAAATCCGTCTTTGTTTTATTCGCACAGTTATATTTGGCTTTTAAGGCTCTAATGTGCAAAGCTAATAAAATGAAAGTTACGTGTATTGATTGATTGATTGTGATAACCGTCGAGTAGTCAGTAATTTAGCTGCATTCTAGGAACAAACAATTGCAACAATAAACTATGAGTTAGCCTATAAATAGGCAACCAATTATCAATGCTAATAGTTACCTATATGCCATTTTGTAACAGCGAAAAATTTAGTATTTATATGATACAATGCGCCTACCCTTTTGAAAAGTACAAAAGGAAAAAGGGTAATTAATGTTCAGGGTGCTCAACAAGCACGTTAAACACTCTGATATGCAGTTATACTTTCCATTTATAACATTGGTCCATACTGCAAGGGTTTACATTGTTCGACCCACAGAGCTGCCCAGTGCGTCTCCAGGTGGCAAATAGACAGTTTTAAGAGTACCAATCTTCTTGCAGGCTAAATACTCCTTTTGAGACGATGTCGATAAAATTAACCTTGTTGTAGCCTAATTTTACGTTCTTATCCATACCCCATACTTTTCCAGTTGAATTCAAAATGTTTGCCCTTTGTTCAAATGCTTGTTATGTTTATTTTTTTTTTGCTGAGTATAGTTGAAATACTGCACCCTGGACGTAAAGCAAACATCCAATTAATAATAAATCCTTGTCTAATCTGACAAGCCCCACCCCCAAAAGGCCTAACCTTTACGATAAATGAGGACGCGCTCATCCCGGCGCATAAATGCATTGCTTCAATTAATATTGAACATTTTACCAAAGTGGCATGTTTGTTGTCTATTTGAATGGTATATCAAAAATGTATCACCCACATCTTGGCGTACAGTTGTATTATTACCTGGTTAAAAGTTCTCGATCATCGGTAAATATAGCACTTCAAAGCTATATTAACGTTCCCTTTAATTTATTAGATTTACAAAACAAGACATATCCCGATACACACAAATCCCCAGGGTATCTAAAGAAATTAGAAAGTATTTTAAAAAGAGGAAACAGTTGAAATGACTATTGTGTTCGGACAATACATTTAAATATATGTAGCCAAAAGCATACGCATTGTTTAATAATTTGTTCTGAACAAAGAATTTCATATTCGGAAAGTGTAGTAAAGCATGCAATAAGAGGCGTGCACACTTTATTAAACGTATACATAAAACGATAAACAAAAATTTGCTTGCGTTGCCTGTATGCTTTCATGAAAAAAGCTTGCATGGTTCCATTATTTTTTATATATATATTGACAACCTCCGTCTTGGTCAGTCATCGAATTATGTTTCATTCAATTATCATTTTTGTTTCCTTATATCTAGTTCAGGAAATCCTCATTATTCATTTCCCTATATTAAATTTATTAGGTTACAGTATCCGCTGTTACAGTATGCTATGAACATTCATAAATTTTGTTAACGATACCAAGTTAACAAATTGGAACGTTCACAATGTTTAATGTTTGTCTGCTACTAGTATGGTGTATAAATATAGTATCTGCAACAATGCAAAATCACGGTAAGTTAATATCAATTAATTTTACTTATTAATGTCAACATTTGATAATTAATTGCAGAATCATTGCAAATATGAACATGAATGCTGCATAACGCATCAAATTCACCAAATCTATAAATCTGAAGGTGTTTTAGCACGGGATATTATATTTTCAATATTTATGGTAAATTACCGTGTTTGTTACATAATGTAGTACTGAAGAAAGCTTATAACTGAAATTACAATTTAGTCTGGTCCACATTACTAGACACTTCCAATATCTTAATTTTAGTAAGCATTTACCTTCTTTACATTATTATACCGTCTTAGTATTCACAATTGGAGTTTCATAGTCTGGCCACGTCCTGTAGAGTGGTAGGCAAATATAGGTTGAGTCTTCCTGCATTCCTAAGAATAACAACTACAACAATGGCCATGACTTGGTACAGGCATTTCAAAAGAAAGAAGTTGTGGGCTAAACCAGGTTTTATTGCATTTACAATCCCCCGCTTCCATTACTGTAGTATGTGAGTTGGTTTGTTTATGAAAATGGATCGGTATTATATACCTCTGGTCACTTATAGGTGTATCCAATACTCATCAGAGCAGTCACTGTGTACTGAACTCGAAAAGTAGAAAACTATCTTTAATTATATTTTCAAACGGGATGGACTATTTTTTAACCAGGAAATGGTATCTATGATAAAACATACTAAAGTCGCAGATGAGTCGTTTTTCTTGTAACTTTGGTTTATAGATTTATTCCGGAAAAATCGGTGACGGTTGGAAATAATCAGTCTACTCGCTCTTGCATACCTGACCAAATGAGAAATATAGTCAGCGAATTCAAGGAAACTTGAATGTTGTAGCCTAGGTGGGAAATATTTAAAACTTTAAAACTAAAATCGTTATTTCAACAACTCAATGTACACATTTTCGTTCATTCAATAATGAAAAATAATGTGGTATTCACTATGAACTTTGTTTAAATTGTCAGGAAAGTGGAATGAATCCCTAGGCATGTGTCATGTAGCAACAGAGCAAGAGATCGAAATAATAAAGCGACAAGTCAATTACAGTTTACCACACCAAAGGTTTAAGGCTGGACTGGTATATTAACATCAAAGTCGGCTTGGGCATATTTTCTTGGTGAGTTTCTCCTCAGGTTTATTGGGTATACACATTATTTTATTAATTGTCTGGTATTAACCTATTTTTGTGTAATATGTGCTCAAGTACGTATGTAGGTAAATAACATGACAATGAATCTTTCGTAAAATATCTTTATCAATAGAGAATATGGCAAACATGTTGAAAAGAAAAACTAAACCAAATACAATTACTTGAATAACTTACATGTTATCTACGTGCATATTGCTTATTAACCATATCAGACATTATATACATATCTTAATAGGATGCATAGATATAAATCCATACAAAGTCGAAACAGTAAACTTCTCAAGTGAGTTCTGGCACAAGAGAACGAAAGACATGTTTGCATGTGCCAGATATTGCAGTTTAAAAGGCGATTATTTTTTGTTTCATGTAAGTATTTCGAATGAACTATTCACTGCATTATGCCGTTGTAATGAGAAGCGCTATCCAAATTTTGATGTCTTGTCTGTCATTCTTTTAAATGTATATGAACAAATAAATTCTTGTGTTAATGCAACATTTTATCCATTTCTTAATCGCTCAGCCAAACAGTTTCAGTAATATTTGTACCAGAAAATCGGTTAAAGTAACTAATCAAAAACCCAAACAAACCTTTCGCATCTGATCAAAACAATTTTAGTAAAATAAACTCGTATTTCTCTTTTACATGTAACAGGATATGTGGTGCCAGTGTATTAACACTGTGAATGAAAAAAAAAACTGTAGTTCGGTATCCATTTTGTATTAAAAACTGTGGATCTGAAAACAACAAAGTGTTCTGTTCTTCGGGGGCGGGTGTTGCGATATTTGGATTTCGTAGAGGTTCGTATTGCTTACACGTTTACTTATTATAACAGTAAATATAGCGTATTTTGTGCACTTTGAAGATTTTGATTAGATAGCTTTAACGAAATATAAGAATTGAGTTATTAATCGTAAGTTATATTTTATCGTTAAACTTGTATGAACTTATTTATCAAAGGAATGCAACAATTTTTTGCCTTATTAGTGATGACTTAACATTCAAATTAAAATAAATAATTCAAGACCTGCTTGTATCTTACCTTTTTAAAATTAGATTTGAAAGTAGAAACCACAGATGTGAACACTATATATTCAAAGAATTATTGCCTTACATGGATTACAAACAAACACAGTATACAGGATTGCAACAAAAGATTTTTCTTTCGTTGTCAGAGAGGCGGTTAGTAGTTGTTTTGTGTTAATTTGTTCACGTTATGTCATGGTTTAATGCATAATTATTACGTCAGTTGTATTGTGAATGCCGTACTCAAATACTTTCTGTCATGTTCCTTTCGGTATAAGGATTTGCAAGTGCAATGAACTCTATATTATTTTGTTCAGAAGGGCATGGACAATGTAATAAATATCAATTAATGTATGTTAATACTTGCTAATTCCATTTAACTCATAAAGAAAGAAATGAGTTTAAATAAGTTTTCTTATTGTTAGAAATAAAAGGATTCTATTGTGTATATAATATACATTTACTTTCTGTGCCTTTGTATACTTTGTTTAGACACACAAACAATTCCATCGGACATTCTGTCCATCTGATAAATGCTTAATTATTTAGTAGATTCGTAGTTCATTTGTTTTATCTTAAAAGGTTGTTTTGAAGTAGAGAAAATTCTTAAAACCAAACAAATAAATACGATAAATAAAAAAAATGTACAATGTACAGATGTACGTATTGTCTTTCACAAATGCTTAGTATTGCTATGTTTTATTTAACCAGTGATCCGAAGGGTACAGTAATGTTGTGAAATAGAACCATTTAAATTACGGTATACTTTACCTTTGAATATTCAATAAATGTAATCTTTAAAAAATAAAAAAGACAATTTTATTTCTATTAAAAAATATAAGGTGCTTTACCCTTTAAAAACGGCAAGACGGACCGCAGAACATATGATATAACGTCTTTATAGAATGCAACACTTCTGTGGTGTGTACGTACATTTTTCGTAATAATCAACATTGGCCTGTAAAATTAAACAAATACTTTGTGGTTTTGTTTCATTTTGCGCCATGAACATAAATGTACAACAAATACTAAAGCACTCATTTATTTAATCATTCAATGACAATATAAAATACTATCAAATTGTAAGCGATCAAGTGCAAAATGAAATGACACAAATATTGTAAATAATTGCAGTAAACTATTATAAAAAATTTACAATATAAGTACAAATTGTGCCTGACACGATACGTTATCATGCTAGTTAGTAGCTTATAAGATGCAATGTCCCAGGTAAACTGTAATTAATAATGCATTCTACTGTAGAAAAACACGCTTTAAAATCATAACTACCTAAACCAAACTTGGAGATACAAGTTTGAGTCAGATTATGAGTAAAATATTGTGTCAGTTCGAACAATTGCTGGTTATTTTATTGGCGTCTTCTCTACATTTGTATTAAATACATCTTCTTATTTTTCCCCATTGTATTTCATAAAGCAATAAAGTGCAGTATATTTTCATATTTTACACTGAATCTCGGCCTTTTATGTAATTTCCGGGAAAAGTACAGATGTGTTCCGAACATCGGCTTTTCTATTTTACTGTTGTTTGGTAAATAAACATGGCCGAAAGTGACATACATGATCTGCTCTCGAGAGGAAAAGTATCAGAACCGCTTGAAACTGAACAAATGGAAGTGAATTCGATTGTAGATAAAAGTAAATTTCACAAAGTCAAAAATCAAGTGTAAACTGTACAAAACGGGATTTAAATATCGTGCACAAGTGGCTCGTTTCAAAGCAGGAATGTATGCTAGTAGTAGTAGTAGTATACTCGAATTTCGGCGATGAAAGTGTGTCGTTTTAACGGACGTTAATTTTGCTAAAACGCATTGTATTTAATTATTGAGGAGTCATTTGGTTAGAGCAATAAATGCAAGATATTTTAAAAGTAATTTAGCCTTGGGATCAGTGTTTACATTGCCAAATGAAGGGTAATCGCCAAATTTTGAGTCTGGACGAAATTCGAGTGTGTGCTATATATTCACAACAATAAGGAGCAACAAATAAAAACATTACTTAAAAAAATATCTGTTTTTATTATATGTAAATCTACTTCAAAATATTTATCTACTATTGACCATGTGAAAATATGATAATATTGGACCTAGTAAAATATTTCAAAATAGCAAAGATAATGAATAATCACTTAAAAGCACAAACAATATTACTATATAATAAAATTGATATTGCATTAATATTGGAAAATATTGTCCCTCGCAAGATGCTATATTGGACTCGCAAGCTCGTGCAATTTAACACTTGATCGGGACAATATTTCCCAATATTCATGCAATAACCCTATGATATCGTATTTATCGTATTTTTTATCTTATTATGTATCTTTCTATAAATTATCCTAGTGGAAAGTGGTCTCGTCTAATGCAGTATTGAAAAACACTGTGTTGATATTTAAAATTGATTGTAAATTCACCCACTGATACATGTATATTTTCTCAGAACAACGCATATAAAGGAACGTTATTGTTTTACGACTTCAAAGTTATTCCTTCTTCTACACAATATTTTGTTTGAATTAATCCTATTGTTCTGGAGAATTTTAATTATATTTGTCAGGATAAGTTCAAAATAAGTACTCTAAACCTAGATATGTTGTCGATTGTTACCAAAACCGTTTCCTCGTTATTATTTCCGATGAGGCTGAGAGTTCCACGAAAGTTTCTTTCCAAACACTCCAAACATTTGGAAAGAACTTACTGACTGTTAATAATATCTACATGTTATAACCGTCAATGTATTTGTCATCTTCTCTGTAAAGCCGTGGATACAACTAAATGTACATGTATATGTAATCCCAGTAAAAGATTTTACTAACAAACTTGCATCTGTCGTGTACCATGTTTAAAAACGAAAAGAACTTTGAATTACGTATTTTAATAAAAACATTTAAAAATGAGCTAATATACACATCCGCCAAAAGCATTGTTTTCATTTGTTAAATTACTACTCATTAATTTTAATCGTTGAATGTGCTTATCACTGTCGTAACTTGATAGGAAATCAACCAATATTTCTGCATTGTAGTAAACACATATCAAAAATACAGATACGCGTATGTCTTTTTAAATTTAAGTTAGTCGTTTTTGTTTTCGTGATTTGAGTCGGAAAACTTTCGTTTCATTTCAAATATCTTTTAGATATGTGTATACCAATTTAATGCAGTTTACAATTTTTTGGTGAAAAACTCTTCGCAAATGGAAAACAGCAAATACTTAAATCGTTTTACAAAGTCGACTCCTGACGTGTAACAGTTCTACCAATACATATACAACTTTTCGTTTTTTGTATTCTAATTCACTTGGTTAGAAATTAATTACATTTCATTATTCCTTTTAAAACTGCAGATAGCTTTAGACATGTCAAGTGGGTACAGGCGATGAATACATGTTGGCAGTATAATATCAGTCCCCCATTGGTAGGTGAAGCTGAACAAACAATCGAGGAATGGACTGGATACTTTAATGACCACCAGTCTGATGGTAATTGATTTATTCGTTATAAATTAATACATTCGTTATATGATGAAAAAAAATTAAACAATAACGTAGTGCTGAAGTTCAATGTCGGAAAACTGAAGTTGGCCGATTGGACAATGTTTTAATGTAGAACAATATTTATGACTACATTAATAGTAAATAGAAAAAAACATTTGTCATGTCAGTATGCATTTTTCATATAGTAATTGAATCCATCATCTTATCTGCGGTTTAGCTCTTTAGTTGTACACAATACAAAGCATGAACATTCAGAATTAAGAACATAAAAGACAAGGAAAAACAAAAAGGAAAATATGATGAACATCAAGTAACGTAACATAAGTTGAAAACAACCTTTTATACAGTTTTAGTGCTTAAATAACACCACTTGCAGATATTTTGTAGTTTCAAAAATTATGAATATAGGTTAGGTAGTCTTACACTGGTATGGCCCAGAGATATATTCTTAATGTTTATTATATTTAATTTGTTGATCGGGCATTCATGAACTGAATTCATTCGGTTATTATTATAGAGACTAGTGATATAATTTACATTTGGGACATATTTTGCAAATAACTTTTAAAAATACTAAATAAAAATTGATAAATGCACAATGTATTTTATTGTAGATATGGATATCCCAATGTGTACTGTTGTGTCTGGATCTAAACATTCTCTTAAATTCGAGTACAGAAGGTGTTTGAAGCAATTACCTTATATGTGTCTTGATACAAGTATTTATTTTTTCTGTTTCAACAGTACATGTAATGATACTTCTTTACCGGAAACATATAATAATTGCTTTTAAATAGTAAAGATTCGATCCTGTTACTGTATACTGAGATTTCCAGAAAATATTCCTTTCCACAAAAACGAACAGTTTTTTTTTATATTTATAATTTAGGTCAAATAAAAGATATTCCCAAATTGCACATCGTTGAATTTAAAGCGGCGACCAAATGATATGAAAGTCTTAACAAAGACATGAACGGCTTAGTCAATCGACTAAAACACAAAACCACTTGGTGGCCACAAATTAGGCAAAAAAATATTGTCCGTTTGATATAAACTGTTTGGCTGTATTACATATATACCAAGGAGCACAATAAAGATATAATTTTTGTTGGCATTCGGATAATCGTTTGGTTTTAAAAAAAGCGTTACGTAACAACAAAACTGAAAAAAACAAATTTTAAGCAATGTAGAAAAATTGTAGCGCTATTTTGCAGTAATGTTTTTTTATCTGTAAGAACGGTATTATCTCCTCTTACTCTTTTAGCATGAGATGGGCCCATATCCCCTCGCCGTCAAGGCGTCGTAAAGTAAACACCGTGACCTCACAATGCTACAAAACATCGATAAACATATTATGTACGTTCTATGAAACTCAATGCATTTTCTCGTTATTTCATATAAGGGCTGTTTCCCTTCGATGAGAGAGGGACGAGAGAAAATGCATCTCGTTTTCAAAAGTAACAAATCTATAAGGATTTAAATAAATTAGCTTAAACTAAAACATTTGTCTTTATAATTCTATGAAATGGGCTACATATGTTTAATTAAATGTAAACTATTCACATATGTTACTTCAGAAGAGATCAGTACTTTCTTACCATCCACCGAATGGTATGTCACCAACTCGTCATCAATAGACTCTAGTGTGCCGTTTGTACCTGAAATGAATATCTTTAGCATTACGCCAGGTAATTTGACCACTATTTCGTTTCTAAGGAGTAAATATTCATTTCAATATGTTAACTGTTCTGATTATACAAACAGGTTATATTTAGTGCTTGTAAATATAACGTTAATTTATATGTGCACACCTTTTTATTGTATTTCAACATTGCATCTTTAGAAATGCACAAAGGACACTTGGTTAAGATTAATTACTTCTCACACGAGGCATAGAAATATCTTCGTGCCATTTTGTTTGCGAGATTTGTCTGTCTCACCGAGTTAGATAGCTTTTTAATACGTCATTTAGGTAAAAACAAATGGCTAACAAACATAACGACCAAATGCATAGAAATTTGGTGAAAAAAATACCACTCTTGGAAAGCCTATTAAAAATTCTAACATCCTTGTGCTTTAGGATTTCTTGTCTCAGCTTATAAAAATTTAGTTATTTTGCAGTATTTTCAGTTGATTTTTATGTGCAGTATTATCTCGGCTCACTCTGCTGTCTTCTGATTGTCGCTGGCCTAAAGTAAATGCCAAGTGACTAAGGATTCCTGCCAATCAAATTGAGTTCTTAACTGATTAAATGTATGATCCCGACCATAAATTGGTTCGTAGTTATAGTTTTTCAGTCACATACGTAACTTATTATTTTTATCTTAACATGATATTTCTATGATTCCTGAGGTAGACAAGATATTATAATTAGCGCCATTCAGAAGCACATCGAATGACATTGTATTGTCTTCCGCCTCAACGCTCTTCGGTTGATATAGAAATGTCGGTCCGCTTTAAAGTTTAAAGCTTACGTTTCTTGCAAGTTTATTCGGAAGTTTATCTTAATTATATATTGGAATAGTTTAAAAATCAGACCGATCATTGTTTTGTGACATAAGTCCCCTAAACATGTAAAAATATAAAAATCCCTGTTTATGCTTTTACGTTTACATGTTTTACCAGACTTATATTAAATTTAATCGATTTATATTTTAGGTATCTTTGCTAAGTTCAAATAAAAGTTTCAATATCAGGATCGATTGATAATTGTGCACTAAATGCTTTGTTTAATTTTGTTTATTATTTTTTAATCTTAACTTTCTACTGAATCCCAGTACATGTAGTACTTTGTTAACATAAAGTAACGAAGTCAAATAGATGTCAAAAATGTATTAATTTTTTTGTTATGAAAGGAACATTAAGGACAAAATACAGACATTTCATCAGAATGTTCTGGTTGATTACATGTATTTCATTTACACAAGTCACATAATGTTTATACGTGTCAGTTGCTTTTCTACCCCACCTAGTGGTTTCTAATTGTGTATGGGGCAATAATCTAGCTAGAGATACCTATAAAATATTTTGGTTAGTTGCATGTGCCTATAAGTCATACAAAACCTAAAATCGTATTCGGACAAAGTGCACCACCCCCTTAATTATCCCCTTTAATCAATGTTGCCATCCCTATCCTCATTTCAATTATCTGAAACATCGGTTTAAAACGACCAATGAAAATTACGGTTCATGGCCAAAATCGTCACGTGGACAAAGTTTGTTTGCATTATTAGAAATATTCAAAATGTGTTACATTCCAATATTGTTAGCATTTTTGTCAACTTCCGAGTTCATAATTTGATAAATCATTGTGTGATGAAGAAATAACATTGTAACAAGGATTCTGTTATTTTTTATGGATCAGTACCAGTTACTGTTGAATGTTTTATGTTGGTTGAAATAGTGTGCAATACATTTAGGATGTTTCAGAATTTTGTCAGCCAAAGATGTTCACAGTCTGATGAATAATGGATCAGTTTCAGTTACACTTGTCCCATTTGTGGAAATTTGTAAGTGGGTACCATGTTAGTTTCATGTTGTTGTTTGTTTGTTGATAATTGTGCTGCATCTGATTCAAAAAAAGAAATTGAATACCGAGCTGTCGCTTGTACTGCAATCACTAGGTAATGATGATGATACCTAATGAATAGATTGTGTAATACGTAATACGATACCTGCAATAGCATTATCGCAAAACTATAGAGCAGTATAGAGATGTGTCCCTCCACTAGTATCTATGCATGCAAAAGGTTTATACGCTCCTTTCGTCGATACTTCGGGTGTTCAAATGTAACTTTGTAAATTTTGATTCCACAATGGCGTCAAAAGCCAAGGTCGCAAAGGATTTTCACTGTCTCCCAGTAATAAACCTTCACTAAGTGTTCTGCCCTCAAACTCCACACAGAGGGTAGAATTTGATAAGATAGAACTCTCACACAGACTCCATTTAACGTCTATGAAATGGAAGTTCTTGCGACTTACATAATGATGTTCATTGGTTGAGGCTTTTTAAAACTTATGTGTGACACATGAATAACAGAAACCAGATTCTAAACTTATGAAGTTCCTGAAAGGTATGGTGTAAGTCAGGTCTTTCAGTTTGGCATCTTCGTCTATTCTCTTCATATTGCATTGGAACATTGTGTAAAATTTAAGTTTTTTTTATACGCTACCTTAAATTATACGATATTATGTTCATCTACCTTTACGCGCGGAAAAATATATGTCTTACGACTATTATAAGGTAGGTTTTGTTTCCTATGATGGCCTTATTAACAAGTCCCAGCTGGTTATGATTGATGTACAGGTTTACTCAAAAGTTTTAAAATCCAAATAATTGAGAGGTATCCTTAGATTTTTTATCATCAAAATTCCAAACCAATACATCAGAACCCACCAAAGCTACAACTTGAGAATATTAAACCTTACTGTTTATATAATTTACACAATTTCAAGTCAGTAAATTTCTCCATTTAAGATCACATTACATAAGAAGGATTTGTGTTACACCTTACTGGAATTTAGGCAGTAATGATCATGTATCTGATTATCAAACAAATGACATGTAACATCCAGGAGTTTTTGGTCCTGGTAATACACGCTTTATATGAAAACAAAGCTGTAAAGCAGAAAGTTTGCCAACAAAATACGTGTACAATAGAGACTGCATTATTAATTATAAATTAAGAATTTTGTATTTACAGTGGTTGTGATCAATGTTGTCTTACTTGTGCTGTGCCTTTGTGTAGCAGTTCTCTTCTTTCGCAGGTACACTTAGTAAGTAAATTCGTCTGAATAATTGGGATATTAGTGTGTTTAAAAACATTTCTTATAGGTTTCTGTTACATACATATAAACACATAAGTATAACGCACAACTACAATGATGACAACCTGAAAATAAGTGATGAAACACCTGTGCTGTATGAATCAACAGACGTTTTGTCAATTTGAATTATTGGTTTTAAAAAATATCTTTACATATCTCTTACTTGCAAATATCGCTTAAACAAATATAGAGATTATACTACTGTATAACTGTGTTGCAGAAAATATCAATTGATGATCAGAAGGAGATATTCAGACTCGCCAATTACATTTCGGGCAGAAGTTCAAAATTTCCAAGTAGATTATGCAGAAGCTTGGGGCTTAAACCAAAACAACAACCAACCGGAGTAGTGTACATAAAAAGTTCTATGAACATTGAGTATATTGTTTTTGTTTTCTTTATGATTTATGCAAATATTCTTTTCTCGTATTTTAATTTTAATTGTTAAGTTTATATACAAAATATTATGTTATTGTTTGTGTTGTCACATCATGAAGTAGATAACACACAGCACATTTAGATCTCAATTAGCAAGTATTACGTCAGCTGAAAAATGTCAACATGTGCATTAAACAAGCACTTAATTCAGTTGTATATCTTAGGTTTTGTTTTATTTCATGCAAAGCAATTTCTTTAAAAGAAAAACAAAAAATGGGTTTTGTTTGTATATAAACAAGTCAAAAACTGGTCTGGATTGGGATGTATTTGGACAGATTTAATTCACTTGTTAACAATTTTATATTTATAGTTGTGTCATTACTATAACTTGTTTTAGAGTGTCACTGTATAAAACATTATTGAATTGGATAAAATTAAAAGTATATGGTATTTGTTTAATTTTATGGAATGTTAGAATAAATAAGAAAATAGTTTTGTAATTTTTTACTTCGGTTACGTTCGTTTGGTAATTCTTACGAATTTTTTGTTTCTTTAACAAAACCAAGGCATTGAACAAAACAATTAAAATGTTCGCCTACAGTATGAGGTTAAGTTTGAGTGATATTTCTAAATATACGATAAATAAGTTTCTTATTAATGTACAAGGTAAATTAACATCTTCAAAAGATGGTTAATAGAAATCATTCATTCGGTCACGAATGAACTATTGCGATTCTAATAGGACATTTATATTAACTTTAAAAAAAAAAGTTTTTAATATTGAAAACGTGTAAAGTTAATTAATATATCAATAATTAACATTTTGCTCACTTGTTATTCGTGTAGTGTGTCAGGATTTTACCATCGGCGGCATTGAAGGGAATATATGGGCAAGAATTTTATTTATAGTGAGTAGTAAAATTCGCTAATTGACAGAATGTTATTGTAAAGGCTACAACGAATAGGAATTACACTGACTTATTGCGATGAAACGTAGGATATTGCAAGACGCAAGTATAATGGCAATGCAAATATCTATCCAGACTTATTACACAGATAATAAAAGATGAACACTAACACACAAATTTAGCTGAAAAACGTAGTTATCTAAATATGTTCTGCTTTCTTCAATAAACAAGTATATAACGTATTATTGAAGGAGGAGGAAAAACAAAATATTCCTTCAGTATTTCGTATGTTTGTGTTTACATTTAAAGTATAAACAAAAATAACCTAACATTAAATTATCCGCTCTGTTTATATATAGATTGGTTGTAAATGTACATGTACGTATCTAATATGTTTCTAGTTATTTATCAGAAAATAGTTGGTATCTGTTAGCTTCATAAAATATTATTTTTTCCTTTACCAAAGCAGTTTCTATTAAACATGTACCAATCCTTTATTTTTGATACTATTACTGCCTGAAATAATACCCATTAATTATATGCGTTTGAACTAACACACAACTTCGGTCAAACCATTTTGCACATATGCAGGCGTATATTTGAAATATGTAATTTTTACTTTTTGACCTCATTTAAAATCTGGTTAGTTATTTACACGATTCTTGACGTGCCGAACGACTTGGAGGATGTCAAACATAAGTACACTATTTTTCATACCTAAATAAGTACATGTAGATATATTGAGTTTATCTAGGCAAATGGTGTCAAAAGCTCTGTTCTATAGAGATATGACCAACAGTATGGACATAAGTCAGCCATAAAATGGCGAAAAACTATTCTGAATAGTGTAATGTCGTTTTTCTGTTCATTTAAAACATTAGGTTAACCTAAATTCATATACAAACGTCATTCTGATTGATTGATTCAAAAAATAGAAAAACCAAGATCTGTGAAAGTTTGACAAAAGTAGGTATTTTAGTGAGGCTTAGTCTGCCGCAGCTATTTTTTTTTTTAATTTCCCTTTGAAAAGATTTGCTCAAATCTGTTCATCATGTGAGAGGTTTTGACAAATGATTTTTTTTAAATAGTATACAATATTATAATAATAATGGGAAAAGGTGATAATTTTATGTATCCGTCTAGTCTGAGAATCCTCTGCAGTCCAATACCTTATTTAGACTTTGATGAAAACGTGTGATGTCAGAGAGTTCTTTGTAGACAACACAACGGATTTTGATACATGGTCTGAGTAGGCACATTTCATAATCTCCCTATGTTATAAACATGTTCGTGTGGTTAAGCTATATGGTTTCAATTGCGCAATTATTTGTTTACATGACAACGGGAAATTTGTTAACTCAAGATAGTATGCAGAAGAAAATACACGGAGGCATCTGATTGGATGTTGGAGTTCTGAAAATAGCAAAATTAAAAATTATAAACAATATTAATTGAAAATGTTCGATATTTGGACGGAAATTTTTAAGAGCCTTGAAAATTGAGCTTAAAACGATTAAAGAGGGAGGTTAGAAATTGTGTCAGTGCCATTTAAATGTCATTATTTCAACCAAAATTTTCGGTCATTTTTGCTGCATGACCTAAACTTTTTTATTTGTTAATAATGAAGTTTTTCATTTCAATTTACACAAAAAACTGTTTTTCGGGGGGAAATTTTTGAGGTTTTTCGCACAAATGAACTTAATTGCCAGGGGTACCATATGGGAAATGCATTGTAAATAATTGCGCTTTTGTAACCTATATGGAACTGAGATTTCTTCCCAAATACCTGATTTATTGACCCATTTTTAATTCGAAAATTCGAATTCGTCACAGAATGTCAAGTTATGTATAAATTGTTTATTAATAACGAGTTGTAAAATATTATAGTCTGTTTCTAAAATATACGTATTTTTTCATAGGAAATCTAGGGTGGGCTATTATGACGAGTTTGTGCGGTCTTTTAGGTAAAAGTTGTTGCTGACGTTTTGGAGGGAAATTGTTAAATACATTCAAATGCAGCGTTTCACATCAAAAACGCATATTTTATGCTAGGTTTAAGTCTCTTAGCCGACTTTTTTTGTTTTGACCTTTTTTCAGCCAAATTGAATTTTTGGGGGTATAAGCATTTTAGTATGTTGTATCCATAAATGACATCGCCTTTGTTGAATACGAATGCAGTTGGCTTTAATGGGACTGCTTCTGACATACGGACATAAAAAAGGACTCACCAAGTATAATCATGGCTAGCTATAGTCTGTTTCAAAAAGGTGGTTTTTCACAGATTCTACGAAAAATTCGTTTTTGGCCTTCAGATCTTTATTCGAGAACAAATGTTGATGAAGAAAGTTATCTCAGAATTGACTCGTGTACCAAATATACAAATAACGACCGAAAACAAGTACAATAACTCGAATATTACTAAGCAGCAACACATTATTGTCGGAAAACATGATGGAAAATGCGATTAATTTTGATAGAGGGTGGCCTCCAGAAAATTCAAACGAACAAACAACCCTTGAAGATAACTTTATTTTATTTTGGGAAGCATTTGGATATTGCCTAAGGATGATACAATAACATTTTTGGCTCATTCTGACACTTCCAATGTTGCCTATAGGTTACAATTGCGCAATTATTTGTTTACATGACAACGGGAAATTTGTTAACCCAAGATAGTATGCAGAAGAAAATACACGGAGGCATCTGATTGGATGTTGGAGTTCTGAAAATAGCAAAATTAAAAATTATAAACATTATTGATTGAAAATGTTCGATTCTTCGACGGAATTTTTTAAGAGCCTTGAAAATTGAGCTTAAAACAATTAAAGAGGGAGGTTAGAAATTGTGTCAGTGCCATTTAAATGTCATTATTTCAACCAAAATTTTCGTTCATTTTTGCTGCATGACCTAAACTTTTTTATTTGTTAATAATGAAGTTTTTCATTTCAATTTACACAAAAAACTGTTTTCCGGGGGGAAATTTTTGAGGTTTTTCGCACAAACGAACTTAATTGCCAGGGGTACCATATGGGAAATGCATTGTAAATAATTGCGCTTTTGTAACCATATATAAATCGCTTCTCTAGATATGTTCCGCGGAAATAATCATCGACAATGTGGAACGTCAGATAAGCCCACTACTTTATTTTCAACATTTGTTATCGAATATTGATATTTGATGTTCTTAGTGAAATAGCTCACATTTTAAATAATAATAAAAAATGTAAAAGTCAGATGAAAATGATAAATATAAACGTGAAATGGGAGAGTTTATGTCATAGAACTAATTGGTTAGTACTCTACTAGTTCTTACATGCCTATAAACAGGTTGCGGATTTTTGAACGACTGCAGATAGGGTGTGTCTGACTCCAACTGTATTGACTTGTCCGTTTTAACCCGTGTACTCCGGCTTCCTCCCACCCCACCCCCAATAAAAAATGGACGCCATGAAATAAATGAAACAGTCCAGCGTAACTGTAATTATACTTTTTAATTTCTTGTATTGCCTGTCAAATAAAACTTGTGACCAGAATCGCTGTATATTTTACAATACAACTTTTTGTTTAGTAAACAATTTGCTTTGATTGATAATGCTTGTTCAACAGTTCAACAATTGTTTATAAACAACAGTTTTATAATTGTATTTAAAAATGTTGTAGACTAAATAAAAACACGTAGGCATACATTTAAGTAACTAGTAATGATGTCAAAAAGAGGCAACGTCCTTTCCTAAATGAAAATAAATCTATTACTGATTGGGGGAGTCGAGTCGGCTTAATATACGACAAAACATATACATTTATACATATAATTAAATGACGGATTATGGATCGCACTGATTGAACTAAATGCTGACGATTACCAAGGTTATGACGGATTCATAATTTTGGACGGATGCATTCATCATCAATCAGTCAGCGATTCGTCAGCGTTCCAAAATCCGTCACCAATCAGTTATCAATCAGTCAAAGTGTTGCGTTTACGGGTGCAAGTAATGTATCAAGGACACTGTTATGCGTTACATGTGAATCGTTAGAAAGTGGATCTAATTTAACACAAACCTCTAAGATGGGGAATAATAAATAGGGCAACTTCAACGTGGAAAATATAGTTTTCCTTGAATAATTTTATAATGTGGTACTCAGAGGTGTTTTTATATTTTGAATTGAAGCAAAATGGATGGTTATAAAGGTCAATCTCGTAGGACATAACTTAGTTAAATAAAAATTCGTATCGCATTCAAATACGAGCGTCTATTGAATACAGTGAAGTTTAAATTCATGACGGTAGCTCACCTGTTACATACTTTGTTGTAAAATATTGTAGAATGGTGCATATATTTTTATTTGGAACAAAATACAATTCACTAGTCACATACTTAGCAGATGAGGCATTAAAATAAATTATTATAAAGTTTTCGAATAGGAAATGTTAAAATTGTTGTCTAACACATATCTGCTGCAAATTATATGTAATTACCTTTAACTGATGTAAGTATATGTATGTACTCTTTTGTTATCTTAGGACATCTTTCTACTATGGATAGCAATGAACGAAAATGGCAGATTTAATGATAGGTGATTGCAATATACCAAGAAGATATTGATGTAACGGAAAAATTAGGTACAAAAAAAATCAGAATAAAAAAAGACACCCTAGACATATCGATAACTTACGTACGCGGACACAGCTAATGTATTAGAAGAGTTTTTATACTTGCATCATTGATTTAAAGAGAAGGCAATATTTCATGAAAGCTTCATATTGAATAACCTAGAGTTATGTTTATCTTGACGTGTACTGAGTGGTATCATAGCACTTTTGAAAATAATTAAACGATTCTTAATGTATAAGAACCTTTTATGTCGTGAGATCAAATGAGTGGTGTGTAACGTTCAGAGAGCTATATTGTGAACTTTTGTATCTGCAGTCGACATTAAGTTGAACCTTTTTTTGTAACCAGTCTATTCAACCACTTTACAGTAAAACAAAGAATACATTGAGATAAACACTTAATCAATGTGCCAGTTTCCTTGTAGTTCTCTGGTAATCAAATTCTCAGTAACGCCCATATATCTTGTCCTCGTCATCACAAGAAGTATTAGATTATAATAGCCTGTAATGGATATATTTGGGTAGGTTAATAGTCTCCTCTCTGCAGGTTAAGGCCATATAAGGCATGTTTCAAAGGAAATCGTGCATAAGGTACATGTTATAATAAATCGAAGCTGTTTTTATAACGCAATCATATAAAGGAACTGTTTTCAACGGAATGTACCTTTTAGCTATATTTTCAAGAAAAAATGTATATGATACAAGCACCTCACGTGTTGTCAAGTGACTTAAAATAGCTAAACAGCCAAAAGTTATTGAAATCAAAAGGATGTTTCTTAAATATACAAAAACAGCAAGCGCGGAGGATGTATTAAATATTACTGTTTAATTTTTTTTTTCAGTAATCGGGAAAAACGCTAATCTAATTCTTTAAGATTTTCTACTAAATTTGTTATTTTTTTAAATTAGCGCAGCTCTTGTACCTTAAGTTTAATTTGACCAACATCATATATATCCAGATCTGTACTTGACAGGCCTATGTTCTCTCAAAATTGCATGACCTCTTTAAAACCTTCCAAGAGAAAACCGCTTCCAGGGTAAACCCCACTCTAAAAAGATCACTTTCTTTTCAGCAAAAAATTTGGTTTATATGTCATGTAGTGCATGTGACATAAAACATACTAAACATCATTAGAACAGAGCAAGTTAGAGCTCAAAATTTTTCCAATATATTCATACTGAGAGGCTCCCCGTAGCTCGACCCACAGAGCAGCCCAGTGCGTCTTCGGGTGGCGGATAGGGGAGACCCTCTCGTTGAAGAGGAGGGGGTTTGTCAGTTCATAATACGGAAAGCCTGATCGCAGACTATAGTGGGTAATGTGTTTTGAGAGTGCCACGCTCCTTGCACGATAAAGACCCCGTTTGTAGATTTCGAACAAGAGCAGGCTCATTGAGGGGGGGGGTAATATAAATACATAATTATATACTGCTTCCTTTACGATTTCGACCTTTGTACGGTTTGATAAGACTCGTGTCATTTGAGGCATGAACCATCATAAATAACAAACGAATATATTAGCATATCGTGGGTAAAATAGATAATGAAAGTCATTATTGTTTGTCTCAGGTGGTCATTTTATTGCTTCGCTCTCATTGTAGGGCTGTTGTAAGATATTTGGGAAATTATCAATGTGTAAATTCCGGCGATATACACTCATACACTAAAAAAAAATCCGAAGTTAGTTTTTACATCAATGTGTTAACTACGCCGGAGACAAACAATAAATCAATTCGGAAAAGATGGACTTAAGGGCACACATTTTGAATGCCATTAGAAAAGTACAAGCTACAGGTATGGGTGGACCATTTAACCTTGCGGGTACAACGAGCCTACTCTTATCGGCATCTATAAAAAGGAGGCTTTAGCGTGCATTCATGGAGCGTGGCACTCTCCCAACACGTTACTTACACTAATCCGCGGTCAGGCTTTCCGTATTATAGCCTGTTACTCTTTAGCCAGATGGCATCCCCTATCTGCCACCTAGGGATGCGCTGGCAGCTATATCGTTCGAACTCTGTTAAACCTCACAGTATAGTACCTGTACTTACAAATGAGAACTGTTAAATCTTTAAATTAAGTTCATTTCAAATATAACAAGAGATGAGAGAATGGAAGACAGAAATATTCTTTAGTAATAGAGGAATTACACTAAATATACTCAGAGACTCTAACGTTAATTTCATAAATTGACCTTAAAATAAAATTAACGAAGACGACCGACATATTTACATTGCTGCAAAACGTTTGTTTTATATTCTTGTATATAGTTTTTAGGAATAACTAATTGTACGATAGTCTTCTCTTAAAGAATCTATTGTAATTCTGAATGTTGTGCTGCTGATTCTTTGCCTTACAATTGGAGGTTTGTTTATAATAAGGTAAATTATATTTTTATCAGAAGAAACGCTGATAAATCAAGGTTATCTTCGTGTAAAGTTGGGGTCTTCCCACGTAACAACTGTTGGCATCATAATAAACTATTCATATGCGTGACATAAATGGTGACGGATAGTCATAGATAACTTTCTAATTACTTCGCTTTTTCGAGTACATGAGAGAAGCAGACAATGTTCACGCTTCTTGCACACAATTGACCATGCATGTATTTTGTGCGATTTATGTACCTTACTTGTTTAATATTGTTTTGAATATTTAATTCTTGATTTAATTGAGCGTTTTCGGTTAAACGGGATTTTGTAATTTCGTGCATGCCGTTTGCTCTTTTCAACAAAACCTTTATTTCATTTAAAAACATTGGTAAAGTAAAAAGGATATCATTTCCCTTAGACATAATAACATATGAAGGAATATAACACAGCAGTACATATACCCCATTAATATTACATTAATATATATCTTGTAATTGTGTCTCGAAATCAGATGAGTTTAATCTCTTGTGTCTATAGAACATGGTAATGACACCTATAAATAATTCCACTTAAACAGTGATGTTTCATGAAACTTAACTTTCTTTACTTTAATTTCTCTGAAAGACCTTTGTTTTTTTACGACATACCAGATTAAAATATAATTGTATACTTTTCTTAAAACAATATCAATTTTGCATAATATAGGTACGATAACAGTCTTTATTATTTGCATATATACGTGTTATTTCTTCATTTTTATAATTCATGGTTCGTTTTTGTTATAGAAAATGTATTAAACGATTTTCTAGATGATAAACCGAAACATACAAATCAATGTCATACAACCAACATCTTCGAGTACTGGTGAGAGAAGAGTTAGCAACTGGTTATATGGTATCTTTGGGACTTCAGAAAGCAGTGTGTTATTAACGCTACTGCGCAATCGTCTATCGTTTGTGGGTCCACAAATTACATGTTTAATTAGCAGATTCTTGTAATTATTATTGTTGCTTGGTAGTAGTAAAATAACAGCCAATACTACTACCGGAAATCTGACATAATTGTGCTAATTTTCAAATGTGTTTGGTAAACGTTTTGTGAATAGAACAGAATAAAATGTGTTGAAAAAATTTGCCAGTTGAATATAGAAAGTGGTTAAAACCTGTTTCGGACATGTAAGAAAATGACAAATATGGTTAAAAATGATTACGTAATTAGCTTAATTATCACAATGTATATGTTTACGCTTATATATTTTTTAAATATGTAAATAGTTTATAAATACTCTCGAGAACTATTAAGAACACTTAATACTTAAGTATTTTAAGGACGTGTTATCCGTTTATACCACTTGATCATAATGATCATTTAGTACAATGCTTATGGCCACAACACGTCTCGCATAGTCACTTGAATTTTGCTAAACACAGTTTACTGTGACAAAATCCCGTTATGTTTAATTTTATTTACATTGAAACCTATTTTGTTAAATAATTCACTGTAGGTTATAAATAATTAAGTTGTAATTTATATTTTTCTCTTGTTTGCCTAATTACAAGGATCTTTTTGAACCTTGACATTTACGTCGTAATGTTGTTAATATATGAGCTTTGTTTAAGATGGACAGGCTTTTCTTCAGTGTTAGACATATTATGACACCCTTCAAGTTGTTTTATACTCCCGAGTCCTTTCTCTATCTCCTTAATGACTGCTTTACGAAGAAACAACGAGGACCGATTTTATGTTTGGATCGGCACAAAAGGGGATATAACTCGCTATTCATGCACACGAGTCAATTATGCGACCAACTTTTCCCGGCAATGAATAAAGTGTGTTACACAATACACTAATTGTCAAATGTTTATATTCATTTATTTTTAAAATTTATATAAAATATATATCTAACATCTTCCTTTCTAATTTGAAAGTGACCGATTTTCCCCATACATATATTCATCCGGCATTAATTCTCTAAAAAACTGAACTTAGTATTATTGTGTCACCATGGACATATCACGGATACGACAAGATGACAATACAATAAACAGACCGTGGATTCTACCACTAGACATTTTTTTCAAAAAAAGGAAATTATCTGTAGTGTTCGTAAAACAATACACATTGGTACAATGTAGTTCAATAGTACTATTATCTATATGGCATTATCATTACAGTACGTTCATATTTAAATGACGCGATAATAAAACTTGGTAAAATGCATTTCATAATTTTTTTTCAGGCATTTCGATTTAGTCTGTTCATTCTTTACCAACTACTCGCAAATTAAAATGTATAATACAATTCTTGTGAAACATTACCGTTAACCGTTTATCTTTGCCACAAAAACTTCTGTGTAGACTATGACTAATTATTAACATTAATAACTGCAGTGTACAATACACCCATAAAATTATAGACATCCGCAACATTCGGTGCCGAGTTAGTTTAATGTAGGCTTTCGTTTGAGTCGGCAATTTAACTATATTAAATACCTGAACTTTACAAACTTTACTTAAATTTAAATATACCGAACCGCAAAAGAAATACCTTGCAAACGTGCAGATTCGCGTTTTCTGTAAATTATATTAAAAGTTTTAAAAAATTACTTAAAAAATAAACTGTCTTTAGCCAATTCCTTTTTTTAAATGTCTGAATTACATATTATGCGAGAATTTTTATGGTTTAATGGCACTTAAATTAACTTTTATGACGTCCATCACAACTTATCACTGAGGTAATAAATCGAGGCATGGTTTTGATCAAAGGATTTATGAATCGCATTTGAATACGTGTCCTTGTTGTTCTTGCTATATCACAATCATTTTTGTATGTATTGGGACAAAATTTCCGGTACTGAACCAAGTTTTAAAATTATGAGACCATAATATACGTTTAATTCAATTCCCCCATCATATTATGATATTTGGAACGCACAAAGCATCCCTTGAGAGGACAGAACTGGTTGCAAACCGCTTTCAGTTCTGTTATTTTATCTGCTGTACGTATGCAGTAACGGATTTCTTAAAACAGTATACCCGGTATTAAGCCATTTCTTCTTACACAAACTTTGTCGCCACGTTTATGAAGCCTAATGAAACAACACGCGTCGGCGTCAAATACTATACCGGACTAGCATTTTATGTTCCTGGAAGTTAATATTCGACGAACTGACCTGCAGATGTAATCGTCCTGGTGAACTGATTCATCAGAGGCTGACAGGTCATGCATCTGTTCTGGTTAAAGTTTAGATGTACCACTCATGGCTATTCATTTGTGATGTTTATGCTTTTAAAACGTATCTGCAGACGTGCAGTGATCCGTGTAGAACAGTTGAAGTCTTGCTCTTTAGCTTTCGAATTACCCTGCATAAAGTCTACTGAAGGCTTGTCCTCTTGATGTAGACTCTTTTATTGTATAGCTTCTCTGTTAAAACGATTATTAAATTTGCTTTGCGACCTAACCACCCATACTGAAGCATAACAACCTTTTTTTTAAATTATATCGCCAAGTGTGTCCCACGAGATGTTTTAAGTCAAGACGTTCTTTGTGAAAAATCATTTAAAATAATTTATTTATAATGATGATCATTTAATCTTGACCCTTCTGAATGTTTAAAAGTAAGATATATTTTAATAATCTCACCTCAATTTAAAATTATTATATTTAGTTTGAACTTGAAATAAGGGTAGGCACCAGGAACCAAAAACATAATGGTGTAGGAGTTGTCTGCCGACTGCAAAATACATTTAAGAACGAGACATAACACTGATTGCAAAACATGGAGCAAGTCATTTACAGCAGACAAAGAAGACAGGTTTGGGATTACAAAGGAAACGAACCAGTTATCAAGAGATGAGCTGGAGAAAAGCTGCAGTTTACAAAGTATATACTGGTATGAGGAAGCAATCTGGAAATATAACTCAAAACACGATTTCCATTTTTAGAACACAATTTTCAAATCATTTATTATTAATTATTTCTGTGAAGTAATCCGTCAGCACTAGCTTAGTATAAATTTCAGTTTATCAACCTAGAAATAACAAACCCTAGTCGACATCTGTGATCAGCCAAGAATACCGATCGCAGGATCTATAATTATGTATTAGTTGCGAAATGTACACACCATACGCTACAGTTGCTATCGTTGTTTGTCGTCGAGTCTATTTTGTTGTTTTCCTGAGTCTATTTCTATAAGTAGGTCTAAAAAAGAGGTTGACCTTAGTGTAATGGTGATGTCTTTAAAGCTCGCTAGGGTAAATTGAATGTAAATAGTCACCATATTTAGAAATGTTGAGAGACAAAACATCATTTAAATATTATCTCACCATAAATTTGTTCATCGTTATGTTTTTTTTCTTTCACGCAGATTGTGATGAATATTTATATGCATCCTATTAGTTTTTCTTATCTTAATATGATTTTGACTACGACTTCCAATTAAGACAAGATATTAGCGCCTATCACAAGCCCTTGAAATGACATTTTATTGCCTTCCACCGCAGCGCGTTTCAGTTAATATAGAAATGTCGCTCCATTTTATGTCTGCAGTCTACGTTTTTAGAAGGTTTGTATTATAAAGAAGCTTATCAATAATATCTATGAATAGTTTAAAAATTAGACCGATCGTTGTTTTTGGACAAAAATCCCTAAAAATTGTATATAAAAATTACAGTGAGCGTTTTTATTTTATTTAGTTGACTATGAAAAAAACACACAATTTTCATTTTCTCAAGCGTTCTTTAATTAGCCTACCACGGACGTAAGGCCGTCTTTTTATCGTTGGAATTTAACATAATGTACAGCAGACATTGCCACAAAAATATATTCCTCTGTTAAAGATTTTTGCACTCAATTCTTTATGTTTTGTTTATTAATTTTAATATTAACTTTTCTAATTAATTTTGGAACTTTCTCCACGTAAAGTCAAATAGATTAATAACAATTAATTAATCTATTTATTAGGTTATATAATGAACTTTAAGCACAAAATACATGTATTTAAGCAGAATGTTAAAGTCTTAATACAGAATTCAAAATATCTATACTTTTTAAGAGAGAGGTAATTGTTTAAAGAAATATTTTTCTAGGTCAATTATTACATTTACACACAGTCACAGAGTTGTTATACGTGTCAGGTATTATGGATTATTTTATACTTTGAATTGGTTTATGTATCTTATTTTTGAAGTTGCTTTTTCTACATTACCTAGTGGATTCTAAATTGTGTTTCAGACAGGACTATATCTGGAGAGACCGTATAATATATTTTTTGTAGGTCATACAACACCTAAAACCGTTTTCGGGTATTTTGCCCCGTCCATACAATGCATTACATTTTGCTAAGAATTATGCCTCCTTGATCAGCGTTGCTATCCTAATCCTCATTTCCACTATTTTGATACTCCATTTTACAACGAGAAATGAAAATTAAGGACATTGGCACAAAATAGCCACGTTTAGGAAGGATTCGTTTGTTTACTATGGATCAGTTTCAGTTACTGTTGGATGTTATATGTTGGTGAATAAAGTGTTCCATTCATTTTGGATTTATTAGAATGTTGTCAGTCAAGATGTTAACAATCTGTTAAATAATTATTTAGCAGTTCCAGTTACATTTGTTTCATGTTGGTGGACATATTGTTCCATTTGTGGATATGTGTAAGTGTTACTGTTAGTTTGCATTTTTTGTTCATGTTGTTGTTTGTTTGTTGATAAGTGTTTAGCATGTGGTTAAATTGGTTAAGTACGGGGCATGGCGCTAGTACTTCTACTGGTGATGATCATGATTATATACATTAAGAGTTGTTAGTCATACTGTAGTAGTTTAAAAATTGGTATATTAAAATGAATTTTTATTTTCAAGCTCTGAATTGCAGTGGTCACGTGATCTGTTTCGATATAATGGTGACGCCATATGACTGTCAAATGATTGTTAGTTTTTAAATACATGTTGAACGTTTCACTGATTGTCAATAAAATGTCTAAAATTGTGTTTCTATTTAAAAAAAAAACCATTTATTTTTTATTGATTTCAAATTTAATTCTAATTGATGTCAAATTTATTTTTAAGTCTACTTTTAAAAAATAATTAAAGTGCGCTTCGCCATTGACTTGACATCGACAGTTATTTGACGGCACCAACTTCCGGACAAAAAATAAATATCGACATTAGGCATATTTTGAGCACGTTATTTTATTTTGATCACATGATAAATAATCTTGTAGAGCTTATGGCTCTTTGTGAGAAGCTTCTCTGCCCACTTGATAAAAAAATTTTGGCAAAAGACAATGATTGCTTATGAACAATTTGTGTAATACGATACCTGCAATACGCTCCTATCGTCTATTCTTCGGGTTTCTAGCTATATGAGCATCGTTGTAAATTACATCTTGATTAATTGCGATATCACATGGCGTCACATGCCACGGGCGAAAATGATACTGAGTGTCTCATATTGACCAGCCTTAACTAGTTGGTCTGCTCTCAAACTTTTCACAAACGGTACAAATTGATAACATTAAACGCTCCGACAGACTCCTTGAGCGATTATAGAAGTATAGTTCTTGCGATTTACATAATGTTGTTCATTATCGGTCGAGGGTGTTTTTAGTTTTTGTTCTTTCATGTAGCTTTTATTTATTATTTTATCTGGCCATCTGACTCTAATTATATTTCTCAAGCACCTGTTTTGAAACACAAAAGTAAAAATCATCAAACACCGAAAGAGAGTAACCCGAACCTAACAAAAACCATGGGTGCAATCAGGTGCTCCGGACAAGTAAGCAGTGCATGCCTCTTATTAGACTCTTATCGAGTTACTCATTATCATGCTTTACACACTACCTAGTGAGATAATATGTTCATCTACATCTTCACTAGGAAAATATGTCTTACGACTGATATAAGATAGGTATTTTTCCTATGATGGCTTCATAAACAATCCCCAGCTGTTTATAAATGTGATACAGGTATACAAATATTTAAATCCAAATCATTGAGGGATGTCATTTTTATCATCAAAATTCCCATAACGATACATTAAACCCCACTAAATCTAAAACTTGAGTAGAACACTCCAACAATTTTCATTATTTACGAAATTCGAAGTCAGGAAATTGAGATACTGATTAAATCGCTATAGGGATTGTCTAAATCAAACTATACATAACAGGTGAACGATTTGTGTAGCAATTAATGAAATTAAGGCATAAACGAGCATAAAGAGTGATATTTAACAATCAGGCGTTTTTGGTATTAGTAAAACCTATTTTTAATGTAAACAAAGCTGTAAAGCGGAAAGATTGGGCACCCAAGTACCCAAATACATCTACAATATACTATATAATTAATTATGAATTAAGTTTTGTGTATTTACAGTGGTTGTGATCAATGTTGTCTTACTTGTGATGTGTCTTTGTGTAGCAGTTCTCTTCATTCACGGGTACATCACGTTTAGTTCATTCGTCTGTTAGAACGGAATAATTGGGATATTATACAATTACAGCTTTTAAATTCGATCGATATGAACAAATATCGACTGAAGAACATATAGCTGACTACATTTATAGGCTACACATTTATATATACTAGTAATGTAAAGAATTTTAGTACAATGTTTCTTTTGATTAGTTTACTGTTTTGATGATTTGTTGTTTCATATACTAAAATTTCACATCTAATTTTAATATCACCTGATATTATGAAAGCGTTCAATTAAAAATATATATGTATACAATAAATAAGCAGCATATTTTAATGTTTGAAATGTTTTAGAATGTATATACTTTCTTAACTTTCAAACCGGAAACATACAGAAGTCAATTCTGCTTGTCTGTTTAAAGGGAAATTTAATTGTTTAAAAACATTTAAAAATAGCATTGCAACATCATGTTTTCCTAATACAACCAAGCGGCATCACTTTGTTATTAGCTATTTAAAAAAACCTTTCTAAATACAGCATGACCTGTGACAGGAATAACTTTACGCAAATCAAATTTATCAAAAAATATCTATGAATAATATGTCTGCATTAAACACGTTTATTATAGTTGTCATTTACATGCTTAGAAACACATTAGTACCACGGATGAACAGCCACAATGCTGATCATGTCAAGTAGTAATGAAATACATGTACTATGAATCAAGAGACAATTTGTCAATTTAAAGTACTAAAACAAATCGGGCCTAAATGTTCATAGAAAAAACTTTAGATATCTCTAACTTGCAAATATCACTGGTTTAAACATGGATAGAGATTCCACTTTAATTGTGTTGCAGAAAATGTAAATTGATGGCCAGAAGAAGCCATTCTGACTTGCCAGTCGCATTTCGGGCAGAATTTCAAAATGTCAACGTAGATTATGCAAAAGCTTGTGGGTTTAACCACAGGCAACAATCAACCGGAGTAGTGCAATGAATCATTCTATGTTCATTAAGTATATTAATTATATAGAGACGGGGAAAAAGCTTCTTAAACATCACTGTACCTTTAAGAAACTTCAGCAATACATTTACAACCATGAACATTCTGGGAGGATAAATATTTAATTGTTGATTGATTCTGTATATGTTATGTCAACTGTAACCATCAATAGTTGTTTCTGTGATTGATGCAAATACCCTTTTCTCAAATTTTAATAAAAATATTTTAATACTTAGTTCATATAAAAATGCTATGTTATTGTGTGTTTCTACATTTGGCGTCATATTATGCAGTAGATAACAAACTGCACATCTAAATAAGCTTGTACTGTGTTAGTTGAAAATTTGTCGAAATGTGCATTAGTGAAGCACTTAGTTCCTTAGGTTTTGTTTTATTTTCATGCAAAGCAATATCTTTTGATTAAAAACAGAAGAGGAGTTTAGTTTGTCAATGACAAAACGAATCAAAACTGGTCAAGATTGTGATTTTTTGGACATATTTACCTCCTTTGTAAACAATTTGATATGCATAATGTTTAAAATAACTAACCTTCTGTCTTTGATTAACTTTATGGAATTAAAGAATAAATAAGAAATTGTTTTATAATTGTTTACTTCGGAAAACTTACCAAACAACATTAGCCAAAAACCAAGGAACAGTTACAAATCCAGATATAGACAAGCCCAAAAACCAAAAAAACCTAAAACACAGATAGTAACCAGAACCCAATAAAAACCGTGGGTGCACTCAGATGCTCCGGATGAGAAAGCAGTGCCTGCCTCTATTTAGACACCCGTCGAGTTAATTATTGTCATGTCTAGGGAAAAGTCAAATACGGGAATAGGAAAAACTACCTATGACTCGCGAAAATGTCTGATCGTATTTGAAACACTGATTTCCCATAACGATCAGGGTGACGATTATAGAACTTTCGAAGAGATAACATCAACGATCGGTCTTTTTTGTTGTAATTCCGAGCATTATATATAAAGTTCTTGTTCATCTTACATGACACAGTAGCAATTTTCTAATTTGAAAAACAACTGGCCACAAATTCGTCAGTCCTTAATTTAAATATTGATAAGTATGTTTAGCAAATTTAACCGTTTACGGTTAAATTACAAAAAAAATGGTATAATACTATAATGATTCAAAACATTCATTGACTTGGTGGGACGATCAAAACGCTATGACCGTAAATGTTATAAATATAGACATTTGAAAAAACCAATGTGCTAAAGTGCAATTTCAGCATTATGTCATTTTTTAAAATGTTTTAAATTCGAAGTCAATATTAATTTTCATGTTGACTTTGATTTAGAGGGAGTAAGTTTACATCCCTAGGTGGCCGTTAAGAGAGACACTATCGTTAAGGGGTTATCGAGTCATTTTACGTAAAGCCTGTACACGACATCATAAATAAGTTGATTAATGAGTACCATGCTCCTTGCACGATGACGACAACTTTTCAATATTTTTTTTTTATGAGTAGCCCTACAAAAGACTAATTTTTCGTCAAACAAATATTAAATCAATCAAACAATTAAAGACGAAATACGTTATTGCCCGTATTAAACAGACAGCGTTATAACCGTCGGCCTCTTTTCATCTTTGTTTTTATCTGCAGCATTGCAAATAGACACTTCCTATATAATTTGTTAGACAATACAAGTGATGGATGTAACTCATAGACGACAATAGTGTTGAATCCTAGTATTATCAAAGCATTGTAAATACTTTAGTTCAATTTGGGGAACTTTAGCGTAGATCTAGCCCCTTTAAGTCTCATGCGCATAATACCGCGTTAGTTATCTAAAATACTACGAAGGTTTTTTTAAACATTTGATCATTAATATTAATAAGTTCTGATAATCTTGAAGATCGAATTTAAAATTAAAAGCAACTTAAAGCAAAATTGTATTGTATTGAAAATGTATTCACATGTTACTGAAAAACGACCATGCTACGAACGAGTTACATCCAAAGCATGACTAGTGTTTAAACGATAAAAATATATATCGAATAATATGATCAATATAGATTTTATCAATGACTTTAACAGATCAAAACAACTTAACGTACTTAGAATATGAGAACATAAACCATAATTTAAAAAAAATATGACTTGTTTTTATTAGACCTGTACTTGCATACGCTCGGAAGTATGGCATAACAGCGGGTATATAAGCTGTAATAAAATAGAAAAGGTTCATCATGGAGATGTGCGCTTTTCCAGCGGATTACTGGAATGTCCTTGTATTTATTATTTGTATTCTTTTTTTCTATTTACAATGCGACCAGATTACAGAAATTTGAAATTTGAGGGGAGATAAAAATACTTTAATTCGTTAAAATAGTGAACAAAGTAACATCTAACTATTTAACAGAGTTTGTGCAACCTCAAGTCGCAACTTATCTCTTGTATAATTTTAGGCATAGCCAAATTATTTCACAAGTCTTGAACATTTTATTCGTTCATCTTAAAAAGTTCTTTCCTATTACGATTAAATTGTAGGTTTCGTTGGATCTGAATGCATAAGCACAATTATTTTCTTCTAAAACGAATTACATGTCTGCGAGCGTTTTTTTAGTACCTGTCTATGTGGTTACATTGATTGATTGATATTGTTTAACGTTAACGCTGATTTATATTTCCTTGACTTGGGATATTTCGTAACTACCAATCGTGTGCTATCTGGTTTTTTGTTTGAATGATGTTTTATTCTCTTTGATCCTAATTGAAAAGGATTTCCAAATTTTCCACCGAACTCGGGTATTTTTTCGCCGGTTACTCCAGGTTCCTACCTAATACAAACTGGACGCCTAAATTTAGCACTTAAAGGGACCAACAGAATAAGGTTAACAAAACAATGTTCTTATTTGAAAATAATATACCTTAATAAATAAATTATTGGATAAAAGTAACACAAAATTTACCACATGTTTTTTTATACAATTTGGGGTTTTTGTCGAAAAGTGTTTTTATGTTTCTAAATTAAATAGATTGGTTAGTTTTTAAAATTAAACTTCAGTACTGTTCCTTAACACAATGCATCTTAATATTAAAATGTGGAAAAATGTATTTTCTAAAGTCATTCTACCATACTCATCTGAAAACCTTAAAAGCTCAATGTGCCCTTCTGTCAGTTTAACATTGCTCTAACGACAGTCATTCAACCATTGTACAGTATAAAAAGGTAATGCATTTAAATAAACAGTTTCATGTCATCAAATAAATAAAGGGAAGCTATCTTCTATGGTTTCTTGAGCTAAATTCAAATCATCGTTTCAACCGCGTAAAAATGACAAAATCCTATAATATTCATATACCCAAAAATAATATAATGTAAGTTATTCAGAAGTAAGACTTTTATTTATATATTGTTTTATGTAAAGATTAGGATTTTTAAGTGCATTTTTATCTGACCTTGTTATTTTTTCAAGTGTATTTCTCTGGTGTTTCATTTTCCGTGTTTTGTTTCCTTATCTTTTTTGATTCACTTGTAACTTATTGTTATTATTGATATTAAAAGGCACGTACTACTTTTCTGCATGTTGTTATGGCTAAAAAACTTAATAAAACCATGGTGAAATGCTACTCCTTGCGTATTTATCGACCGTTTGTTTACCAGATCGTACATATAATAAATTTACAGATAAAAGTAATTCTTCAAGAAAGAAATTTTATAATAGCTTCTTTACTCCACTTCAGCTTGCATTCTAGTTGCTTGAAACTGACAATTTAATCGTAGATTTAAGTGCCAAGTATTGTCATATAAATTTAAAATACCTTAAAAAGTAGCAATATTTTGAGGCACAGAAACATCTGATTTATTATAACTCGTCTTCGCAAGAATTTTTGCTGCAGTTTGGTTCAAGTAACAGTGGTGTAATGGTGGAGTAATGGTGTTTTAACGCCACTTTCAGCAACTTTTCAGCTATTTCATGGCGTCCAATTTTTATTGGGGGAGGAGGCCGGAGTACCCGGAGAGAACCCCCGACCTGCGGTAGGAAAACTGGCAATCCTTGTAAATTAAGATTGGAGTCGAGTACACCCTGCCCGCAGTGAGAATCGAACCCGCAATTTCAGTGTTGACAGACCACGTAATCAATAGTAGACAAACTACCTTGACCACTCGGCCACCGATGCCCCCCCCCCCCAGTAACAGTAATAGTGTTACAGATACAAAAGACACAAATAGATCAAAAGTTTAAAAGACATCCCTATTTGATACGACGTTAACAACATGCATGTCTACGAAAATTATAAAATTGTTGAACTAATTAGTTAAGTAAATAAATTATATATATGTATTTCAAACTAACTGCTACAAGCATTTCTAGTGTGAAACTTTCGTGTGTTAAATGTGTCTCTGGTTGAGCTATTTTAGTAGATATATCGAATAAAAATTTCCGCGTTTGCTAAGTACAAATTCCCTACTTGCGGTAAACAAGATTTATCTCCCATTTGCAGAGTTATCTGTTCTTTAGAGCAGGTATTTTATAGTACCTACTGTGGGTAAAAAGTGGTTTTTCTACAATATTTTTTTATTCACATATAGCAAAGCATCCGGTAAAATTTATTATGATATGCAAACTAATTCTGCAGTTTTTTTAGTTGTACTGGAAGAGTCAGTCCATAGACATTGTTTAAAAAAAAACAAAAACATGATTTGTCCCTATCTGTTCAATATTAGATACCTGCTGTTATGAAAGACAACTCTTGCAAATGGGAAGTAACTCTTGTATTCCGAAAATAGGGAATAGATGGTCATAAAAGTGTGTTTCCTTATTATAAGACGCACAATGTTTCTTTTTTTTTAGTATGTTGGTAAAAGCGCTGTTGTATTTCTAAATATTTAGTTGTATTTTCGGCGTATCCTCAAAATCGGTTGCAAATTCCACAAACATTTTAAGATATATTTCAATGTTTGACATAAAGATGCAGTTAATAATAAATAGTTAATAAGATTTTTTTAAAATATTATCAACAATTGAATCTTTATAATCAACGTTTAACAGCAAAAGCAGAATAACTAGAAAGCAAGGATATTTTTATATTTGCCGACCGAATAGCTTGAAGTCTTTGATCGCTCTTTGTAGCGCACATTGCATTTGTTTACAACTCCCTTTTCATGATGAAGTGCTGGCTTGTTTTCAGATGTGTTGAGGTATTGTCCTTGGAAAAAAGGATAGAAAGTGCATTTAATAAGTTTCGAAATAATAAACAAGCACTGTTAATATTGTTTAGCACTGTAGTGCACATCGACAGGTGTAAAAGTTCCTTCGCTTGTCCGTCAAAACGAACGCAATATGTCATCGACAAAACAGCGTATATCTGTCGAAAATGTCTTTAACCAGTACGAGTATTCCCTGAATGTATGAATTTCATAGACGTGCATTTGACCAGATGCCATAGTTCACGATACGCTGCTCAGGTTTTATCATCTACGTGTAACTGAAGCCCACAAGTTGATGTTAGTTTTTACATTTGGTGCAACACAGAAATAATAACGTAATACAGACACATCTCAGTGATTTCCCCCGCTAAATGCACATGTACAATGTTTTGGATTAACCTCCCTATTGTCTGGGATCAGACTGGGATGATTTCCAGTGTTCCAATCACATAGCTGCTGTCCTCTTTCCCTGATGACATATAGGGATACCTTGGGACCTGAAGACAATTAAAGAAATAGTGTTTTTTTTTATTTCTATCTGGATTGATGAAGAAATCAATTTGGATAAGTTATGAATATTCATGAACTGTATTTGACTAATCAGGAAATAAAGTGAAAGGCTATAAAGCAATAGAGCGTACAGGTAATGTACAGATTAAAACCAGATAATAAATGTATCTTAAGAAATGAATCTTTCTTTACTATTAAGTAATAAGGAAATATATTTTATAAATTTTATTTGAAAGTATATCACGACTCGAAAAATTCTAGATTTTGTGTCATTCGACTTTCTGTGAACTGTGCCATCACTTTGACTTTATCAAATGGATCTCAAAGCTCACTCTGGTTATGTTACTATTAACTGTATTTACTATTACTTGTTACTATTAAACCTAAATATTAAAGCTCAAAGTGACTATCACCTTAACAATTTTTAAGAATCCATCTTTTCAGTTATATCTACAATCTTAACTGGCATAAGTATTAGATTCAAGAATTGATACTAATGGTGTGCATTTTTGCATAAGTAACTGTGAGCAAAAGATGGTTCAAAGTGAGTAATTGATGAAAACAATGATGAGAAAAAGGAACTATTTTAACTTATGTAACTATCAGCCGATGCGTACATTATATCTGATATCGGCAACATAACGCCAAATGAAAAGATTTGAATCTGGAAAATAGACACAATTCAAGTGTGGAAATTTTGGTATGTGTTCTGTATTAATAAAAAGTAATGAAAAGTAAAATATGTGTTTTTTTACAAAAGATATGTTTTTGTACAAAATGAAAAAATAATATTAAGTAATTAAGACGGGACTATTTTGCATTTCTTTTCATGAAGCATATATAGTCTGCCGAAAAAAAACACAAAGAAAAGCTATGTTACAATACGACCGCAAATAATTTAAATTCGTTTTCATTGCGCAACAAGTCAAATTTCATAAAATAAAACTTCAGTGATATAGGGAATATTATGATGTGAACAAGTGGTTTAATTTTAAAATCTCATTTGATTTATAACTAAAACAGAAATTGTTTTTATTAATTTTTAATTGAGAACCAATACAAGTAATTACTGGTAATCTTTAGCAAGATAATGTAACGAATAAAATATGTAACAAAATATGCATTTAGACGTTCCCCCTTGAATAAACCAGCATATTTTTGTTTTTTATCTAAATACAATACTTACAATAACAACCTTCAAACTACCACGTCTTTGATGAGACTTACAAAAAAACATTACGTTTTTCCCAACATACAACCATCAAGAGCCGACAGGCTGGAAAAAATAATCTGCTAACGAAGTTTAATAATTCAGTTAAAAACCATTTAAAATAGCACACACAAACTATCTCTTTGAAGGAAATGAAAACATATATTACTTTCATATATTTGCATTTTAATTCAACACAATCACACAAATATACAGCATGAGTTTTGCTAAAATGGACAGCACATCTGACACTTGTTTCTGCCTGGAGAAAAATCCTTTCACATTGTTTTGCATGAGAAACGTATTTCCCAAAACGATTTTAAGAAACAAAAACTAAATATAAAAAATATATTTATTTAAAATTAGCATTAAAGCTTTTTTCGTGTGTTCTAATTTGTTTGTAAACCGCAATGAGGTGCTTGTAATAATCTAAACTTAATATCTCAATTGGTATATTCAGCATGTGTGTCAAACATTAACAAAGTTACAATCGTGAATTAACAGTAAGATAATGTGTAACCAAATGATTGGTTTCTCAAGTTATTTCGCAGTTAGGGAATATAGTCTGCTAGGACACTGCACTTCGTTCTGTAATGCCTTGTTGTAGGATTCAGTTTACAATTAGGTGACATTTTTTGTTGATCTTAATATAATCGTGAAAGTTTGTAATATATGTTCTATGTTAATCGGATTAATTATGAAACAAAACATTAATACAATGTACCCTATAACTACTAAAACAAATAAGCAACCATTGTTACCTATACAATAGCTTATTTTAATGCAAAAACTAGTCAATTATTTAGAAAATACATGTCAGCCATCTCTATTTTAAATTGTAATTTATAGTTTTGTCATAAGTAATATGCGTCAACTTCGTCTACTGCTTTTCTAGATTGAATAATGATTAACTAAAAGCATCAACATACTGTTTTTACAAGCATGTTTAAATGGTTAATTTAAAGTATAAACACAGTTAATAAAGCATTTGTACAGGAATACTTAGACGAGACTCGAAGCAGTATGTTCCGAGTATGTTCTTTGCAATTTTGCAATATTTTTAAAATCGAATTCATGATTTAAGGTTGTATTGATGTCAAGAGCAAGACGGTGTAGCTTATTGTCGATTATTACTTTAGAAATAGCGAAAATATAGCGCATTGTATTCTTCCCTGTAATGTACTGGGGAATTATTTCACATTTTATGTAAGTATATCAGTTTCTTAGTGTCACGAGATCTGATTACTTTACAGACGTGTTTCAGGATTTGGCGTGTAACATATTCACTTAAACTAAGAATTGTGTTTGTTCAGTGTTTTGTGACAGATAACTTGTTGACCAAGGTGCACGTGACAACACATATCTAAGCAAAGAACGAAAAGTACCTTCAAAGAAACATTTAGAAGAGTTAAATTAATTGTTTGATTTTTTTTAATGTGTGTTTAAGTCGGTACAGTAACAAGTTAATATTAGATTAAAGACTAGGTTTTAGGAAACTATCAATATGTAAACTACGGCGACTCACTCATAGACGTTATGTCAAGTGTGAAAGATAGTCGCCTTGATTTACACAAGTTTGTTTTGTGTGTATGGATGAAGTATTAGGAGGAGTTGATTACACAAAATAGGTATGTCTTCTGCAAATGCTCTGAAAAATGACTAAGTTTCCAGGTTCGGAAAATCAGGAAAAAAATCCTGTGACAATTCCATAATAGCGGGTGAACATCTTACATCTGCCATCTTTCTGCGAAGTTTCGGAGATCTGGCTTGAAAACTGTAGGAGTGGATTACACAAAATAGATACCATATTTTCCCCACCCAGCACAGCCGACCTCATTATACTATAACCTAAAAATCGCAAAAGTCTGAAATTGCCGTTTTGCAAATCCAAATGCCTTAATAAATACGGAATGGTTTACAATTTGTTGGAAGAAAGTTTAAGGTTTGTTTTGTAGGAGGAGTTGATTACACAAAATAGGTACCGTCTTCTGCAAATGTCTGGAAATTAGGAAAAAATCCTGGAACAATTCAATAATAGCAGGTGCACAACTTAAATACATGTGCAATCTTTCTGTGAAGTTTCAGAGATCCGGATTGAAAACTGTAAAACGAGTTGATTACACAAAAAGGTACCGTCTTCTGGAAATGTCTTGAAAAATGACTATATACCCATTTCTGGAAAATTAGGAAAAAAAATCCTGGAACAATTTCACAATAGCAGATGAACAATTTCAATACATGTGCAATCTTTCTGCGAAGATTCAACGAGATCTGGGTACCCTATTTTCCCCGCCCGCCCGACTTCACCATACAAAAACACGTGCAACTCGGCCAAAAATCTAAGTGAAACTTTACATTGCAAAAAATGATCAGTAAGGCAAGTCCTACAAATAACTCGTTAGGTCCAAGATTGTCAGAATACACATTTTTGAGTTATTCCCCTGATTGACACATTTTTATGAAGTATCAGCTTTTGCCTATTATATTAAAAAAAACTAAAGCTGCAAAACTAAAACTGTAAATAAAAAACAATTTATATTACAGCATCAAATAATCCGTTTTCATTTCCATTCATAAGCGCCAATTTTTCAGTTCGAATTCCCTTTTTAGCCGACCAGAATATGAGATTTGAATTGAGTTTGTTTTGATAAACCTAGGCCTGAACATGAATTAATTTTTGAACTAATGAAAATATTACTCTTAATGTTATAAGGGGGGCCAAGATTTTTTCTGTTAATGTGTTTTGGGCATTTGTACAGGTGTGTTAACTGTTTTTTGAAAAAAAATTAACTGTTAACGGTTTTTCAAACATTAGCTTTTATAATTAAATAAAAACCCTGTTTGCTTGTTATCTGGTTTTTTTAATCTTTTTTCTTATGTAAATATATGTTATCTGTTAGCGTTATTTTAAATTTACTGTTATCTGTTTTGGGAAATTAAAAAAATTGTTAACCTGTTAATAGACCCCACTCTAGCCACCCCCCAATCTCCTTCTTAAAATACAAGGTTATGTTATTATTAAAGACTTTCTGACGTGTTTGGTTATTCAAACTAAACAGAGACCGCTGTCAAAAGACCATACATACAACGATTGTAGTTTAGAATACATACACTATATTATTTTCTGGACATATAGATCTATGTTGACTACGGGCATTGGTATACTAGAAGTGTATGTGGATGATATATATAGGTGGAAAACAAGTCTGTAGGATATGTGCGGACTATGGGTTTTTGTGGACTAGAGATCTGTATGGACTAAAAGTCTGGATGGACTACGAGTCTATTGGGGCAACATGCTGTATGAAGGCCAATACGATTCGGTGTCATTATTTCAGAAATCTAATGGTCACAGTTAAAGATCCTCATATTTTTTGACAATCGCACCATACACCTATTTAATTCAGTTCATAATGTGTCATAAGGCATGCCTTCTTTGTTAAAACAAGTAATATGCTCCGTGTCCCAAATTTATTGCCGTTTTGAGTCAAAATTTAGTGATCTTTTCTATGACTATATGGTTTTTGAGAGGGAGTGGTGCAAAGAGGGGAGGGAGAAAGAAGCAGGAGGGAGGAAGGAGCAGAGTGGAGGGAGAAAGGAGCACAGGGGAGTGAGAAGGGAGAAAGTACCCCCTGTCCAACACCTCGTAGGTTAATACATTCAAATAACTTAACCATTCGGTCACAGAGGTTCCCGTGTCAGTTGAATAAACTGACAAAATACAAAAGCAGCTACTATGTGGTACTGTAGTTTCACAATAATAAGTTTGCACTTAAAAACACTTAAGAACAAGTGATAGTTATAAGTAGCTTCAAGTACGTGTAATCCGTTTATACCACTTGATCATTATCAATCTCAGTTTGTTCAATTTTATCATCTACAACACGTCTCGCACGGGTCTCATTTCCATTAAGAAATTAGTTCTAGACGCTAAAGTGCAAATTTCCTGACAATTAATTGAATGCTGTGTTGTTTGTATTAGATCCAATGGACTGGTTAAACTATACATACTTCTGATATGAATTTGAGTTGAAAGCTATTCACATATAACACAGCGCGTTACTTGTATATACATTGTGTTTTTGTACTTTAATAACCACTTTTATGCCATATTAAATTTATTGATTAATTTTAAGTTTGCTTAACGTCCAAGGTTTCAGCCATATTCAGAACGAAAATTAGATTACAAATAATTTCGGGTAATTATAATGATTCTTTCATGAAAAGTGAGGGTATATAGTGCCGGGTTGTCCCTCCGTGACATTATGCACTTAAGTTTGATATTTTACACGTATAAATAATTATCACAATTAAATTTCACACAAACGTCTTAACTGTACAGGTACATGCCGGTAAATTGTTTTTTTTAAAGAAATTATATGTTACAGGCAACTTCGTTCAATACAATGTCATTTCTCTGCATGTTTTGTTTCTTTTAGAACCACTTGTCTGCAAATTTTAGCAGGATGTGTACAAGCTATTTTGTATGCAAAATCCCTTTTCTAGAGTAAGATGTCTATTTACAGAGGGTCCGAAACATGTTGGTGCAAAACGACAAATGTTTTATCCGATTTCAGTGGAAGGCCATGATAGTTGTAATAAAGATATTGTAACAATAATAGCAATTTAGTCAGTGTTTAGGTGTACAGAACATCAAAGCTTATTAGAGCCATACTGCATAAAAATGTTATTGGATGGTTTAAGATAATTGAAACAATATAGTGTTTGCTGGTTTTTGTAAGGTCATCAAAGTTCTTGTTTTTGATTATAATAGGAAACATACAAAAATGGCAGGGCGTAACACAACATCTTAAAGGGCAAAAGTAAAAATGCCTTTTGCTCAGAAATTGCATACCTGATTAAGTTTAACATGAAATATTGAGATGAAGTGGATACATATTGATGAGGGATTACAAAATTTTATCTCACGTGCCAATAACATCCATCCCTCGATCAAATTTACTTTTGAAATCTTAAATTCTAGTATTTCATTCCTCGATACTTTCAGCTCTTTATCCGTAAATGGTGAGTTTTCAACTGACCTGTATTCCAAACCAACAGACACCATCCAATATCTTTTAACTAGTAGCTGTCATTCTCCTCGTGTGACAGAGAGCATTTCTTTTAGTCAAACTCCAACTAATCTGTTCCACAGATGATTCGTTTAAAAGGAGACTAAGGAATTTAACCGGTCACCTTAGAAGAAGGGGTACAGAAATAATAACATCAAAAAGAATTTTCAAAAAGCACAGCAGACATCGAGGAGTACCCCTTCAATATAAAGAAAAAAAGAAATGCAATAAAATTTCCTGCGTACTAACATACAACCCTTGTTTGCAAAACACGATTGGCACCATTCGCGAACATTGGAAATCTATTGAAAAAATCCCGGGTTGCCCTCAACTTATTGGTAGGAACAGAGATTGCAAAGCCCATCACTGCCGCTGGCTGAAGTCAGTTTTGTGGTGACAAACGCTGAAAATGTTGCAAACATATGGAACCCTTGTCTACATTTAACATCAAAGTCACAGATAAACAGTACAAAATATTACTATTAACACTGCTATTAACTGCAAAAGCTCGAATGTTATTTACATTCTTGAGCGCCCCATCTGTGGCTTACAATATGTTGGCGAGTCCAAACAGCCATTCCACAAACGACTGAATTGTCATAGAAGTGACCTAACTAAGAAACAGTTTCTGCCCGTAAACCAACACTGCAGACTGCTCGACCACAATCCAAAGGATTTGGATCACATAAAAATAATAATAATCGAGCAAAACTGTAAGCGGCAAGACTCTGAACTGGAGGCCCGAGAGAGATTCTGTATTCAAGAGCTCTGCTTTGTACACCCTATTGGAATAAACAAAAAAAAAATAAATATCATTGTAAATATAAATACATACTAAATTCATGAATATTAAGACGTTAAAGATTAGATGTTTTATACAACTCACAACTTTACAGTACTTCCTTAAGTAATTACTAATAACTGAGATCTGAGAAAGTTCAAGATCAATAAAATCTTACCCGATGATGATGATGTACTAAGAACCACCTTTTATCATGATATTGACACTGAAGAAGGTCATCAGTTGGTCATAAATTTTGTCGTATTTATTAATATATTTTTCTTTTATAGTATAAACATCTTTATATTTGTATCGTTTTATAATTCTCTAGACTTACATATACAAAGACAGATCTCCAGGGGCTGTTACAAACATGTTAAATACATTAAAATGGGAAAGTTTGGAGAGTAGGCGCAAAAAATCAAGATTAAATTTACTATACAAAATTAATTGGGGGTTAGTAGAGGTTCCAAAAGACATGTTAACAAGATCTGACAGGCGTACTCGGGGGGAACATAAATTTAGGCAATTATCAACAAACAAGGATGTATATAAATACTCTTTTTTTCCCAGAACAATAACAGATTGGAATAATCTACCTGAATCCATAGGTATGGCATCATCCCTGGAATCCTTCAAAAGTGGTCTATCCACTCTAACATTCGAAGAATCTCCAGTGACATACAGACAATAAATATACCGCTGTACAACTGTATATATGTTTTTATTATATGTAATCTAAACCTAGTAGAACTTTAAATTTTAACAGAAAATTTTAAACATTTTTATGCTCATACTTGAATGTAAGTTTTTACATGTATTGACTTTTAAGTCCACTTTTTTGTACTTGCGCACAAGTTCCGGGATGTTTTACACTCCTTTAGGAGTCTACTCCTGTATATGGAAGAAGAAGAAGATTATTTTTTTTGTTTATGCTGTATCGTCATGTTGGTGATCCGATACTTAGTAAGTGTGCTGGTTAGTAGCTTCGTTTAGACTTTATAAAAATATATATTTTATATATTATATACCGGTATATACGTCTACAAATTAGGCCCAACACTGTTAGAATTAGATTTTTAACACTGTCAAATTTTTGCTTACCCTCAGTGCGACTCGAACTCTCACCTGGCACCAATTTGCCTGCATTATGTCCAGCGGTCTGGACCTTTCGGTCAAATCCGCTATATTAAAATATAGCTTCATTAATCCGAATGAATCATAGACATTGTGCATGAGTACTAGCGTGTGACGATGTAATGTTCGTGACCAATACGTATTAATCTGACGATAATCTAATTCAGCATTTTGGTATATATTATATAGGATGACAAAGTTACTTGTCATATAGTCACAGTAAGTAAAGTATACACAAACGTCTACGTATTGTGACAACCATAATATATATATATATATCCAGCGGATATTTTATTGTTTGTATATATTTGTTTTTGTTCTACGGTTCCAACATTACGTACTGGTACTGTAAAAAGATGGAATTAGACGCAAATGCAATCAACAAATATTTGTTCCCTTTGTTCAATATACATGATCGTGATTCTCGTTTTGATTCCTGTAAGATGAATCCTACGGCGAAAAACGGGATATTTATGTTATCTGATATTAATCAATTATGCAAGATAATATTTTTGAACTTGTAAAAATCGGATGCATCATTGTTATTTCTTTATAATTTACTACAACTTTCTGTCAACTGTAAGCATTCCTTCTTAGACAATTTTTGTTACAGAAATACGTTACGTTATTCACTCACGAAACGCCTTTTAAAACAAAACCAAACCTTTCAAATAATTGAACTAAAACGTATCAAACAAATTTATGACGTAATATACTTGTCGATGCTTTATTAAAAACGACAGAAACTAGCTCAAAATGGACACCAATTAGCTCCTAGGTTACGTTCTTGACGCTTAACGGAAATGGTCGAAAATGTTTAGATTTAAAACTATATTTTTTATAAGTTAAGATTTAAAGTTCCTTTAGTTGTAGCTTGCAGAATAGAAATAAAATTAATTAACAATGTAATTAATATTTCACTCCTTTATTGATTTTGTTTTTAGGATGTTTTGATATACAGATTGAAAAAAATGATTCTCATTTAAAGGAGTTGTTTACAAAGACATACTTACCAGATAATATTGAACCGTTGAAATCTGTATTTTGCAGTATTGCGCATTTAACTGTACCAGAAGAGCAAATTATTTTGTTCACTATGTAAGTAGTTGCAGAATATGACTACAAATGAAATTTAGACAATATTCCCCACTGGCACCATGGTGAATCTATTTTAGTTTACAATGATACTCTTATGTTTTTAAATATTAAAATGCAAAACTAGATCCAACTTAAGTTCTGTTAAAAACATCTGTACTATCTTCGGAGTGCAACAAGTTTCTATCGTATAATAATAACAAAATGACGATACCATGGAATATGCATGAGACAATAATTCAAAAACAGACAAATCCATAGTTAAACAATACAGTGAAACCACAAAAGCAAACAGACACACACACCAAATAAACCAAAAACTGATTAAGACGAACCACACTCAAAACCGGTGATGATTCCAGTGATACAGAAGGGAAGCAACTTTTGCTCCACGCGTTGCACCCATCGTATTACTCGGTTTAGGATTCGGTAGTTCGTTATATCCCGGATCAGTCAACAAACGATAGGTTCAACAGAAAGAACAAACGAAGAATACTATGTTTACAAGCGAATGTAATGAATCTCAATGTAATATAAAAATCATGATATGTTGAATTTTTGTTTTTTCGTTATTTGAGCACTGAATTCGTCAGTGTATCTTATTTCTAATTTCTCGGGTTATATTACCGTATAAATAGCCATGGTAATATCGAACAAATTATGACTTCAGTAAACTATTTTTTGTGAAATGAAAATGTTCAGTGCTTTTTGAATATCGCAAAAAATTATCGTTGTAATATTTGTACTAGATGAATATGTGTCAGTGTCTGAAAGGAGTGGAACAGTACCAATATGACGTTGATTGTGACACATACTGCCTTCAGTCATGTACACACACACAAAAGAACAACGCCGTGTTTTGTTTATCAGCGGATGGTTTGCCAGTTTTCACCTTTGTTAAAGGTATTACTAACATTTGATATGAGAAGTAAATTAAATCGTTGCAGTTTTGATAACATTCAAAAATTGAAAAGGTGCTAAAGTGCAACAAAAAACACCCGTCGAGAATATTTTTGATAAATAAAGTGTCATTACTCTGTATTGACTGAAGCAATTTTGTCGGTTATCAAACTTGTCCGCGATATTATTCCCATAAACATTTTCCCCAAGATTCATGAAGATAGGACAACAACTGTTTGTGTTAGAGAAAGGAAAAGGCAAATTTGCAATTTTTTTGCGTTAATAAAGGGTCATAACTCTATATTGGCTGTCTTTATCGAGATATTATGCCTATTAACATTTTCCTCACGTTTCATAAAGATGGGAGCAGAATTTGCCTTTTTTTGTATAAAAAAGGGTAATAACTCTTAAGTGGCTGAAGTGATTTGGCTTGTTATTGAACTTGGACGAAATATTATGCCCATAAACATTTTCCTAAAGTTTCATGAAGATCAGACAACTGAGTTATAGAGCGGACAAAGCTAATTTGCCATTTTTGTGTATAAATAATGGGCCATAACTTTGAAGTGGCTTCAGTGATTTGGCTGATTATTAAGATGTCTTTGTATTCACCGGACATTTTTTTAAACGTCGATGTTATTAACATAAATGTTTTCGAAAAACACACTTGCAAAATCTAATATTTACTACTAACAAGTTAAACTAGACATGTAAATTGGTAAAAAAACTTTAATAATTAGAGGATAATTAATTGAGCGGAGTGATCACAAGTGCCGCATAACGCATCTGATTAAACGAGTGTGGGGAACTTTTTCCGCGCACGAGTTTATTCTGATGCTGTATGCGGCACTAGTGATCATATTTGCCAAAGTTCTGTGTTGTAAAGTCGTAAAGTGTCGTAGAGATTGGTAAAACGTTCTCCATAGTTGTTGTTTTCGAGATGTAAATCAAAATATGAAGTGAATCTATTAGTGTATGTTATATCATATACCTGAAGCTCTTTTGAATAAATGATATATAAAAAGTCACTTTCATTTTGAGGCATTAATGAAAAAATTCAGATTTAGAGGAAAATATTATCAGGGTTCAAGAAAGTTTTCAAATGGCAGAACAGTTTTTAACAGAATCCATGGCCAGACACGTTGTGGGTCAATGTAATTTTGCCAACTCCTTTGTATGTCGGCATTGTAGAAGTGGTAGGTTTTACTTTGTGCATTACCTGTTTCATTTTCAATGAATAGTACAAAAAACAGTAAACGAACATGTGTGTACGACTGTTGAGATAGTAAAGTTATTTTTGTGTTTAGTATTTTAAGACAGTATTGACATCTAGAAGACTTACTCTTCAAGTTTTAGAGTTCAAACTTCTTAGGCTTTTACATATATAAATTTCCATAACCATTTGTAATTATGTCAAATTAATCGGATGTTTTTTTCTGCTTTTGTATGACAAAGGTCTTAGAGGTTTAACAAGGTTTAGAAAAACACACAGCTCATTATATTTTGATTTAAGAATGTTGCCAATTTGTTCATTTAAGCTGGCACATGTATAGTAGTTTTAAATACAAAACAATTGTGAAGTATGAATGCATACAAAAAATAACTCATCTTTACTCAAAATTTATTTAATCTCTATTAGTCAAGAAAAATATAGCAGTTTCAGGTGGAATTTGCTTTACTTTGTTTATTTTAGTATCGTATATCATTTAAACGTATTCCGCTTAAATATCTGAAACTGCATGTACAATGCACACCACTTTTTGCTATGCTTATCGTTTATATCTGCTATAATTGTAAATTGATATTTCTGTTCATTCAGTAAAATTAATATTTTCAGAGTCTAATGAAGGCAATTGGAGTTCAGCAATTAATGTCTGCTTAAACTGCAAAACACTTCTTGCGACAAACAAAGAAATGAGCCTTTGTGACATAGATTTGCATTAACGGTCAACTGTTATGGTGTAAAGTAGGAGATACAGCGTTGAAAAATAAAACTATTATAAACATTAGAGATAAAGGATAATTATTTACAAATATTACTCTTGTTATTCCGTTATAGAATATAGAGGTCACAGCTGCACCAAGCAATGCACCCTGTACTCAACGTGAGTAGGGCAGATGACATGAATTCCAATGTATCCTCAACAGAACGATATATTCCACTGGAATCAATTGAAAATCGTAGCCAGAGATATATGAACGTTACCAGTTTACTACAACAATACAAGCTCGTAGAGATATGACAAAAGTTCACGGACAAATAGCAGATGGCAGTGAAATCCAGCAACTGAATGAATAACTCATGATCATGAAAACTAGATCATCGTAGAGTAGTCTAGACTTAATAACATTAAATATATACAGATGTTTAACTGTTATTCGAACTGATATAATCCTTATATTCAAACAAGAATGCGTCACGAAGTTAGAATGATCAGCAGGAACACATGTCCCCAAAGATGTTTAGTTTCGAACCTACTGTGCTTATTATAAAGTGTAGTATTTCATATGACCTTTGATTGTTATTATACTGTTTGGTACTTGTGTGAACAGGCGAATATACTTTCACTATTTCTAAATAATTTAAAGTGATGGATGGGGCGGGGATATTGCTTCTTCTATACTGAATCTACACAATAGAAAACTGGGTCTTAAACCACTCTGAGCAAACTAGAGCCACTCTACGCCCGGATAGGCTTTTCGTTTTGTAACCTTACAACCCAACACGATGTAGGCATTCCTATCCAACATCGAAGGATATTATTTGCAGCTCTGCAAGGTCTAGCCCTGCGACCCTTACACTACCAAGATTTTGTTCTTGATCTTTCTAGGTGTGATAATTGTATTTGTTTTATATGTAATAAACAGTAGAATATATTTTGCATTTTTAAGCTCGTATAATTTCTTCTTAGGACAATAAAAACCCAATATAATAAAAAATAACAAAATGCTTAAATCTTTGAAAAGTCTAAAACTGCCACTAAACGTTTTTTAAAGTTTTTTTTAACCCTTGGCATACTAACAAACTAGATTTTATAATCTGCTTCAGTAACGTGTTGTTAGACTGTAACCACTTTTCTTGATCCTTTTTCCTACTCATTTAATTTTGATTCTTGCAACCTTATTTTTTCATCATAGTTTACCATAAGTATCAGCTTCAGCTTTTATTTAAATACTTCTTAAAGCACTATCGTAACCTTCTAATGTTGTCGTTTTAATGTGATTCAACATCAATTAGATTATGAGCCCCGCTGGCTCGTTTGATTAATCTTCTGGTAGATTTTGCACACTAAAGTCAATTGTATGATGTCAAATTAAAAACGTAGTGCTTCAATATGTTTTGCAATTTTCCTCACTTATCAATTATAAATTGTGTTAGGCCAAGAATTTTGTATAAATCAATCGAATCGGGCGTTAATTTTAGTTGTTCTTTAATTGTGTCTGTAAACGTAATATATTCTTCACAAGCTACGTACTATATTTGACCAGACAAAATAATATTGAGTGAGACTCTAACTCCCCAAACCTCTGCGAGAGAAGTAAAATGCATAGTTTAATAGACGAAATCCCACCTAGATGCACGTCTTATTCTATTATAAAATGACCGCCTATCACGCACAAATAAAAGAAGATTAATATAGTATGCATATTCTGAATGGTCACTCCTTTTTTCTGGGATTCATTTGGAATTCAAGGTACATGTAGAACTACCATAACAACGTGTTGTAAATATAAGGAAACGGTCTAACCCAAAGATATGCGCTAGTTCGTTATCTAACGGAACATCTACAATGCTTGTTGTAATATATTTCAGTAGTATTGCCTGTCAAAAATTAAACACGACCACAAACCTAATATCCTGTATTGCAATTTTTTCCTCTGCTGTTAACATAGAAAATAGTTAAACTTTTTGCGCATTATTTAGCGTTTCTCTTGATTTTTAGCCACTTAACAGTTGTGCATCATAATATATGTAACACTGAGTGGGTTATGTATTGTTTGTAATGAGATGATTATTTGTTATTTATTGGTTTGGACTTAGATGATTTGTACTTTATTCATGTTTATTTCAAATCATTATTCAATAATTAGATTGTGGTCTTTGTATGCATAGTTATTTGTTTTCTAGAGCATTTTGTAACATTTAAAGAGAAAATAGCAGCAATCACAATTTTATAACATTCACTTAGGATAAATATAAAGGCCATACTTATGGATATAGGTCCATGTGAACGGAATTATCTTACTACCTTAATAGTGAAGAACATTTACATTTAATCAGTTTTAAATAATTACTTTATTAAACCTTTTGTATAGTTGGAACATTTTTTGGACTGTCTAGTTATTCAATTGGTGTTCAGAATCCCTTTTTAAGAATTAAGAAGATAACATTTGGGCTGGGCATTACAAGGATATTTGTAAGTTCGTAAGACAATTAGGTTGACATTTTCCTTTGAAATTGTATTTTGTTAATAATTCATTTCCAACACAAACCCTTTTATTGCACATTTCTTGCTGTATCTTGCAACATGTATCGCTGCGAACAGATGCTAAAAAACAAAGGGAATTACTTAGCGATTAATTTTATACAAATTGAATTTACATGATAAACAATTTAATCTTTATTGATCAAGTTCAATCCGACTTAAATTTTGTTTAACATAGTTCACCGTGACGGAACAAAACATTATGTACCATGACAGTATTAAATGTTGAAACCTATTTGTAAATAAGTGATTGTAATTTACAAATAATTAAATTGTAAATATATATGGTTCATTCCCATTTGGTCTACTCCCAGTTAGTCTACTCCCATTTGGTTTACTCCCATTTGGTCTATTCCCATTTAGTCTACTCTAAAAAATTATAGTGTCCCATTTTGTCTACTCGATGAATTTTATATGAGAAACTAAGTTTAATGCAATTTTTTTCATGAAAATTTATAATATTTAAAATTGGTATTAAAAAAAAAATAAAGTTAAAAATTAAGAGAATTCAAATGTTCTTAAAGTAAGTATGAACATATAATGAGTAAACACTTTTAATTTTAAACAGAAACATTCTATTAAATAGAATGTGTGCATATGAATAAACTATTATTGTTTAATAATTAGTATTATGGAATTGTTACATTAACAATGAAAATGATTAAGTTACCAGTTGTATAAGTATAACAGCAATAAATATAAATGCTTATTTAGCAATTGAATTGTTATTGCAATACAAACATTCGTGAAATAATGCAAAATAAACATATAAAAAATACACAAACTCTAATACACCATAATTTTATGTAACAACCAAGTTTAAATCTAGTTATATTTTATTGAGTAGACAAAATGGGAATTATGAATTTTCAGGAGTAGACAAAATGGGAGTAGACCAAATGGGAATGGGCATATAGTAGACCAAATGGGAATATACCAAATGGGAGTAGACCAAGTGGGAAGTTATCATATATATATATATATATATATATATATATATATATATATATATATATATATATATATATATATATATATATATATATAAGTCTAGAGAATTATGCAACGATACAAATTTTAAGATGTTTCTACTATAAAATAATTATATTAATAAATATGACTAAATTTTCGACCAACTGATGGCCTTCTTCAGTGGCAATATCAATCTATAATTAACGATAAAATTTGGATACTGGTACATCAGCATCCGGTAGTGATGTGATCGGATCTGATGTTATTGATCTTGAACTTTCTCGAACCACATCTATCAGTCATTACATAAGGGAGTACAGTACAGTTGTATAAACCATCTTATCTTGAACTTCTTGATATTCATGAATTTATTTTTTATATTTTGAATAATATTTATTGTCTTTGTTTATTCCATTGGGGTGTACAGAGCAGAGCTCTTTGATCCAGAATTTCTCTCGGGCCCCCGTTCAGAGTCTATTAGAAATGTCTATTAGATGGACATGCTGGACTTCAAAGTGTTAGTACATTGTAAATGGACATATCTGACACCGAATCTAGGTACTTGCTGCCTTCAGTCCGAAAAGACCTTTCGCCTTAATGATTGCTTTAATTAAAAAGAATATATTTTATTAGGGATTGACACAAATGGGAATTGAAGTCGCTATTCACGCACGACAGCTAATCACGCTACTAACCGTTTTCAGGCAAACGAATAAAGTTTGTTACAAAATACTCAATAATTAAATGTTCGTTCAAGGTTTTTTAAATTGATAAAAAAAGATACAATTAATATTTTTATTTTAGAAAAGTGACTGATATTTCGAAGAAAGCTATTTATCCCACTTTCTCCCAGAAGTAATATATCACAGGAAGTATTTCAGGGAAACATTTGATATAAGTATGAATTGGCAAACATGGATATATCACCGATATATCAACAGGATGACATTCATTAAACAAACTGTGGAACTTTGAACTAGATATATGTCACATAGCGGAAACTATTTGAAGTGTTCTTAAAAACAATACACATTGTTGTTTTAATAATAATAATATAGTTATCAGATGCTATTCATACATGTAGCATTCGTGTTGAAATGTCACGCCTATAGAACTTGAAGGATTCGTGTGGTTGGGAGAATGCATTTTATGAACTCTTGTCATGCATGGCTTTGTAGTCAGTAATTTCCTAATTAACAACTCACAAATCGAAATGCATAACACAATGTTTTTTGAATATATATTTGCCATAAATACACAATTACTGAATAAAGATTGGCTTTGATTTATTAAACTTGGCTTAATATCGTATTATATGAGGATCGGGTATATAATACGATGTAAAAGGCATTGCGTTTGGTGTAATGCCATAAGTTTAAGCCCCCGGGGGATTTTTCCGTCCACAGGCGTGCTCGTTTTTTCTTCGATAGAGGCGGTATGACCAGTTGAACGAAAAAACTGCAAATGACCATGCCGGATAAAAAAATTAAGTAAATTGTTTCTAAAAGTTGTGACACGGATATTAAAAACTAACAAAACAACATCATATAAAAGGTTTACTTAAACATTTATTTCAGAAATAGTTTTTCTAATAAAATGTATGGAAGGTAAAACGAAACATTCCTAAAATGAAAAAAGCTTGTAAAAAATCATCAAACATAGTTCTTTCACTTCGTTGCTAAAAATTATGTCAAAGTATTACTTCATAATTTTTATGGACTTAAACACGATCATATAACTGGTTGCGCATGTGTGATAATTTGCGGAATTCTAAAAATACATGTATGTTTATCGATTAATTTAAAAAAAAATCAGGTGAACCTGTGTAATGATATCAGTTTGAGTTTTGTTTTTAAATCATCCAGTATGTCATTTAAAATAATTTCCTCTTGTTTTGTAATGATAATGTCGAAATCGTTAGTGTTTTTTGTTTCAGAGTTCTTTATTCAGACTTCATTCGTCGCAACAGAATACGTCTTATGGCAACACAAAGGTAGGTTACTATTTTTATATTGCTTCTGATATGGTATCAAATCATTTTTCAAGTCACACAAAATATATAGGTCGATAACTAAAAAAAAGATCTAACAGAATTATACCTTGACAAAAAAGAATATCGTATTATCATTCAGGTTTCGTTTATTATTCCTTTAACAAAGGACAGTTTCATTGTTCAAAAATAGCAAATAAATAAAATGTCGTCAAAGATACTCAGGTAATAAAATTTACTATGCGCGTTTCATCTAATCAAGAATAATAAGTGGCACTAGAACCGCAGATATACATGTAAGTACCTATTTCAAGGAAATTTATTGGAAACTATTCTTATGGTACTAGAGAAAAAGATACATTTCACTTATCTTATTTACGTTTAGTAAAATCAATTCACTATAAAGTTGGTTACTCATACAAAAAATTCTCGTAATATGAACAGAAAAATTTCTTACTAAATAGAAACATGGGAAATGTCAAAAGACGTTTGCGATGTACCCGACATTTTCGAACTGAATACACACATAGAGATTATAGCCCCTATCATCCCTAATAACGAGTATGTGTGGACATCGGCCGACGTCATGGTTTCAGACTGGACAAAATTTTACGGTTTGTATTTTAAGTTCTATATTAGTGTCTATTCGGTGAAAAGCCAGTTGTATGATTTATATATTCATCAGACTTTCAGATTACTGTTAACTATATCATATAGTTACATGCATTGAACCGGAATTTCCATACTGAAAGTCAGTTAATTAAGGAATGTTTCAACTTTCTGAACAGGTTATACACTGTAAAACAAAACATGGTTTGGATATGTATACGCCTAACAAACCACGAAGCGGTTTATGAATGGTGTAAAAAGACCAAACCATGTTACAGAGAATAACATGTTCAGAAATTTGAAATATTCTTTGTAGTTTAATTTAAACAATAGTAATGCTAAAAACGTCGATGCCGTCATGTGGTTATTTGAATTTTAACGGCATAAGAATACGTCATGTGACGAACGCATGTTATATCGTATATTATGGGTAGCGCGATTTGAATAAGCCAATCAAATTTCTGATTACAAAGCAAATTAAATTATTATCATATAAAAAAAACTAGTTTAAAAGACATCAAGGGATCCAATACTGGTAGGAAGGCAACACTGCAAAATAGCAGACATATAAGTTAAAAGATTACTGGTCACCAAAAGAAATTTTTCACTCATGCGTCTAAGATTTCCCGTCTTGACCTTCAACCCGTGTTTGAATATTTTTACCATTTAATCCGTGTCTGTTCATCTTTTAAAATGTTCCGAAATAGAGTTATCTACCTGAAAGAAATCAGTAGTGCACAATGTTTTGGAAAACGTGTTTGATAAAATGTATACCACGGCCATTGTGACGTAAATTGAGTCATATAAGCAGATATTTTCTTGCATCCTAATATAAAAAAATAGCAAACAAATGCACCCAAGGCAAATAATTATATTATTTGTAAAGCTGAGGCAACAGTCGGCGTTACAAGACATTTACGGGCAACAAAGCAAGAAATATTCATTACAACAAAGGTTTGGGACAAGATTATCTCAACCGTTTGAAAAAAAAGGTACCACTGTGTATCATTAGTTACAAAATAAAAATATTTTGAAGTAAATGCATCAGTCCAATGCAAGAACGTTGTTACTTAATGACAAAATTAAACATCGGCCGTTTGCGTAACATTCGTGCATCAAGTCGATTACAATTAAATTGGCAGTATGTCATAAAATGTTTGGCAGTATGTCATAAAATGTTTACTTTTAATCATACATTACCAGAATAAAGTTAAACATATGATTGTACAAATCATACATTTGTTATTACTATCTGAAGGAAGTTGCGGCTTTCAGTTTTACTGAGGGCAGGGTGTGCTTCTCTCTAATCTGAATTGCCAAGGATGCATAGAGCGAGAATTTTCTGCAGCTCCAAAGGCCGACCTCCTTCCCTAATAAAACCTGGATCCCAATTATATATTTAAAAAATATTAAAGTTGCGTTAAACACCATTCAAACAAACAAACAAACAAAAAGTTCAAGTACTTGAAACAGCCGATATGTTTCCTTGATGCAATGCAATTCTTCATATCTATGTCATTTTTATAAAGTTTGGAAGCAAACGGTTTATAAGAAAGATCTTTATTGGTTTAACATACTGATATTATTCTTTAAGGTTGTTTTGATATACAGCTTAATAAAACCAACATTTCCGACCAAAAACTGTTATTTGAGAAATACTTCCACAGAGATACTGGTCCAATACCATCTGTAACGTTGCAGTATTGTGCATTTTACTGTACTGGAAGAGGGAAACATTTTGTTTACATGGTAAAGTTACATAAATACATGTGAACATTGATAAAAATTATAGCAAACGTTTTTTTACTCGTTTCTAAACTGACGTACTCACTGTATCTAGAAATGCTTTGCATTTAATTATTTCAAGTTGTTATTGTACAGTTATTATGAATGCCAGTTGTTGACAGCCGGAACTTCTTTAATTATTTCACAACATTTACAATATTTAAAACAGCTTTAATTGAACAACAAATGCAACCTTTAAGTGAATTATTGAGAAACAAATATAGTAAATAATTTATGATGTATTGTTCGTCGTTTAAACAGCCGTTGGGGATATGAAAAGTATGTTACCAAATTTATGTTATATCTAGATAGATTAAAAAGACTAAGAGTTATTCTCCATTTTCACTTGATTGAAATGTTTGCTTTACGTGTAGCAAGCAATTTTTCAATAATTGTCAGGGCTAGAACAATGGTAAAAACAATAAACGCTATGTAATATTTAAATAAAAGACAGATTTTGTCAGTGGCTACTGGTTTTTTTTTCTTTAAATTTAAGACAAATCTATGCCAATGCATTCAAGATGTGGATAAGTACAAGTATGCCTTTGAATTAAAAACATATTGTGTAAAGTCGTGTAACATATCGAAGAAGAACGATGTACTGTGTTCATCTGGAAAAGGAATACCCGTTTTTAACTTTATTGAAGGTATGCCTCAGTTATATAAATTGCAAAAAGTAACTTTGCATCCGAAAAAGTTTGATTAAATATTAATCTAATGATAGTCGATAATCGATAATCGACTTCAAACGTAGTTTTGTGTGTACGGTTTAGGTATCCTGTGTTTTGTGTCATATTCAAAGGCTGTACGATCATGCTAGTTGCTTAAACATAGAATATGTATTTCGACATTTGTAGTCCTATTTAAATTTAGAACATTTCGTGGTCAGGTTAAATAATGGTTTTGAAATTTTTGAAAAAATTGGTATGAGCTTACGATAGTTACTACAAACGCCAAACGTGATTTGAAGGGTAAAATCCTAAAAGCTTCAACATTTTCTGGTTTTGGTTTAATACCATCTTTACTTACATGTATCTTAACGCTTTTGGTTAATGGTTTCTTCTTTCAAACATTGACACTTTGTTACTTTAAATTTTAAGCTATGTTGTCTAAGTCTATACAAAAATTTGTTGAATATGAAAGATGTTCTTCAAATGTGAGGAAAATATCAAAATATCGTCCATATAGTCGGTTGCAAACTTCAATTCTTGTATGACAATTGTCATTAACCTACTGAAGACATCTGTGCAATTTTGTAAACAAAAAAACATAGCATTAACTTCAAAAAGCCCGGGATGACAAACAAATGCAGTTTTTACCTTATCTTTTTTATTCTTGATCTGAGAATATCGTTCCTTAAGATTGATTGATTAATGGTGTTTAACTCCCGAGCAGCAATATTTCAGCTATATTCAGGCGATCGTTCCTTAAGACCAATAGTGTATAATAATTGGCATCAACTAACAATTCTAAAATGTCATTAATAATCGCCATGGGATATGCCATCAAAATGGTAATCTTATTTAGTTGTCGCAAGTCCTTACAAAATCTTTTGACCGACCTTCTTATCATCCTCGTGCATTTCGTCAATTGCCTTATCGGCAATTTCAACACGGTCTTAATTTTATGTGTGAACTGCTCCTGTGTCAATTTCCTTTTTTACTGTGTCGGTTACCCTTATTCGGTGTCGTTTGATGCAAAAATGTCTTAAATTGTTCTGAAAATCTACCAATTGCTGCTACGTGTATTCACTAATAATATCGGCAATTTGTCTTTTTTATAAGGCTTGACGAATAAACTACTTAACATGAGTCCTGTCATAACACATTTATTTAAACAAAATTTGACTTTTCTTTAACATTACAAGACATCCAGTTGCGGTTTGGGGTTTTAAACTGTTTTCTTTGCCAACCTAACTAATGCTGAAATGTGGATGTCTTCTTACAGTGTAACATAAGTGTTGTATACCCGTTAACAACCTAAATCATAGTAAAGCCTAACGCCGTTTTGGACAAGCCAATCATGACCTAAAATTATATTCCTATTCATTTCTGTAACTACATAAAATAAATGAGACATTGTAGTACCATTTATTTCAAAATTTAGATATAAACAGCCTAAAACAAAAAGAGAACTTCCATTTACACCTTGTAGATTTACTTTTGTCTTCAATTTATCTACACCCATTAATGATTAAAAGACTTTATAAAGCATTAAAGACACTCCCGCTCATGAATCTACAAGTGATTAAAATTTGTTTTTATTTATTTCAATTAAACTGTTTTCATACACATATTTATATATTTCTCAGATTTGGAGAAACAAATAATACGATTTAAAGAAATTCATAATTTACGAGAACAATGTGTTATAAAAAGGGAAGGAAAACTGCTTGCTGCTGATTGTTCTTCTACCAATTACTACAGATGTGGAGGTCCCCACAGAGGTAGGGTTTGTCTACTTTTTTATCTCCGAACATTAGGTGTGCTTTGATAAAAGTTAGTTTAAACATAGAAATAATAATAATAATAATAATAATAATAATAATAATAATAATAATAATAATAATAATAATAATAATAATAATAATATAAAGTTTTATAAAGGCATAAACATGGTTAAATGCAATTTATTTTGATCGACAGGTAACTCCGTTGTTCCAAAACAAAATTAAAACAAAGATTAAGGTCAATTGCGAAATTATTAGGTAAAAAAATAAGATCATTGATTAGTACTTCCTACTGTCCCTATACAGTGGACATTCAAAATAGTCGTGTTGTGTATTCCAATTGCATAACCGCAACTACAGGTAAAGTCTGATAAAATTAGCAATGAATAGGTCATTATTTAGGAATGGTGCAGAGCATCTTAATTTGGTTAAAACTATATGCAGTTTTCTTGATACGTATGAGAAATATTTCGGGATATTTTTGTTATTTACCGTTTTTTTTTGTCATCTCCATTTTGAATTATACAAGAGACTTTGAATGTCGAATTGACTGTTCCAATTTGTGATAGTGGCAGGTATAAATAATTCCCTGGTAAGGCAATCTACAGAATGGTAGAATCATATCTCCAACATTTCGTAAAGGATATCTTGTCATACATTGTATATTTTTGGATAATCAGGGGTGTGGATATTTATAATACTGTAAAATATTTGTATTGTTGTTTCCTTCTGTTTCTTCTTACAGCTAATGTTTCTTACCCAGGTTCTCAAAATATTAATTCTGTTTTAGTAAAAATTGGCAGTCCAGTTAATATTCTTGCACATTCAACTGTAACTGTTCCAGTCTAGTAGCATCGCTAATGCCACAATTATCCCGACTTCGGTTGCATATTCAGACATGGGTTTAATAAAATCAAAATATAAATTTACTAGGTCTTTCGGCATAATTGATATTTAAATTTGCCTAGAACATTTAAACGTTTAGTTAAACTAGCTATTATAGTTTCTATGTGCAACTGCCATTTTTCATCATCGGTAAATCTGCCATCAAGATGCTAATGTATGTTTGAGATAGGAATATTGTCTCCATTTCACTGAAAATCTTTATTTATGTTTTCATTAACCGTTTGCCCCGTGCGGGATCCGGGTGGCTAAAAGAATAGACCGCAGTCGCGCTAGCTTGTCGTAAAAGGCGACTAAATAGCGCCCAGTACCCTGACCGGCGTGTCAGGTCGGTTTGCCTAAAGACCGACTGGCATGTGTGCCCCAGGGGGTTGAATAGGGTACCCCTGGCAAGCTGGGCTGTCAGGCCATAATACGGAAAACCTGACCGCAAACCATATTAGTGCACCGTGTTGGGAAAAATGCCACGTTCCTCGCACGTTAAAGAACGCTGCTGTAGTATTCGCTATTAGTAGGGATTTCGATCCCGCTACAGGATGCTAAATTGCCCGACCCTATCCATCCTCCCATTTGCCAGTGGCAATCTAAAATCCGTTACCCCAATTTTTCCTTGTGTCCCATCCCATTTTCATTCATCATCATTTCATGTTCATTTTATCATCCATTTCATGTTCATCGCATGAATATAGCTGAAATATTGCTGCTCGGGCGTTAAACACCATTAATCAATCAATCAATCATTAACCGTTTTTGGGCCATTCATCAAGTGTTTGCAGATAACGATCAATCAAATGTTTAAGCTGTATTTTATCATTACTAGTTAAATTAAGTGACGCGTCATCGGCAAATAGTCTTCAGAGAGAGGTTATTGTATCAGCTGTATCGTTGATATATATATATAATAAAAAGACAAGGGCCAAGTACCCCTAGGGACACCCGCCTCAATATTACAACAATAATATGATAATTAGTTTAGTATCACTGTAGCTATTAACCGAGTTCAACAGCACAAGGAATACATTAAGCACTAAGTAAACCTCTGGGACAGACTTTATCACATTTTAAAGTAAAATCGCAGGAAACAAAACAATTTATTTCCCTGCTTCCGATACAATTGCACATTTCTATAAGTTCATGAACTTTTGGGAGGACTGATATTTGTATAAAAAGTTATTAGCGTTGCAATGATTGCAGAAATGTTTGAATATTGTTATTTCCATAATTTATTCTACGTAGCTAATCAATAAAATTGGTCTATACTTTGAATATAGCAATAACATTTCATATTATCCAACTACAAGGAGACTTGTTTAAATATATTTTGAGGGGAATGGGAATTTTTTCTGGTATAGTTTTTATCATTCGATGGCTTATGATATCTAGACCGGATGCTTGTTTGGCTTAATAGTCTTGATAATAGCAATGTTCTCACCAAATTCTAAATGTGTACCTAAGATTCATTTTAAAGATTGCTTTTCATCATTAATCCATCTACATATTGATGATATCAATGTTTCTAATGAAATGTTATCAAAAATACATGGGCTATAATATTAACCACGTCAGACGCGCGTGTTGTCTAAACAATGCCCATCATTAGCGCCATAACCGGAATAATATTAAAATCCAAACAATAAGAATGTTGATTAGCTTTAATCATCAAAATTCTAAAAGGTTATACCAAATCCGGCTTCAGCATATAATAGCAATACCTGAAAAAATAAATTCTTTGATTCTTGATAAATATTAAAGTGGTTGTTTGTAGAATTTTTTTATGGCAATTGGAGTTTTGGCGTTAACTGGTGTTTGAAAAACAGTCCCATTTTCAACGGTACAAACAGACCTTTAACATGGAATTTCTGGTTGGAATACTTTTTGTTATCGAATGCCAAACAAGGTAAACATAAAACTGCACGTTTGTTTTAAATTGAACAATTTATGATACCACCATTATTTTATGTTGCGTTCAAGAACTGCATTGAATGCTTATTTAATAGTTCTTTTATACATTTTTGTATGGGTGCAATTACTTTACACTAAAATATTAAAATGTAACATATAAGACTACACACATATAAAAGTTATTATTAAGATATGCAAATACCTAATAAATCAATATCACGATGTTTACCTTTGACTGTCATATTAAACCAAGAAACAAAATATCAATTTCTTTTAAATTTTGACGAAATTGCATTAATGCAAGAATTATCGACGAAATACAGATGCTTAACCAGGTATAAATCTACTTAGAACCTTGTTTCCTTCTGAATCACTCAAATTTATAGAATCATACTATGATATTGTTTTAAGAGAAATTAAGAAGAATCACGATGACTATTTCTTAGATGCGATCTTTTGTGTTGATAAATTTACTTGTGTTCAGTTTTCTATGACATCTTAAAGCCAAGGAAAGATTAAATTTACATGAAATAGCGCGTGATCTCAATTATGGAAATTTTAAATTGAGACACAGAAATAGATGCATGAAAACCTACGTTGAAGTTTATCATCAGACCGATAGTTCTTTTTTTTACAAACGCAATAATGACCATCAAGTCAAATAACTAATAAAAACACACGCTTAAACAGTGAACATGATGAAAATGTTATAGATGAAATGAACCGGAAATGTGTTGCTTTATTAGTTGTGCGCGGCAAGAACAACAAATGGTTTATTGCCTACCAATACAGAAACTGCTATGAAAGTCTCTATTTGGTGTGCAAGGAAAGAGGTAATTTCTATTTAGCTAACATGACCCGAATGGTTAAGTAAGGTATTGTAATCACGTTGCGTCCGTCATTGTCGTCTGTAAACTTTTTACGTTTCTATCTTATCTGAAACAAACCTAACTTGGTCAAATGTTGATTGAATAGACCTTTATTAATTTTTCGTGTTTTTTTCTTATTGGAAAACTAATATGGACGCCACCGCATGCCTTACTTTAAAATAGGACCCAATGGGAAATAGTTAAAAGTCTTCTTACATAAAACCTGTAAGCCAACTGAAACAAAAACGTTCTTGCAAGATTGTTTGTTGCTGGATTGTTCTCTTTAAAGTTATGTTGTTTATGCCAACCTAAAATTTGAAATGGCTGCCACCGCAGATCTTAGTTTAACATAGGACCTTATGGGACAATTTTAACAATTTTTTTTACAGATACTGGTTAACAAATCAAAACAAAACTTCTCATTAGTATTTATATGATGGTCCTCTATGAAGTTAATGTTTTTAAGCTTATCAGAAATTCAAAAAGGCTGCCATATCTGGATTCAGTTTAACATTGGAGCCTGTATGAAATGTTTAAAAATATCTTCTTCTCTGACACCGGTTAACCAATCAAAACAAAACTTCATATAAATATTGTTTTGATGGTCCTCGAATGTTGCGTTTTATGCCAATCGAAAATTCAAAATGGCTGCCACGTTAGAACTTAGCTTAAAATATATAGGACCCTATGCGAAATTTTTTTTTAAAGCCTTCTCTTCTGAAACCGTTTAACAAGTCGAAGCAAAACTTATCACCAGTATTTATTGGATGATCCTCTATAAATTTTCCTTTTTTTGCCAATCGGGAATTCAAAATGGTTTTCAAACCATGACATAGCTTAACATATGACACTATGGGAAAAGAAGTAAAAGGCTTCTTTTATGAAACCGGTTAACAAATCGAAACAATATTTTCCGACAATATTGCTCGAATGGTCATCTATTAAGTTTATGCTTTATGCCAATTGAACTACGTTTAACATTGAACGCTATTTTAAAAGGTTTCAACCATCTTCTCTGAACCGCTTAACTAACTTAACTTATTCGCTGGATAATTCTCTATAAGATTTATGTTTTTGTTTTGTTAATCGACAACCACCGACTTAGTTAAACACGGCCACTTAAGGGAAAAGTTTAAATAGCCTCTTCTCTGAAAACGGTTAATCAATGGACACAAAGTTAGTAGGAATATGTATCGTATGGTTGTCTACAATTTTTTCTGCCTAGACGACAGTACCCAAGTTTAACATAGGACTCTGTCCAAATAATTTTCAATAGTCATTTCTATGAAACTGTAAAGCTGGTTAAAGCCATATTGTATGTGAATGTTTATTGGATTGTTCTCTTAAATACTGTTCTGCTTGATCATGGATACAATTGTAGACATTAATATAACATATATACAGAACATATATGAAAATGTAAGAATGACCTCCTGTCTGAAAGTATTGAACCAATTAAAAGCAAAATGCAAGGTCTCAACAAAGATAATGTTTTTTATGACGGTAGACAATTGAAAATTACATGACTTACATGTAGCTTGGATAAATCAGGTGAGCGATACAAAATATTGAGAGGCTCTTGTTCAATTTCTATATTTAATGTTAGTGAAGCGTTGTTGGCATGTTGAATGTTTTGGTATGTGTTGGAGAATGAAATATAAAATAACTGATAAATCTATTTTCATATTAGGTGACCAAATATTTTCATATTCCGTGGCAAAACTATCTATATATAATACATATTTCATAAAGACATTCTGGCATTTCGATGCAAAATGGCAATCATTGACATCTGTTTGTGCCTACCATCGACTATATTCAAAATTTTTTCTCTCCAAAGCTTTTTGTCTGTTATGGTCGCATTTGTAAAGTAAATTGTTACATGAAAAGGGTTTTGTTGGGTGTGTGGTTAATGTAGTTAAATTCGTAATTCTTTATGAAGAAACAACATTAAATCTTTACCATAAAAAGTATTAAAAAAACAATACTATCATGTATTTTAATAATTTTTTATTACAAACATTATCTGCAGACATATTGTAACAAAGACACTGCTACATTTAAGCAACAGAACAAAAAACTATTAAATGCGCTTAATTATGTATTCTATAAAAAACCTTTTTTCCCGTACAATAATTCATGTATACAATAAAACGAAAACTTAAATGGAATATACTCTATGTTCTCTTGACACTAGAAAGATAGTCAAAAGTAGGCTAAAAATGTGCACAAGTGCATTATACCTATTGTTCTACACATTGATATACATATCATTTCAGGAATCAAGTATACAGAAAGATATCCGGTATCCGACAGTGCGGTCACAACAATTGCAAACTGTGTAACAAATATTCAATACACTGCAGTTAATTATGAAGAATCAGCTGCAGAATCAACAAGTGATTTTTTTCAGTCGATTATTCTTGTGTTTTCACTTCCTCCTTTTTTATGTACTAACTATCATTACGGGTTGCAACACACGGCAAACATGTCGTCTCTATAAAGCTGAGGAATCTTTGTCTTTCAGCCTCCGCAAATCTCTGCAAATCTTGACTATCAAATGGTTCAAACATTTTATAGATTAGTTAGAAAAACATTTTATAGATTAGTTAGAAGGAAAATTATGCAAATAGAATAGATTAAATGAGAAAGATTCACCAAGGGCAAGACGTGATATGCCGATAAAAGTCAGGGGTAACTGGATTTCCTGTCTAGAAAAAGTAATGTTTTAGTAAGTTACAAATGTATCTGGACCTTTTAACTGGCCTACTGAAATCCCGTCCTGTAATCAAAACAGGACGCAATATACGGCAAGAGTTGCCTCTGCTAGCAAACTCTTACTGCAGGCCTAGTAATCCGTGGACCTATTCTACTGTGCCCTGGGTCCTACATGGGTGTTTTTACAAGGAAACCTCTCCGGCCTATAACATTTTTCTCTTTTGATCTAGGTCTTAACGATTGTACATATAACTGTATCATCATGAGACAGTGCTTCGCTGTCATAATAACCTGATAAGACATGGACCTTTGACTGTATGCCAAATTAATGTTAATTGTATGTTAAACGCTTTCCTACGTCATGCTGTTTAACACAGGCCTTACGTAGATCGGTACCTATCAGTAAAGGTTCTGAATAGCTTCAAAAGAGTAAGAATAATTAAAATAAGTGATTGTGTAACAGTCATTCGAACATCTAGCAATGAAAACGCTCCAAAGTTATCCTTTACTTAAACAGGTTAAATTAGAATTTTTTATCTTAGTTTTGTAAAAAAAATTACATTGCGTTAAACGTTTAAAGCATAGTGAGTTATTGTTGTAACATTGTCTTATTTTATTGTGTTGCATACGTTTAGACGTTATGAAGATTGCTGTAGTGGTGTTATCAATTATCCTTGGAATAACTTTGGTCTTATCAATTGCAATGTAAGCTATTTTTCTTGTTGTACTTTATGTAAGTTATGATAAATTACACATGAATGTTTGGTTTGGAAACTTTTTACTTCATTGGAAATGATAAAAAGGATTTTTAATTCTACTTTTATAGAATGCATCGTATTCCTGAAATGTAATTACAGTTAATATTGTACATTGTACAAGACAGAATAAATTCAAAAGTACAGTGTAAGGTTTATGGAAGATAGGTGTACAACATTAAGTTATATTTTTTACAACTGTTATGGAGTCTCGGTGGCCGAGTGGTTAAGGAAGTTCGTCTACTATTGATCACATGGTCTGTCAACACTGAGATTGTGGGTTCGTTTCTCACTGCAGGAAGGTTGTACTACTCCAAACTCAATTGACAAGTATTGCCAGTTTTCCTACCGCAGGTTGGGGGTTCTCTTTGAGTACTCCGGCTTCCTACTCCAATAAAAACTGGACGCCATGATATAGCTGAAAAATTGCTGCGTTAAAAAATATTCAAACAAACAAAAAAATACTGTTATGTGTACTACGTTTAAAAAAAATCACGATGTGCAAATGACAAACATTATATACTGTTGTTTGCCGACATTAAATGGCGTATCATTTACACTATATGCATTCTTATGCCTATATTTAACATTTACAAAACGAAAAGAGAACACTTTGCCCAACCCATGAAAGAAGTACGATCAAAACGTAAGCAAATCTTGCTTGCCAGCAGCAACATGATCATGTTATTAAAATTATTAGAATCTGTTAATTCCAATCTGTTTATTAAGGCATTCATGTCCAATAAATTTGAACAAATTTCATGGAAAATATTGTTTTCTCCACATATTCAGAATTAGCTACCTAAAGAAGCAATTAAGGGCAGCATCATATACTACTATCACAGTTCAAAGAGATGAAAGCAATTACACTGGAATCCCACAATTGCAACCCATGCTGCCTAATCACTACTTAGAAATAGAACCAATGGAAGACCTGCCTCTGCAACAACAGCATTTAGATACGATAGGGTGTGTTTTGTCTACCAGTGAAAATTAATTTGCAACTGCAGGACACTACGAATGCGTCACGTGATTTAATTAACTTGTAAAAGAACGTTGCATCTTTTTGTTCTGCATGAAACTCTTTTCTTCCTTATTTGTTTGTGTAACAAACATATTCATCTTTTGCTCCGGAAAAATTAAATTTTAATACAATATCATAAATATATTAAAGATTGAAAGTTTTTTACATGTTTGGCATGTTGCCATTATTATTTAAGATACAGTACAAAATGTATTTATTTATTTGCGAAAGCAATAACCTTAATATCGGTTGTATAATGGTGTATATCTGGGAAATATACTCGCCTGATAAAAAGGCGGGGCACGCTATTGCGATCACTGTTTGTTCGTAAAGAAAATTATCCAAACTTGATACAGATGGTCATAAGATGATGGATCTGTTATCAAAACTATCTGGTTGGCCGTCCACCAAACGACAAGTAGACTTACTGAAATAGACGATTCTTTAATTTTTGTCTGCACACCTTTCTTATTCATTTGAACGTAAAGACCAATTGAAATTGTTTTTATTTGAATATGATCTGTATTATTATCTTACAGACGTAAATACATGTAAAATCGTTTGGCGACAGTTGGGCTTCATGTCTAAACTGATTTGTTCAACTTCTATGGAAGTCTCAGATTGACAATTACCTCCGAACATTTCACGGCCGTCTACACCAACGCTAGATATTTAACTTCTAGTGAACACTATTTTCTCTATATTCAAGAGAGCAATGATGATAAAGCAATATCGCTCTAAAACTATACCAAAAGAAGAATGGGGTATGATTTTTGTGTCATGTCCGGAATAAACCCAACGTAAAACCAGGGATAAAAAAATACGAAGCACATAAATGTAAGACATTTCTGTTCCACATTTTGGGAATCGTCAAATCACTCAAGATTTCATCAACTCCCAAATCATGTGATTTAAACAATACCTTGCGACTAAAAAGGTCATCATTACAAAAGAAACGACTTTAATCTAACTGATTATTATTATTATTACATGTTATATTACATGTATTTCTCTGTCATTTTGTGTTCTTCTTATAACAACAATTTACACAATCTACAAAACTGTACTGTGGTGATTGATATATTTCTGTATGCAGTACTTTTTACTAGATTACGTAAATGTTCACTCAGCCTTTCATTTCTTAAGTTTACATAAGGGTGCTTAAAAGTAAAAACATTTATGAATGGATATTATATATTAGGTGATTGTTGTAACATATTTTTAAAAATGGATAAATATAATTACCTTTATTGACCATAAATGAGAAAGGATGATTTGCGTCTTAGTTGAATAATTTACAATAATTATCATACCTAAAAGTGAATAGAAATACGACAACTATCCTCTTAAATAAAAATAGTCCACTGAATTTATTTAACGATACAAGCCTATTATATAACAAGAAACCGAAATGCCATTAAATCATTTTTGAGCCAGCTTATTAAAGCAGTGAGAATAACGCTTGTAGTAAAACATTGAAAATTATGATTGATAGGATGGACAACTGGTATGCCCTATTTCAGCTATATCAAGGACAAGGACTAATGGACAAACATTTTAGAAAAGGCTATGAACGAATGGACATGAAAAGTTGAGTGCCTTAGGGAATACTAGTAACATGTGTTAAAATACTTATATTAAGAGTTTAGTAGGGGCAGACAATGTGGCCTTTTGTAGCTACTTAAATGAAATATCTCTGTTACAATTACAAAAGAGGCCTTTAGCGTTACAATGAACGTGGCAATCCCAAACATTGCATGGCTTTTCGTATATACAATTACCCGACAATCCCCCTTTCTTCGCTTCGTGTTAACAGCCATTTACTATCATCTCATTATGAGTGCTTTATTAAAGCCAATGCAGTTAAAAACGCAGTTTGAGTTTTACTTATATTTGTTTGTTTTAAATATCCCAATACAATTGTCGAAAAATTGTTAGGCGACAGTTGTAAATATAACAAAAAACATTACCCATAATATAAAACATGTTTTCAACAATAGCCATTATTTTAGTAAATAAAATCTTTTTTAAATGTTTCACGTGAATTAATGATAACGAAACACTTTAATGTAAAATAATAAAAGATGACTAGTAACTAGTCCGCTTACCGCTTGGCAGGCATCGTGCGACAACAGGGAGTATTAATTCGTAGAATATGTAGATTAATACACGAATCAGCTTATTGTGTTGTAAGAATGGTCCAAACGTACCAGTATGTTTTTTGTATAATTAAATTTTAAGTAGGAGAGTTGGTCAAATGTAAGTAAATAATATACTTTTCTATTACCGGATATGTACTATGTACACCGGAACGAGTAATGCAAAAAATGAAAACACATTAATACAGATAAATGTATTATATTTATTTGCATTAATTTAAATAAATAAGACTTCTGATTAATTGTGTCAGATTATAATGTAATACCATGAGCGAAAAAAAATCAGTGTACAATGAAGTTATAATTATTAGTTATTGAGACTGCTTCTGGAAAAGAATTGAGTATTGCTTATGGACGTAGAAATTAGCCTTTTGTTGCGGCTACAATGATTCTACTTTTTGTCGACATCTACAAAAGGGATCATTTTCGTTCAAGCAGTGTGGCACTATTCAAACATGTTACTCACTATAGTGCGGACAGTTCACTACGCTGCATGTAAACACACCCAAAATGTCATAAATCGTAAAATTAAAAAGAATCACGTTTATGTTTTATCATACATTTTTCACAAATACATGTATATTTCTATGCACGCATGATTTCTTTTCACTCTACGAACATCATTTTTGTTTACAACAGGTTTTCTTTGCTTAGTCAGTTTTATTCATTTCACAGTTAAAATTTAAAATTTTGAATATGTACGATAAACAATGTTTTCTTACTAGCTTAAACGTTAACGATAAGACAAAACCCCCAAGGTTTTTGTTGTCTAATTTCCATAACGCTTTATAATCTCTCAGGCGATTACCTATGAGGCTGCGGGTTCACGTCTGTCGTGTTGCAGAGTAAATGAGACGTCAAACCCAATTTCAAAAACAATTTTAGAAAAAAAGCAATTGTTCTTGATAATTTTACTTGACACTAGCAATTTACTAATTTGAACACCAACTGGCCAAAAATTCGCCAGTCCTTATTTTTAAATGCTAGTTATCTGAAGATGAAGAAAAAAATTGTCAGGGTTGTTTTTAACTAAATAGTTCATTTGGTTTTTTCTTCGTATCAATATGAAATTTGAATATTCGCGTCACAATCAAATCGAAAATGAATGTGGAATTGCATGGGTACGTTTGTGACTCAAGGACAAACTATACATCCAGAAGAAACTAAATTCAGTTATACTATAAGAAGTTATTCCCGGGAAAATTTTGAACATAAATAGCATAAATATGCAATAATGGACTAACATACGTCAACACAGGATGACATACAATTAACAAACCGTGAAACCTTGTTATAGTTTTTGTTTTCAATTAAAGGAAATAATTGGGATGGCTGGAACAATAATACACTTGTTAGTTTAATAATAATACATTTATAAGATAATGATCATTACAATGTAGTGATATTTAAACGACACGCCAATAGAAACTTAAAGGCTTCGAATATTTGGTAATGTACTCCGTGAATTTTTGTACAGGCAATGCGTTTTAACATTTTTTTGTTATCAACAACTCACATATCGTAATGTATATGTAAAACGGAATCGTTTGTAATTTAACCTTTAATGGTATACATGTGCTATAAATACTTATCAACATTTACAGTTTGCGAGGTTATTTAATACTACAACGTACGACCGCGATACGATAAGACAGGACGTGCTACTAACTTTGAACAAAGCTAAAGCGAAACAGTGCTCGACTGGCCGTTCAAGTCATCATTTGTGTTTAAGGTGTGATCGATTTCAAACTTAATTAACACGATTGAGAGCTTTCCTGTTGAGAAATGTGTTTTTTTTTCGGCTAATTTTACTTTCTCCCGCAGTTAAAATTAGACGCTTTAATGCTTTTTCAAGTCGGAGAAGTAGTCTAAGAAAAAGAAACCACAGAAAAACGCACAGTATTAATTGATTCTCTTAGAAATTATTGTTCCTCTTGAAATAGACTTTAAATGTGGACATTTTTATATTTTACACTATTCCATTGGTCAGTTAGTAAATCCTGATAAAATCATCTACAGAATTTGCTGTTTAAAATGGATTGTTTCAAAATACGCTTGTTTTGCTATTACATGTAATAAGAAAAAATACAGTTCCATGTTGTTTTCACAAATTTTCGATAGCTTAAAAATATGTTAAATGCACTCTTACTATTACATGTAATATACAAAAATGTACAACACTTCGGGGTAACGTATTCAAGGGGTGTCGACATATTTAAGACTGCAAATTCCTCAACATGATTAAAATGACAGAATATTGTTATTCAGGAAGGAGTCTCTTTTTGTTCACCTTCAAGCTGCCTCGATTTTTATGTGCTGGTTGTACATGTACAGTGCCCATAAAGTATCGAAATCAACCACGGAACATTGTTTGATTTTTTTTTAATTCGTTTCTTGTCGACAACTGATATACAAATAATGACTTTACAGTTAATTTAATTTAGATCAAAGTAGGTGAATTTCGTAGCCGGTATGAATTCTTGTGAATCAACAAGGCGTTATGTAGTTAATACTGCATACGAATTTAAAGTAATTAAAGCTTAAAGGAATTATAGAATAAATACGTAAATTAGATACACAAATTCAAATACTTGTATATATTTATAGTGGCCCAAACTTAACAGGTACCAATAAATTAGTATCACCACTAGATGTTTTGAAGTTTCTTACAATTTAACATATAATGAACCATTAACGCGTGAAAAGCTGCATTATGGTAATTATTCTCCGTCAATCTCAGATAAAAATCATTCCCGGTAAGCACTGGAAAGATATATTTGGTTACATTGCAACAAAATATTGATTTACTCGTTATCGTAATATCAACATAGTGACCGAACACAAATATGGTAACGCAAATGTCTGTACATGCCCGTAGAATACATGTATCTATTGAGAAAGAAACTTCTCTCTACCAACATTTGTTTGAATGCGTTGTAGACATTTGTGTGTTAAAAATATGATGTTGTGTTTGACAACAATATAATTAAACTTAAAGTGAAAAAGTTTTTTCAAACTTTAATTTCAGGTGTATCCATCCCAGAATTCCCACGATCAGTAATAACGATAAAAACGTGCTCCCCAGCAGTAGCTATTTACCAACTGCAGTGTTTGCGATATCCGCATGGTTAATACATCGGTGTGTCACGAGAACGAGATTGGATTACAACAGTTTAAAATTGCTACAGTAACTTTGTGTGTTACACTATGGTCACAGTATTTGTCACTTTTCGATATCTACATAATGGTTTGTTCAGCCCTTATGAAAAAGATTAAAGAAAATTCATTTGTTTGAATTTGGTTAAAGGAAGTTTAGCTATATTACAGGGTGCAGCATGACAATTTTTAAATTCCTTGTTAAAAAGGTTTGACTTGAGAACAGCCTCTGTGCCGTAACGCAACCTCAGTATGGAAAGACACGAGATTAATGATAGATGACTATCTTTACCACATTGGCTAAATAAAAACAGAGTTGGTCTTTTATTGCAGGTAAATGAATAGTGGATATAACATATGTATTATTTATTGTGTTATCAATCACTGGTGTGTTACCACAGAAATTGTGAGTTGGAGCTTGACTTCTGCCATGGGGAGATTAGCTAGAACATTTAGCTGATGATTGTTAGTTTGTTTGCCAAAGTTTTGGGATGTCACAGGTTATAAGTAGTTATTTCAGCTGCTGAAAAATGTTTTTTGTGTGTTACTGTGTTACACTATGGTCACAGTATTTGTCATTTTTCGATATCTACATAATGGTTTGTTCAGCCTATGACCTACATATTTGTGTTTGGCAACAGGGGCTAAGAAGTTGTTATAAAAAAATAAAAAAACTAAATTATCTGTGCATTTCTCGTATTAAAAAAGATCTTTATTAATCATAACCTGAAGGCTTTGATGGTCATTTACAATACCATTTATAACAGTCAAAAATAAAAGAGGCCCTCACACAGGCTTTCAATATTTGATCGTTTAGAAAGTTAACAGTTTTACCAGCATAGTATATTACCTAAAATTCCATATTTCTCTACTTTAAAAATAAGTGCCTTTATCCCAACCGTATCAAAAGCTTTACTGATATCAGCAAAGGTGACACTTGTTTATCGTTTAATGCTAATAGTATTTGATTATTCAATTCAATGAATTGATGTGTTGTTGAGTAACCATGAATGAAGCAGGACTGAAACTTGTATATCAGTTTATTATTATGTAAATGACTACAAATATTTTTTAAATCAATTTGTCCAAAAAGTTTAGCGACACGTGATAAGAAGGAGACAGGTCTATAGTTGATGTTGATGAAAATCATCTAATTTCAATCAAGGAATAACATAAGCAATTTTCCACTGGTTGGGAAAAGTATTCTGTTCAAAGATGTTTTAAAAAAAACAAACATAATGGCTTATAAATTTCATTGCTTACAATAAAAAGCATTTTGTTGCTTACATATTTGGACCCAAGAGGTGTAGACAGCATATTCTAGGACATCGTGTTCACTAATATTTATTTCTGAAAATTTATTCGAATTCACGCAATTCCTTATGATCTACCTCTATGTTGGAGATTAAAAAAGTATCTGTAAAGCCGATTGACTTTGTTCAATTATTATTAATTGTATTATTTATTCATATCATATTTGTGTGAGCGTCATTCTTTGCTCAGGTGTTTTATAATTTGTTTACTTGGAACAACGTCGTTCCTTTCCGTATTTCTACTATTACTTATGACGTCAAGCTACTACCTTTAAGTTACTAGCGGCGTTGCTAGATTAAATGGTATGTTCGCGGTGGCAAAGAAAGACGGTTTCACATCAGAAGTTTCTAGAGATAATTGTTGGTATGTAATATGTCAAAATTTTAATATATATGTTACTTAATTTTTATGTACATAAAATATATAGTGATAAGACACAATTTAATAATATTTTGTCAAGTTAACTTTTATTTTTACAGTTAACATAAGTATTTTCGGTAAACTCAAGTTGCCATAATATTATTTTATACAAATGTTCAAATGTTGAAATATGCGTAAATAACCATGTTTACTTAATAACTTATTTATTTACTAGGAGAATCGAACTCTTTATGATGTACACTTGTGATTGCCGATAATATCGATGTCATAAAAGTTTGCTTATGGAATTCGCATTGTCGCACTTCTTCTTATGATACTTTGATGTGATAAACCTTACAATTCTCAACTACTCGTTACGATTCCTGGAAGTGATACGCAACGGGATATGGCAGATCCCCAGACATTCGAAAGTTTAAAGAAGAGCCGTTCAACTAATTTAGCGCTGGTAACTAAATTATACAATGAACTTGAAAGGAAAATGGTTAGCTAAGAAAATGTCGATGTTGTGCTATACCGCAAGTTGTGCGATCGGTTTGAGCAGTATAAAACCTCAAACCTAGAGTGCTTAGACATTTGTGAAGACTCACAAGTTATTGAGACTGGAAATGAATTATGCCAGCTGTATGAAGAACTTCACCGAGTTTTGTGAAAGATATTCAGAATGAAATAAACGGGATATCAATCAAATAGAAGACGATTGTGAGAGTCGTGTGTCTTCAGTATCGCATGTTTCATCGCAACACAAACTTAGACTTGCAAAAGCAAATAGACTTAGAGCAGAAATTCAGTTACAAAAGACGGAAGAAAAGCATGCAATCAAGCGCGCCCGTAGAGAGCTCGAAATGAAGGAGCAAATGCTGGAAAGCATAACTAAACTCGAAGAGGCTAAGATTGAAGAGCCAATGTGGGAAGAAGCTATAAAGGATGAGAACGGAAATCAAGTGACAAACAACACAAAAGAAAGTGCAGCTGTTAAAAGTTATGAACTTTCAAAGTTTTCGCACTTATCCGACTTGCACATTCCAGAAATTGAAGAATCCGATGTTATGCTTCTAATTGGCACAGATGTACCTGTAGCTCATATACCAATTGAGGTTAGAACTGGCAGCGATGATAAGCCGTACGCTATAAGAACACGGTAAGGTTGGGTTGTAAGAGGACCGATTAAAAACCAGAACTCAAGTGGAGATGTGAATGTCAAATTCAGACAAATTACTAATGAAGAACTTGATCGAGAGATAGAACGTCTTTGGAGTACTGATTCTAAGGCCACCATTATGACCGATAAAACTTGTATGTCGCAAGAGTATAGACGAGCCTTGAATATTATGATTTATACTACATGTGTTAGACATGAGGACGGACACTACAAACTAGGTTTACCATAGTGCAACAGTGAAGTCATCATGCCTAACAACGTAGCCTTAGCTAAAGCCCGACTTCAGTATTTGCATCGTCGACTTCGTGAAAATCCTAAATTACACGAAATGTACACCATGGCCATAAACGACTATATGGGATAAGGGTATGCGGAAGAAGTTATAGATGTTGATAAAAACTCAGATCGTATTTGGTATTTACCTCACAATCCTGTCACCAACGTGAACAAGCCCGGAAACGTTCGGGTTGTTTTCGACTGTGCGGCAAAGTTTAAAGGCATATCATTGAACGACAAATTACTACAAAGACCCAATCTAATGAACAATTTACTCGGAGTACTTTTGAGATTCCGTCAAAAACGCATAGCGTTGACTGCAGATATCGAGACGATGTTTCATGAGGTACGCGTGTCTGACGAAAACTCTGATGCATTGCGTTTTTTTATTAATGGCGAAATGGAGATTACCTGATACCTGATCATGGTCCAAATTGATTTAACGACATATTAAGGTTTCATAAATTTAATTAAGAGGATAATCAATCACGCATCGCGAATCTCACAAATATCACTATTGCGAAAACGCATTCAGATGTACTTCGTGCACGTTTCAGGCGTTAGTTTAATCTGAATCAGACGCTTTCTGTGGCATTTGTGATGTCTTAAATATTCGCTCTGAAGCTGACCTATGCATTTTTACTTTTGTTTATCACTTCCCAAACACATTACACATTATGGTCCGCAGTCAGGCTATTTTAATAACCTTATAACCCCCTGATAAGGAATACTCCAACTTCTCCAAACTTCTTCAGGCTATTTATGCGGTGCTTACTACTTTATGTACGGTGCTTATTTGAATGGAATGCTCTTGACGGTGTATTAGGTTAGCGAAAATTTCCTGACATCCTATAAGAGAACCTCGAAACAAAAATAGGAAAGAAATTGCTGACTCTTAGAAAATTTATTTTGTGTTATTAGTGCTACAAGCATATTTAAGGACATTAATGCCAACAATATATAAATTAATGTGTTAGTGATCACGTTGTTGTCTTTTCAAGTGAGTTGGTACTTCGTTCGAGACTACTGTTTCTTCGTTTGTGAAATATGCTGAAATTTTTTTCTGAATTTGTTCATTCAATGAAAATGAATATAATTTAGTGTTAACATTGTGAGGAATACGTAAAAATCTTTAATGATTTGCATCTTTTTTTGGTTTTCATTAAATTAAAGAAATATATAATTTTTGTTAAGAGCGTAGAACACGTAGTGCGTGTTGTACTAGTTGGCATCCCGGTCATGGGGCCTTGATGGCCGAGTGACTAGGTTAATACAACATGTTAAGTAAATAAATCATCTACTGTCGATCACGTGCCTGTCAACACTGAGGTGGGTTAGAATTTTGTACTGCGGCGTGGTGTGCCCCCCTCCCCCCCCCAAAAAAAAAGAAAAAAAAATGATTAAACGTAGTCGATTTTTGAAATTGATACAATTTAATTCTGTTTTCGCACATAAACGAGGGGTGAACAGGGCGCACCTTTCTCTTAAATAAAATCTTAATTCAGTGCCAATAACTACTTCAAGATGTTATCACAAAACTTCGGCTGACATTTTCAGAGCTTGAATATGCTTAGTTTACGTGAACGGGTTTTGTTCTATGGCAATATAATTTTATGAGATGTGTTGACCCATATGGTCCACTTCTATGTAGAGCAACTCACTCTCCCCTTTTTGCTATGGTGTCTGCGATGTAAACTAACTAAAATTAAATCTTTAGCTTTCTCCCATATATCAAAAACGGGGGAGCAAGGGAAAGATTTAATTTTAATTAGTTTGCGAATCCATAAGAAATATGTAAAAAGTAAAAAAATAATGTTGTAAAACAGTTCCTTAGCGTATCGGTATCTGAACTGCTCGTAAGCGATGAGTTCAACTACAGGAGTTGTAATTATAAAATACATTTGTATGATTAATGTACAGAAACTTGATTAATATTAGTTTTTTATATTTAGCTTTTTGACACGCGAGGATCATTTGATTTATCCTCTTTACTGAGTGTCCATCTACGTTAACCGTAATTTGTTCTCATTGTAGTCTTCTTCTCGCAACACAAATATAAGACATCTCGGCCAATATATATAGGAAGACAACTTGGACCGCCTACAAAGTCAACTGAGATGGACTATGAAAACATCTTACCCAGTTTAGGTTTGTAAGTAAAAACTAAATAATTCACTATCTACAGCTTAATTTAATCTGTTAATAATAATGATTAAGATTAAGATCAGAGACTCAACAAAACGTCAAGAAAGGTAACCTGCCATTCTTCTACACCTTCTGCCATGTTATTTGTTTTAAACTTTAAAACACAACTTTAAAACTGTAAACAAAAAGTGCCTAATGTAGTACTTACTTAATGCTTTTATAATTTAGTGGAATTTATTTTCCTGTTAGTATATTATTATACACCATGTATAGTGGTTGTTTTTACACTGTTTTTTGTTTTTCTTAGACTGTTCTCTTAGACGGTCTGAATCGTCTAAGTAGTCGGACCGAACTCTAAGACATTCCCGACGAACTTTATACATTCGTCTTAAAAGTAAATTGTCCTATATAGATGACTCCAGACCAAGTTGTTAGATTTGTACTTCAAAAACAGTATTGGAATCTAACTTGTTGGAAATGTTCATTTACGGGTACTTAACTAATTGTTTCCTGATCCAGTATTCAATACGGCTGCCTCGGTTGCGATTGTCAAACAATTTGACAAGCCACTATTTTACGCATTGTATTTTAATGTATTGTTATCTTATAGAAATGTACCACATATGGTCCATTGCGAAATGGTAGTGTTTGATGCTGATCCTAAAAGCAAGATAATTACAGGAGTGCAACATAAAACTACAGAGGCAATGAGAACAAACAGCTGATTTTCAGAAACTATTTCACTTAAGTTAATGCAAATTATGCAGAACTGATATCAGGGTAGTTTTTTGTCACTTTACTTATTTGTATTGTTTGAAATATTATGACAATCTGAGTGGAAAATTGGATTGAGACATTGTAGAAATGTACCCGAAATTGTTCTGTAAACATTTTAAGATTTTGGTGCAGATCCTAAATCCAAGATGGCCACCACCATGAAACATATCCCCATAAATCATGTAGCACAAATCATAGAAAAACAGTGCCAGAGCAGTTCTTTTCTATTTACAAGTTTTGGTGCTGAATGAAAACCGTAGGGAAATATAAGGAAAGTATTAAAAGCATTAAAAAAACAAAGAAAACGAAATTTGCGTAATGTTCATGTGGATTAAACTGAAGCTTGTGATAAATCATGTGAGCATTAAATGCTTTCATTGTGTAGAAATAAGAATATTTCGACAAGTGTAATTATGAATATAGCTTGACTGATTGGAATTTTATTTTGCAATAATGCTTTATAATGTACTGGTATTACGTACTACATGATGGGAACATTAGCTGTTGTGCAAACGGCACTTAGTATGTTTGTTCAAGCATGGATCAACATCCTGCTATGTACCCATGAGATTTGAAACAAAAAAATGGTTTGGCCAGTTTACAATTGACAGACGACGAATGACGGACACGTAGTGAAAAGGTGATGACATAATGTAGAGGTGAGAGATTTATAAAAACTTACTGCATAGTAGCCAGATAGCACAGTAAAAACTCTGATCATTTTGGATACAATTTAGCTCTTTACTGGAGTTTTTTATTAATACTTTTAGCATCCTTCGATTAAATCACCAAATTGGCACTTTTGAAATGATTTTAAGGTGCAAATTAATTTTCGCCATTATCCCTCCCCGTTGCCCCTTTTTCAGTTCCTTTGCTTCTTTCTCGCTCCCTTTGCTCCTTTCTCCCTCCCCTTTTATCCTCTCTCCCAACACCATACCCCTCCTCATAAACAAATTAGAAATTTATGACTATTGTTCAATAATAAATATATCCCTGATAAAAATTAAGAACGACAAAGTAATGTAAAGTAATTTTCCCCCGAAGGCCAGTAAATTCCAGTGTGTTACAAGATGATGAAAGCAATATACAGTCGATTGCCATAATTGCTGACGTCATGAAACATGAGAAAATAAAATTTTAACTTGTTGCTTTAGATAAACACACAAATATAAGAATGTACTTACAACTATTTTTTTATATTTTGTAATATGTCCTTGAGAATGTAAAACAGTTCGAATTCTTCTTGGCAAGCTTGCGTGAAGCCTTTTTTATATAGAACAAAGGCAGACGATCCCAACAGTCCAACACGACTCGCTCGAAATCACTAACATTTTGGATTTCATTTGTCTTCATTTGAGCCTAAGCTTTAAGTACCTTCCACACATTTTCAATAATATTGATGTTACGACTTTGTGGTGGCCAAGGCAAAGTACCGATACCGTTCTCTTGCTTCCATTGATTCGACCGCAACGAGACGTGACAAGGAAAATTGTCTTCTGGAAAAGTCCATTGCTCGTCGAGCGACCACAGGCCAAAAATTTTCATCCAGAATATGTTTGTCGATCCGATACTAAATAAGTGTACGGGTTCAGCAGCATTCTTTTAGACCCTTTATATACTATTTTGAACTGCCTGTATTGTGTATTTACACGATCCCAGTGGACTTATATTATTCCATCTCCCAATAAAAAAATATTATTCCATCTCCCAATGAAGAATATCGTAAACATTTATAGTTAAACGCCACTGATGAGTCTTATGTAGACGAAACGCGCGTCTGGCGTAATGAATTTGTCACCTTGATAATTTGGATTACATCTTGTTGGAATATTTGAGCAAAGCCAAGTAACAGCACGGCACGTCCCCGGTTAGCGGACTGAGAAGCAACTATTAAAAAGTTTTGGGTTCATTTAAAATGAGAAAGTTTAAGATGAATATGTTGTGATTGTTCACGTTATTTATTTATATTGACACTCTATGACTAAGGCCATTCGTTGGTCAGTCTGTGTCTAAATTTATGACAAGAAACACCGTCATATGTATCGTTGCATAATCTTCTAGACTTTTATATTATTATTTTTTGTTTATGCTGTATCGTCATGTTTGTCGATCCGATACTAAATAAGTGTACGGGTTCAGCAGCATTCTTTTAGACCCTTTATATACTATTTTGAACTGCCTGTATTGTGTATTTACACGATCCCAGTGGACTTATATTATTCCATCTCCCAATAAAAAAATATTATTCCATCTCCCAATGAAGAATATCGTAAACATTTATAGTTAAACGCCACTGATGAGTCTTATGTAGACGAAACGCGCGTCTGGCGTAATGAATTTGTCACCTTGATAATTTGGATTACATCTTGTTGGAATATTTGAGCAAAGCCAAGTAACAGCACGGCACGTCCCCGGTTAGCGGACTGAGAAGCAACTATTAAAAAGTTTTGGGTTCATTTAAAATGAGAAAGTTTAAGATGAATATGTTGTGATTGTTCACGTTATTTATTTATATTGACACTCTATGACTAAGGCCATTCGTTGGTCAGTCTGTGTCTAAATTTATGACAAGAAACACCGTCATATGTATCGTTGCATAATCTTCTAGACTTTTATATTATTATTTTTTGTTTATGCTGTATCGTCATGTTTGTCGATCCGATACTAAATAAGTGTACTGGTTCAGCAGCATTCTTTTAGACCCTTTATATATATATATATATATATATATATATATAATTGTCTATTTATATATGCCCAACATCTGATTGTATTTCAACATTGGATCTTTAGAAATGCACGAAAGATACATAGTTAAGATAAATGATATTTATAAGTGTCTAATGAATTAACCAAACAATGTCGTTGTAATTTCCACTCTGAAAATCATCTGTACACACAGATTTGATTTTTGAGCCGTCCCACCTCGGGAATCGAACTCGTGTCAGTTTATAACATCTATGGCTACTGCGCCTAGCATGTAAAGACAGAGGTGTAACCTCTAGACCAGATCCGTCCGCTAAAAAACGGAGTTTCACTGGCCTAGTGTTACTTTTGGTTGAACATGTCATTTACATACACAATGTTTTTGTGCGACCTGAGCTTTAATTACAACGATTTTCATACAATCAGAATGGATCTGTAAGCAATTATACAGATGCGTGCATATAGTTGTTTTGAATTTCTATTTATAATTGTCTATTTATATATGCCCAACATCTGATTGTATTTCAACATTGGATCTTTAGAAATGCACTAAAGATACATAGTTAAGATAAATGATATTTATAAGTGTCTAATGAATTAACCAAACAATGTCGTTGTAATTTCCACTCTGAAAATCATCTGTACACACAGATTTGATTTTTGAGCCGTCCCACCTCGGGAATCGAACTCGTGTCAGTTTATAACATCTATGGCTACTGCGCCTAGCATGTAAAGACAGAGGTGTAACCTCTAGACCAGATCCGTCCGCTAAAAAACGGAGTTTCACTGGCCTAGTGTTACTTTTGGTTGAACATGTCATTTACATACACAATGTTTTTGTGCGACCTGAGCTTTAATTACAACGATTTTCATACAATCAGAATGGATCTGTAAGCAATTATACAGATGCGTGCATATAGTTGTTTTGAATTTCTATTTATAATTGTCTATTTATATATGCCCAACATCTGATTGTATTTCAACATTGGATCTTTAGAAATGCACTAAAGATACATAGTTAAGATAAATGATATTTATAAGTGTCTAATGAATTAACCAAACAATGTCGTTGTAATTTCCACTCTGAAAATCATCTGTACACACAGATTTGATTTTTGAGCCGTCCCACCTCGGGAATCGAACTCGTGTCAGTTTATAACATCTATGGCTACTGCGCCTAGCATGTAAAGACAGAGGTGTAACCTCTAGACCAGATCCGTCCGCTAAAAAACGGAGTTTCACTGGCCTAGTGTTACTTTTGGTTGAACATGTCATTTACATACACAATGTTTTTGTGCGACCTGAGCTTTAATTACAACGATTTTCATACAATCAGAATGGATCTGTAAGCAATTATACAGATGCGTGCATATAGTTGTTTTGAATTTCTATTTATAATTGTCTATTTATATATGCCCAACATCTGATTGTATTTCAACATTGGATCTTTAGAAATGCACTAAAGATACATAGTTAAGATAAATGATATTTATAAGTGTCTAATGAATTAACCAAACAATGTCGTTGTAATTTCCACTCTGAAAATCATCTGTACACACAGATTTGATTTTTGAGCCGTCCCACCTCGGGAATCGAACTCGTGTCAGTTTATAACATCTATGGCTACTGCGCCTAGCATGTAAAGACAGAGGTGTAACCTCTAGACCAGATCCGTCCGCTAAAAAACGGAGTTTCACTGGCCTAGTGTTACTTTTGGTTGAACATGTCATTTACATACACAATGTTTTTGTGCGACCTGAGCTTTAATTACAACGATTTTCATACAATCAGAATGGATCTGTAAGCAATTATACAGATGCGTGCATATAGTTGTTTTGAATTTCTATTTATAATTGTCTATTTATATATGCCCAACATCTGATTGTATTTCAACATTGGATCTTTAGAAATGCACTAAAGATACATAGTTAAGATAAATGATATTTATAAGTGTCTAATGAATTAACCAAACAATGTCGTTGTAATTTCCACTCTGAAAATCATCTGTACACACAGATTTGATTTTTGAGCCGTCCCACCTCGGGAATCGAACTCGTGTCAGTTTATAACATCTATGGCTACTGCGCCTAGCATGTAAAGACAGAGGTGTAACCTCTAGACCAGATCCGTCCGCTAAAAAACGGAGTTTCACTGGCCTAGTGTTACTTTTGGTTGAACATGTCATTTACATACACAATGTTTTTGTGCGACCTGAGCTTTAATTACAACGATTTTCATACAATCAGAATGGATCTGTAAGCAATTATACAGATGCGTGCAGATGATGTGTGTACAGATGATTTTCAGAGTGGAAATTACAACGACATTGTTTGGTTAATTCATTAGACACTTATAAATATCATTTATCTTAACTATGTATCTTTAGTGCATTTCTAAAGATCCAATGTTGAAATACAATCAGATGTTGGGCATATATAAATAGACAATTATAAATAGAAATTCAAAACAACTATATGCACGCATCTGTATAATTGCTTACAGATCCATTCTGATTGTATGAAAATCGTTGTAATTAAAGCTCAGGTCGCACAAAAACATTGTGTATGTAAATGACATGTTCAACCAAAAGTAACACTAGGCCAGTGAAACTCCGTTTTTTAGCGGACGGATCTGGTCTAGAGGTTACACCTCTGTCTTTACATGCTAGGCGCAGTAGCCATAGATGTTATAAACTGACACGAGTTCGATTCCCGAGGTGGGACGGCTCAAAAATCAAATCTGTGTGTACAGATGATTTTCAGAGTGGAAATTACAACGACATTGTTTGGTTAATTCATTAGACACTTATAAATATCATTTATCTTAACTATGTATCTTTAGTGCATTTCTAAAGATCCAATGTTGAAATACAATCAGATGTTGGGCATATATAAATAGACAATTATAAATAGAAATTCAAAACAACTATATGCACGCATCTGTATAATTGCTTACAGATCCATTCTGATTGTATGAAAATCGTTGTAATTAAAGCTCAGGTCGCACAAAAACATTGTGTATGTAAATGACATGTTCAACCAAAAGTAACACTAGGCCAGTGAAACTCCGTTTTTTAGCGGACGGATCTGGTCTAGAGGTTACACCTCTGTCTTTACATGCTAGGCGCAGTAGCCATAGATGTTATAAACTGACACGAGTTCGATTCCCGAGGTGGGACGGCTCAAAAATCAAATCTGTGTGTACAGATGATTTTCAGAGTGGAAATTACAACGACATTGTTTGGTTAATTCATTAGACACTTATATATATATATATATATATATATATATATATATATTTCTCATTGATCATGTTCCCTTCAACAGCTTTGAGTGTTCATACCCCGTGGTAACAGATGTAGCCCCAAAACATAAATTTCTGAAACATCAGAAATACAGGGTTAATATCAAATATTTATATATACGTCTACAAATTAAGCCCAACACTGTTTTAATTAGATTTTTAACAATTAGATGTTTCAGAAATCCGCTGGAGAGATATATTCTAGGTTGTCACAATACTTAGACGTTTGTATATAAATTACTTACTGTGACTGTATGAAAAGTAACTTTGTCATCTTATATAATATATACAAAAATGCTGAATTAGATTACTGTCAAATTAATACGTATTGGTTACGAAAATTCCATCGTCACACGCTAGTACACATGTACTGTGTCTATGTCTAAGATTCACCCCGGTTAATGAAGCTATATTTTTATATAGCGGACTTGGCCGAGGGGTCTAGACCGCTAGACATAGTGCAGGCGAATTGGTGCCACAGTGTCACAACGGTGTGAGTTCGAATCCCGCTGAGGGTAAGCAAAAATTTGACAGTGTTAAAAATCTAATTAAAACAGTGTTGGGCTTAATTTGTAGACGTTTAAAAAAGGGTTTCAAATATGCATCCTAATATTTTCTACATAATATCGCAACTTCGTAAAAAATGAAAATTTAATATGCTATTCTTTAAACAAGAAGAAAAATATTTGCCTTTTAATATTTTATTATATCTTCAAATGTCACGCTTCTAAAGTGGATAAAAGATGGTAAAATTATGTATATGATGGCCGCCATATTTACAGTATTTACTAAGAGATTGTGCTGGTCGTAAGAGCCTGCTAAATCCAGTAAATATGATAATAATCCAGTTTAAAAATAGGTTTTTCTGCCTTTGCTCTTTGAAGAATATATAATCTGGGAAGACGACTTGTGACCAGCTGACAACATAAGAATACCAAAAATCTTCTTCTCCAATACCACTAAAAGGATTGCTTCGATACTTGCATACGTCATCACTAAGATGTCTTCTACCAAGAATGCACAAATCATATTGTAACGACAACCAACATAGCCGCCGCGGATGAAAAAAAGCATAGTTCAGCATACAGTTTTTGACTTATTGTTCAAAAAGTAATACATGTAGAAGAAAACCAAAACGACGTCTTTCTTTAGCATTAAAGGGTGTAAAAAATCTTCGTTGAGTCGAAATTGTACGACAATCCCCTTGTAAGGGAGATAATGCTTATTAATCGTCTAAATTAATATTTGTGTATATAAATAATTTTTTTTCTCTAAATATTACAATTAGTAGAACTAAACAACAAGTACGTAAGCATTTGATTTCTTATCTCATTTGGATCTAAAAAATTATTGAGGGTCACATTTGTTCAAACACACGTTTTTTTTCAAATTTCAGTGAAAATCTTCTCAAAAACCAGAAAAAAAATCAACTGAGTTTGCGGGTTCGAGTGCCACTGCAGGCATGGTTCATTCGACTTAATTGGCAAGGATTACCTGTTTTCATACCTACAGGCCCTCCAATAAAAACTGGAAGCCATGATATACCCTAAAAATTGCTGAAAGTGGCGTTAATTGTTCGTTTGGTTAGTGGTGTTTAACGCCACTTTCAGCATTTTTTCAGCTATATCATGGCGTCCAGTTTTTATTGGGGTAGGAAGCCGGAGTACCCGGAGAAAACCGCCAAACTGCGGTAGGAAAACTGGCAATCCTTGTCAATTAAGCTTGGAGTCGAGTACACCCTACCTGCAGTGAGAATCGAACCCGCAATCTCAGTGTTGACAGACCACGTGATCAATAGTAGACGAACGATCTTGACCACTCAGCCACCGAGGCCCCTGAAAGTGGCGTTGTCAAGATATAGTTTATGGCACACAGTTCGAAAAGATACACGAAACCCGAAGAAACCGCATTCCCAGCATTAAAAACTCTACAACGGTATTTATTAAGTACAAATATACGATGACTCCTTGTAGGCGTTTTTGCAATATAGTCATAGAATTTACCATTGATGCGATATGTATTTGTTAGTTTCAGCTCTAAAAAGTAGAATTTTTCCATCAGCTCACTCTTACTCTCTCATGGAAAAGCTTGAGTAAATCTCTAATTTTTATGTATTGTGTGCACGTAGGTTTAGAGAAAAAGAAAATAACAAGAATAGACTGCTCAAACGTCCACAATAAGAGGAAAAAACAAAAGGAAGGGATTAAATCGTAAATGTTTGAGAGGGACCATTCAACTGGACAATGGTGACATTTCCAGATAAGCAATGCGTCGTCTGTATTTTCGCATAAAATGACCGTGTCGCCACGGGTTCGGTCAGGCTTGCGCCGAATCAAAATTGATAGAAGTATAAAATCAGATAAAATACAATATTGTTTCCGATAATTACATGAAAGGCATACTGCAGCAATCAGCAATGATTAATGAACTTATAATGTTCATACCATGTCTATAAATGCTTGTTTATATGTTTGAATGGTGTTTGGTGGCACTTTCTGAAATTTTTCAGACATTTGGTGACGTCCTGCTTCTTTCTTTGAAATATGACTATCTGTTTACCGATATTTTATTTCTCATTGACTTACGTGAAGTAATCAATCAAACAAACATGTCGCAAATAAGATTCGAGGCTATTTTTTGTTTGATAACATGACATCCCATTACTATACCCAGAGGGCTTTTGAAGCAAGAACGTCATTTGGATATGAACGATGTATCTTGTTTGGAGATACCCGCTCTGTAAATATAACAATATTTAAGCAACATGCTACCTACTTGTTATCTATTATGGTGGCATATATTATATCTGCCCACTTTTCACATAATTAAGTCTGCATAATTTGTGAAATCGACATGTAAACTTAATTATCGTCAATTTGTTACAATTTCCTTTGATCTTTACTACCAATAAAATTAGTATCAACGCTCAGTAGAACAACGACTACCGATACTAGAAATTATCAGCTGTTGGTCATTGTTCATGCGCGAACACCTTGCGGAAGAATCTGCCTTACTTTTTGACCAATCGCGCATCACTGACGAAAGCTCATAAATATTAAGGAAAACAAACATCACGAAAGAAACAATAAATCTATGCTGCAATTAATCAGACCTGTCCAGACACTAAGAAGTGTTACAAAATATAAAACGCAACATACAATCAGTATCTAGAGAGTATCTTATTCGTCTCCTGGAATAAAAATAACGAACAATGTACATACAATACCCCTTTTTTGTATGGCAGTACGCTCGAATTTCGGCGATAAACGGGTCTTGAAAGTGTATCGGTTTAACGGCGTTTTTGGTTGAACACCTGTTTATCTTAAAGGGGTATATAGATTAATTTATCAATATCGGTAGCCCCATAAACAGAATAACTGACTTTTTACCGTAAAAAGGGCACTATTACAAAGCAAAATTACCTCAAATATGTCAAAAAACGAAAACCAATTAGAAAAGATGTATTTAAATTGAGAAATTACCGATAAAAAAATTATTAGTACTTTTATTCGCTCGACAAGGATTATCAGGTCCATATCAGATATGGACCTGATAATCCTTGTCTCGCGAAAAAAAATACTAATAATTAATATTTATCTGAGAAGTAGACTTATTTATCTGACACGTTGACTTGTGAGATAAATAAGTCTACTTGTCAGATAACTTAGTTCACATGTCAGTTAATTATGTCAACTTGTCAGATAAATAAGTCTATTTGTCAACTTGTGTATGGCATGAAAACGGCAAAAACGCAAAATACTGTTTATTTTTCTTACCAATATTATGACTTGATTAACTGACAAGTTTACTTAAAAATGTGAATTATTTCACGAATTATGTAGACCAACTTCTGTGACAAGTAGGGGCATATACATGGCACCAAGGCGACACATATGCTCTATTGACTCGCTTTGATATTATTTAATGGATGTCAATAACTACTCGTTTATTTACACAATAAAAAGATAATCAGATGAAATCAGTAATAGTTCGCAAAAGGAATTAACGTTTTGTAGGAGAAACTTAAAAGCTGAAATCGCTGAATAAAAACGGAACCTAATTGTTTGTTCATTTGTTTGTTTGTTTGTTTGAATGACTTTTCTACATACTTATTGGCACCTATTCCGAAATATAAAGAAAAAACGTTATTTAATCAGGTTATTAGGATTCGTCAAACTTATTTAGCTGTTGTTTTCCTACATCGCGCGTAGTGTTTAATTGTTTACAAATTGTGACATTATCAATGCTTTTTTATCATTTCCTGGTTTTTTTTGTTTTGTTTCGTTACTTTTTTCATTTTAGTTTAATTGTTTGTCTTGTGTTTACTTGCCCTGAAAGTGTTTGTATATTAAAGGTCTCTCTTTTAGCTCTGTATTTTGCTGGTGCAATTTTTTTGGCGCGATTCGCTTCTGGATGTCTGTGTTGTCATGTTATTACGTTTAATGGAAAGAGTTACAACGATTCATCCTCGACACATAGTTGTGACTCCTTATTCCAAACCAGGAATTGTCAAGGTGTCTACATGTATTGATTTTTACGCTGGAGCGCTGACGGATTGCTGACGAAAATATCCGTCCAAAATACGTCATTATCTTGGTGACCGCCAGCGATCAGTCCAATCAGTTGGATTCAGAATTTGACATCCAGCTTTCCTTTCTTGCCCCCAACAGAGGACCATATTCGCGCCGTCTACGAAAGTGCAGGATAGCACGGGAAACTCCCATACCAATAACCCCATCTTAAGCGATGATTTAAGATGAATTTTTTTTTAATGTTTTAGCTTATTTTGTTTATCGTTCTCCACATAAAAGAACAATACTGCAGGGACGTTGTAACGGAAAATTTGCAGCAAACGTACATAAAGTTATTTCTACTGGAATCCAGTTTTTTTCCGAACGGAGGTTTTAGTTTCAGTAAACCGAAGGAATAATTTAGGAATGACAGTGTCAATTTTTCTAGCAGTTTTCTCGGGCTCATCCAATTGATTCGCCAGTTCGGCGTAATGTCAGAGCTTCTAGGCTCCTTGAGACCCTTTTCCGTAAAACCGCCGCTTTCGATGTTGGAGTCGATCACAATATTTTGAGATCTTTCATTTTGGGCTAGGTACGCCCCTTAGATAACAAAAATATATGTGTACTGTATGTGGATTTAATATCATTTCTTTTATTTTCGCTGAGTAATTTGACGAAATGTGTACACAATGTTTCCTTGTATTACACATACAAATGCAGTATAAACAATTGTTGAACTGTTGAATATTGGTTACTAAAATTAAAATTGAAAATATTCCAAACATAATATGATTCTGGGTTTTTAGCAACATTAAGCAATTTCGCATTTAAAAATTTTTTTTAACAATATTATACTTCACACAAATTTCTAAATATTTCATTTATTAAAATGTTTGTATTGTTCCAGTGTAATCCCGAATTTAATTATATTTCCCAGTAAACCACCTTTCCTTTACGAATACCACCCTTCTGTGATGAGTACCACCCTCTTTAGAATACCACGTTACTTCAGCCCAGCAAAACTATCAGACAATAAAATGTCATTCGCAATCGACGAGGATGATATATTGCAGCCTTCTTGGGGAATAAAGACGAGAAGGAATCTCGTGTAGTTTATACAGTATTCAGTATAATATAACACAAAAAGCCTGCAATTGAGAGTGGTATAATAGATCACCACACTAAGAAAAAAATAGGATCCACGACTTTAAGGTGGTATTCTTCCTTCGTTTAGTAATCTAGTATACCACTCTTAATTGCAGGCAGTATGTGTGTGATACAATCAAGTCTGAAGCCTTAGCGATGCAATTAAAAACCATAGTTCACCCTCGGCTACCTCATTTTCCCTTGACAACCCACATTCACTTGAAGTCACGTTTATTGGCAACAGAAAACCGTCTATATGCATGTATTCATTATCCTTGTCAACTAAGGTTGAAGTCGAACACACCCTTCCAGCAGTAATGCGCAATCTCAGTTTTGACAAGGACTTGATAATAGTAGATGCATCACATTACACAGAAATTTTTATTATTTACATACATTAGGCGAAATCAAACTTTCCTATTAATCAACAACATGGTTTTATAAGAATGAAAGACATATAACAAACTACTACGAAGTTTTAAAAAAAGGGTTTGTTATTCCTTACTATCTATATATATCTTTATTTTTCATACAGACAACAGTAAATTGGTACAGAGAAAAAACAAAAAACAAAAGAAACCAACAACAACATCACATATCATACACTGACTATGTACAATATATACATAAAAGGGTTCAAAGTTTACGTAATTTAGCCAGGAGGCATAGTAAGGCTGTTATTTATACATTTTATACATGTGCCTAGTTTTCTTAGCAGCGTTTGTTTAGTTGATCACATCGATTTTGAAAATTGAACTGTATTGTGATTACGAATAAACTGTTTTGGAATAAATTGTCGTCTTTTATCTAATAAGGCAGTACATTCAAAAATATAATGATATTCATCCCCTAATTTTGAGCAGTTACACAAATTACAATAAAGCTTTTCTCTGTCTAAATTTTGCCATCTTCCAGTTTCTATTGGTAAATAGTGGTTCGTTGTTCTATACCTACATAATGCAATAGTACTAAGGATATTAAAATATTTTTCAAATACAAATTCTGTTTTGAAAATTCTATAGTTTAGAGCTTTCGCAGAGTTGTTCAATAACGAAAACCAATGCTGCACAAATTGATCCATCAATCTCTGCTTTACAAGTGATTTTAAAAATTTAACACTGTACAAACTTTCAGATCCCATATTTGTGTAAATCCACATTTATTAAAAGTATTTTGAATGAATTTTAGCCATTTAAAATTTCAATTCCCATTATTTTCCGAGTCAAGCTTTATGGATAGGATATATAAAATATTTGACACTTTTGATTGTTTTGCAGTAACTAGCCTTCCCCAAAAAGTGATGCATCTAACTTTTATATCTATATTTATTGGATATCTACCTAGCTCTCTATATACCATATAATTGGTATAGTAGATTTTAAATCTTTCTAAAATTTCAATTTTTCCAAAGCCCCACACCCCACAACCATAGAGTAAAATTGGTTTTATTAGCATGGCAAATAACTCCAGTTGCAGTTTAACAGATAGTTTATACATTCTTCCTAATCTAAGCACCTCGAACATCGCTCTATTAGCTTTATCTGCTTGATTCTTCTTAGTAGAGTCAAAATTAAATGTTTTAGTTAAAACAGTGCCAAGATAGATAAAACTATTAACTAATTCTATTTCATCGTTGTTATAGTAAAATGTGATATCAGGAGGGAGTTTTCTCAAACCAAATACCATAGCTTTTGTTTTATTTACGTTAACTTTTAATCTCCAGTGTTCACAGTACTCTTGAAATGCATTTAGTTGAGATTGCAAGTCTACAGCAGATTCAGCCAGTAGTACAGTGTCGTCAGCATATAACAATATAAATAACTTTAAATAAATTTCCAGGTCATGTTCAATATCATGTTCTACACTTGTTAAACCATTTACATTTTGTGATATTAAGAAGTCTTCTAAATCGTTTAAGAACAATGAAAATAGAAAAGGGGAGAGATTTTCACCTTGACTAACTCCTATTTCACAATTAAAATAATCTGAGATTTGGTTATTATGAGCAATACATGATTTAATATTAGAGTACATATTAAAAATTACATTATACATCTTACCATTTATATTGTGCAATAGAAGTTTGTAATAAAGACCTTCTCGCCACACCTTATCAAAAGCTTTTTCAAAGTCTATAAAAGCACAGTACATCTTTTTCTTTTTTTTTGTTTAAGTATTTGGAAAAGTGTGAAGATTGAAAAAATATTAGCAAGCGTGGAGTAGCCTTGTCTAAATCCGCGCTATTTATTTTGATAATTTGAAATACTTCCGTAAAATCGTTTAGCATGGCGTTTAGAACTGCTGTAAAAAGCTTTCCTAAACAACTAACAATAGTGATTGGTCTATAGTTTTGGGGATCAGTAATGTTGCCTTTATTTTTATTGATCGGTTTCATAATTCCTCTCAGCCAGCTTTCAGGTAGTTTTCCCTTGTCGAATATCAAGTTAAATAAATGTTCTTAAATTTTACTAAAGCGTCCAGATTTAGATTTTATTACTCATTTATGATATTATCGTCACCTGCTGTTTTATTGTTTTTAAGATTGTGTATACATCTCAAAATTTCTTCTGCAGTGATATGTCTATTTATGTGTTCGTTTGAATCACTAGGATTAACATTCACATAAACAAATTGTTGCTCATTTGTATCTAATGCGTTTAATTTTTTGAAAAATTCAAATAAAATATTAATATCTATAGTTGGCTGCGATTTTTTGTTGTTCCTATTCAAAATTGTCCAAAAATCTTTTGGATTATATTGGAAGAAAGTTCTATCTCATTTGAAAGTGTGCCGCAAAAGTTTCTATATTTATCATCTATTACTTTTTTGTAGTATTTTTCTGCTTTTTTCATTAAATCTCGATTTTGAACCGTTTTATTTTTTTTTAAAAAGACGTTTTTTGTTCGATACTGCTGTCTACCACTTTTGCATTCTCTATCAAACCAAGGTTTTTCATTTGCGTTCTTATTTTTTAAGTAATAACCAATATTTGGTTTATAAGTACCAAATGTTTGGCTGGCAGATTTTAGGAAGACTGATCCTATTTCATTTAAAAGTAGGTCTATATTATCGTTTTGCACGTTTTCAATATTATCTATACAGTTTAAAAGTTTGTGTTTAATGGCATTCAAATTATCGTCGTTAATGGCATTTTGAAATTCTTGAATTTTGGCTGTATTCCACGGTCTAGGTTTTTCCTCCTTATCATTACAATTATCATCAGATTGTGTAATTTGTGTAAAGTCGACAGAAAATACTAAATGGATTGGTGCGTGTACATCAGAAAAAAGTTGACTTGTCTCTAGTATGCTGAAGTCTAAAAGTAAGTATAAAAGGAAAAGGCTACATATACAGTAATATACCAAACTTACACTTTTACAAGTAAATTTACCAATATTTTTGTCATCATCGATTCGCCCGTTTACAATAAACATACTATTCCCTTTGCAAGAATTTAAAAGTAAATTGCCAAATCTGTTCTTAACTTTATCCATGGTTTTTCTGTTAATCGGTATAAAGGCTTGTAAGTACAGCAGTATGATTATCCACGTATTCAACAAAGTCATTATTACCATTTTTGTTATCTTCTAGTTCAACAAAATCTTTCTCTTCTGATGTTCGAGAGTTAAAATCGCCAATCAGACAAATGTTCTATGATTTTTGTGAAAAGGGCAGAAATTCCTGTTCGATGTCACTAAATGCATCATCAGATGAAAATCTAGTATGTTCAGGAGGTATGTACACGACACCAAAGAATACAACTGGATAAGTTTGAAAAGCCGCTCGTCACATTTAAACCATAAAATATATCTACTTTTTGTTTCTACAACCTCTATGTAATCTTTTAAACACTCTTTGTATCAACTACAATGCCACCCGATCTCTTAGTCGAAATTCTTTTTCGATTTTTCATTTTAAAAGTGTACCCAGGTAGTTCAATTATATCTAGATCATCTGTCTTAGTTTCCATAAAACAGACTATCTCGTGACGCTTGATAAGTTCTTTAAATTCTGGATATTGCATTCTTGTTTTAAAACCACAACAATTAATACACAAAAATTGTACTTTCTTTATCACACATTGGTTTACAAAGCAAAAAACATTCGAATTTTGAAACAAACACTTCTGAATGAATTGATTGGGGGTTGTATTCGACATTGTAATTAGATATATCTTTATTACCAAAGTCAAATAACTATAGGTATACAAATACAACTAAATAGTATGACAGAAGATGGTTTTCAGTTCAACATTACAACAAGTCATCTCTTAGTTTACTTGCTCTCTATATATATTTTCCTAAATTACATAATTCTTTTACATTATTTGAACTCATTAATTGTATAAACTTGTACATTGATGGTTTTCTCCAATAGTAGGGTTTAATTAAATTAACTCTAAAACCATGAAAAACTTTACATTTGAGAACAAAATGCAATTCGTCTTCGAGTTCAATTTTACATAAACTACAAATTCTCATGTGTCTAGGAATACCAAAAAATCTACCGGATTCTACAAAGAGATTGTGACTACATAAACGTATTTTGGTGATACAAGTTTTGTACACATTAGGTATACCTTTAACTAGATAATATTGTAAACATAAGTTATCTACCATGTATTGGTAGTTAGAACACTTGACACTACTATGTAATAAACTGTCAGCCTCTTGTTTGGAGATGTCTGATAACCTTTGCTTGATCATAGCAAGTGATGAATCACAAAAGTTTTTCTGGTGACAGAACAACAAATGGTTTATCCATATGTCACCAAGACCTAAGTCATAAAGTTCATTCTTTATAAAGTGTAGCCAGTTGCACTTGTTGCCAGGGCAACGAGAAAGATCTTCATATAACATATTATAACAACCTTTCAAGATACAATTTTGTGTGTTTACAAGTTTGAACCAATATTTAAACATTCTGAATTTTTTGTGCAAAATTAGAGGGCTTCTTCCTAGCTCGTAATAAACCATAACATTTTTTGTAGATGTTTTCACATGTAGAATGTTTTTACTATAATCCAAGTGGACTTTTTCTATAGCAGGAGCTTTGTGTGCACCCCATACCTCACAACCATAGCTAAGTATGCTGTTAATGTATGTATCAAACAATGACAATAAAGTGTGAAAATTAAAATACAAAGAACTTAAATTTTTACGTAAGGCAAACACTGCCTTTCTACCTTGCTCAGACAATTTTTTCTGTAATAAAGTGTACTTTCCAGTATAAAAAAGAGAAACTCCCAAGTATGTAATGTTATCGACTACTTCAATCTCATGATTATCAAACCACCATTTTTCGTTATTCATAACCCGCCCACTATTTCTAAAAATTACAATCTTGGTTTTGGCAGTATTAACACTTAAAGCCCACTTTGAAGAATAAGTTGATAATGTATCAAGCATAAAAATAAACATACAACTCAAAATAATTCTCTTCCCGTTTTACGCACTCTTCATAGCCAAAAGATAAATCATTATACAACAATGACATTTCAGTTTTACTAATAACAGACTCAGCTGAGTCGCAATTTGAGTAAACATTTATGTTACATATATTTGTGGCTTTCTGATCAGTGGTCAATTTTACTTTGTTGTTGTCCGTCTGTTCGTTTGTGTCTATAATATTTAACAAAGTTTTTAATAACTCACAGTTAACGTTTAGCGGTTCTTCAGAGTAATAATTAATATGGTTGTAACTTGTAATTTGTTCTTCATACCACATATCAAATTCTATAGCTAAGAAGTGACTGCTGACAATATCACATATAAATGAACATGACAAACAATCATTACAAACTTCAGAGTCAAAATCAAACCCTTCATAACATACTTCAAACTCATCACCAAACACAGTTTCAGGTTTTTGCGAATTAAAATAAAACAGTTATAACAAACATCATTTTTTTATTTCTATACAATGCCCGCCATGGCAATTCCAGTAAGTACTCGATGTTTTCGGTGGAGAGGAGTCATATTGTCTCGGTCTCTTGTAAGGCCTTTCGGTTTCTTTCGGGTTTTTTAGAATGCGATCTCTATAGCTAGGCTTGCTGACTGATACTGGTTCCGTCGTTACAGGAATGTACTGTGAGCCATTTATATACAGTTTGTCGCGTACAAGAACTGCATTTTTGCCACTCCGTTTAGCATCTTTGAAAGCTGGGTATAATTTTTTGCGTCGATCTTCTACAGACCTGGGGTACTGTTCGTGGATACCCCATGGGGTATCTTTTAACCATGTTGCTTGTTCTAGCACGTGCCTCAGTTCCTTATGGTAAAACACTAACTGGTCGATAATTATCTTTAAGTAAAGTGCTGTTTTTTATGTAATGGTACAACTTCTGCTATTTTTAGTTTATCTGGGAAAACTGATGTCTCTAGAGATTTATTGATTAGTTCTTTGATTGGTGTTTTGATAACTGGGACTGCTATCTTGATAATTTTAGTTGATATTTCATCTATACCAGTGGCTTTCTTTACAATAAGTTTCATAATTTGTTTCTCAACAAAATGTTCAATAATAGGTGTAAAGTATAATTGTTGCATATTAGTAACAGTATCCTTATTGACATTAAGTGTCTCATTTATGTTTACATTTCTTATTGATGCTTTTGTGTTTTCAGATTTAGTAAATTCCTTGATCTTTGTAATACTAGGGTGATTGTTATCTATAGAGATTAACCTTTTTCCTATGTCTTTAGCTACATTTATAAAGAAATAATTAAAGATGTTACTAATTTCTACTTGATCTGTTAATATATTTTCATTTTCTTGTATCATAATATTTGTATCATGAAGACAACCTGTAATTACTAGTTTGAGCGATAGCATTTTAGATAAATTTATCTGGGAGCGTGTATGTTGGATCAACCTGGGTAGCGAACTGTACAAATTTAGTTATGGTGCTGACATCATGAAAGTTGTCATCTTGTCGACTACACAGATTTTACCATTTGTCGTCCAAATAGATTTTATCTTTTTTCTTTTGTGTAGTTTTCCACCGTGGTAAAACAGTTTGTTCCTTAACATAGTAAGATCCTCGTATGAATATAAACCGAACTAAATTGTATTGAGGTTTTCAAGTTTTTACTACATTTCAATATACGAAATTTAACATTTGGCTCAGACAAACGGACGATAATTTGCCTTGGTTGTGAGCTACCAGCTTGGTTGACTACACGTTTCCATACCCAATGGGAACGTACATTAAATTCTCCCTCTTAAAATCGTCCGCATTTAAATTATTTCTACTCTATGGCAAATGGCGTGAAAGACAAAACAAATATCTAGGCTTAGTTGCTCGCAGTAACTTCTAATATTTTCTCTCCAAGAGCAAAATTTATAACATTAACTTTTTTAAATAAATAACAAAACTTCAATCACACATCCATTACAATGAAAATATAGTATGCAGAAGAAAAAACACCTGTTTCTCTGAGGTTACTGCAAGCGTCGATACCCGTAATACCCGTCAACACTATTTATATCAGTCCGTGCCCGTCCATATCATGCAAATCGTGCATTGTAAAAGCGGGTATTCTACCCACACTTAATTATAGAACTGACCAAACAACTTCAAAACTGACCAAACAAGTATATGTAGTAACTTAGGTAAAACCCCATTTAACCCGAAATAGAAATAGATTTAAATTCTCCCTCTTAAAATCGTCCGAATTTAAATTATTGCTACTTTATGGCAAATTGCGTGAAAGACAAAACAAATATCTAGGCTTAGTTGCTCGCAGTAACTTCGAAAAAAAACAAAGGAGAAGATAAGAATTAAATGCCAAGATTCAGAGATACACGTAGTTGAGAATCAATATTGTCTTTAATATAACCGTCTTTAGCCAAATCTGAAGCCCATCTCCCTTGAGCTTTCAGCAATCTTTCAGAAACCCCTCGATTAGCCGCACTTGATGCACCCCCGCTTCTCAAACTGTGTAAACCAAACTTTGTTTTATCCAAACAAATTTCTTCTAAAGCATCAAGTGTAATCTCTCTAGCTCTGGTATAAGACAATGGTGTATTCTGTTTGCATAAAGTGTACACGCCAGTCGATTTGAATGATAAAGCTCTAAACATAAATTCATCTGAACCCTTTTTCAAACCAGCTAAATCTATATATCGATTTAACCATAAAATTGGACAAAAATCTGAACCAGTTTTGGCTATTGTAACAGCACTACCTCTCCTATACTTATCTGTCTTACTCTTCTCAATGATTAGCTTGACAAAATTGTCAGAAAACTGTAAATTACACATTTTTAAATTGGCTATTTCATTGTATCTTAGAAATCCAGAAAAACCAAGCAAAAATAAAACAATAATTCTTAATGATTTTAAATTGGAACTAGTACTAAATTTGTCAACAATTTGTTTTAATATTTCTGGCGTAATTGGCTCTTCTTTGTTTACAGGTTTACTCAATAAACGCTTTCCACCTTCTAAAATTAGATTCAAAAATTTATCAGAACAAGGATTTATCTTAAAATGAAAATCATGAAACCATTTGACAGCATAAAAATTGGATAACAAGACTGCTTCACTGCATTTACTTGGAATAAGACTACCAATATAAAGTGACACAGTGGTTTCTGTAGCTGGCAAACACTGTAATGAATTAGAATTGCACCAAGTCTTAAATTTTTGAAAATAGCATTTGTATTTCTTGATTGTATTTTCCGACTTTGAAAATTCAACGTAGATAGGTAACTGTTTAATAATACTGGAAAATCTTGAATCGGTGGCATAATTCTTGAACTGTGTCCAATTTGACTGTACAGTCTAAAAAATAAACAAACATTAACATACAATATAAAAAAGTATTACAAAAACTGTAATGCGGCATTAACCCTCGACACAGTGTCCTCTATACATATTACAGTATGTGGCATTCTACCTCACATACACTGTAAAACACATGCGGCATTAAACTTCGCATGAATCAACAAATCTGAGTATGTGGCATTCTACCTCACATACAACATATAACATGCGGCATTCAACCTCGCATGTTCAATATAAATCAGTTGACAGTTCGTCATCACTTATACAAACACATTTTCATCATGTTAATCAAATATTAATTAACTGAAAAATTTACTAGCAATACAACAACATTTCATTAAATGGAACATTAACAAACACACTATTTTCCTGTGAACCTTTAACGAAAAAATTGACAGGTTTTTTATATTCTATATAATCTTTCATAAAATTTTTTAATTTTCCAGAAAATTTACAGACTAAGGATGACCAAAATAAAGCCGACTTCCATTTAGGAACAAATCAAGTTCCTTTTGCTTTACATAAAAAAACATATGATTAATGCAAGAAGAAATAAAGCTAATTGGAGGTACCAGCCAGTTATTATGTCCAGACCAATCATATGCAAAAGCATCAACTCCAGAGGTGTCGGGCGTATAATACTTCGAATAAAAATAGTTTAATTTCTTATTTTTGTAATCTGCAAAACGATCACAAGTGTAAGGGCCCCAAAACTTATTGAACAAATCAAAAATATGTTGAGCAACACCCCAGTCGTCGAAATCGAAAAATTTGCTTAAAGAATCTACGAAAGTATTTTCTTCTCTGGGAATCCATTCTACATCTAATTTAACTTTATAAGTCAGACAAAAATGAAAAATTTCTAAAGCAATATCCTGAAGTTCTTCTTTCATACTGCCCTTTTTTACAATTTGCACTACATTTTGATTGTCAGTATACATTTTTACATTTTTTTCAGATAAATCAGACTTCAAAGCTGTTAAATTATTTTTTAAAGAATAAAGTTCTCTCCAAGTAGAGCTCTTTTCACGTTCATTTTCATCAAACATAAAATGTACAATTTTTTCGTCATTTAATATAAATCCAGCGCCAGCAAATTGACTTGCATCTGAAAAAACTATTCTTTGTGGTTTCCTGTAAATAGGAACTATGCATTTTGAAGATAATGAATCGCATTGAAGATACCAAAATTTTAATTCTGTTATAACATTATCATTTATGAAAATTAGACTATCCCAGCTTTTATTACAACAAATAGCCATATGAATGTGTTTTGTCATAAGATTACAAATGTTTCCTAATGCTGGAATCCAGGATATTATTTTGCCCGCAATTTTTGCTAAATTTCTACTAGTCACGTGACACTTTCCTTCAATCAGATTAACAATGCTAGATTTTAGACAAACAAATTTCTTTTGGGGAATTTCTAAAGTACAATTTTTAAAATTCCATAAAAAACCTAACCATTCAATTTTTTGCACTGGGTCCCAAATGCTTTTCTCTTTATTAACAATAAACCCCGATTTTAATAAATCTTGCTGAAAATTGTTCACAGAATTCATAAGACTCAGCCGTGCACATACCGTCATCTAAATATATGACAATAGGCAAACCCAGACTACGCCAATGTTTGACTAAAACACGTAAAGTTTTCGTAAAAATATGACCGGCCGAAGATAACCCAAAAGGCAATACGGAAAAAGTTAAATATTTTCTAGTGTTACCAAATATCCAAGAAAATCCTAGAAATTTTTGATCATCAGGATGAATATCAATATGGTGATACCCGGATGTTAAATCAAAACCTAAATGCATAACAATTAGAAGTCGCAAAACTTTTGGCTTCTTTTACACCTTCAAATTTAACTTTCATCTTATCAACAAATTCGTTTATATGACGAAGATCCAAAACTAACCTTTTCTGTCCGGAGCTATTAACCGATACTGTTAATGGATTTACAACAAAAGGACAATCTACTTCATTGATACAATTTTTCTGCAATAGTTCATTAATAGCTTGTGCAACGAATTCCGAATGTTGCAGTGCAGATTTATTATTACGTAAAAACGAAGACGTAGGCATGGTATGAAAAGGAATCCGATAACCAAAATTGATACCATTCAAAATAAATTTATTGCAATGCAAATCATTTTTCCAAAAACTAACATGTTTCTTTAAATTGCTTTTAACACTTAAAGTTATTGAACTACTTTGAAAGCTGACAATGTTTATACTAGACGTACCAGGAGTTAAATACTCAACTATATCTGCTGTGTCTGGTTCACTGACGAGATTGAACTAGCTGCAGTGAGTGATCCCTTGTGAGGACAGGCCCTGGCGAAATGACCTGGTTGATTACAGTAGAAGCATTTGAAGACTTCTGGTGTTTTCTTGTTTCTTCCTTGGATATCCGATCCGCTGTAGTGGCCAAAGCCACGAAAAAAACTTCTGGAGTTGAATTTTCCTCCCCTAACAGACGAATTCTGCGAGAATTCTGATGATTCAGTAGGCCGAACTCTGTCATAAGGCTTAAAAGTCCTATTGCGATTAGCCAAAGTCTTTGTCAATCTAGAAATAGCAGCACGTAGTTCTGCTGCATCTTCTTTGTTGTCCGCCAAAGGACTGTCCAAGTACTTTTTTACGGTGTCCCACCCGTGCTTGTCTGCAATCTTCAATATCTTATTTCTCTTCTGAATAACTTCTTTCTCTGCGGTGATCAAATCAAAAGCTTCTTCCTACTTGCCAAACTTCAAACAACTTTCCAACAACGATAACTTGTTCAACCTTTCACTGTTAAAGCCGTATTGAATTTTATTTCCCTCGTTCTTAAAAATATAATCATTAGCATCTACACCTGTAGCTTTCCGAGATGTGGAACATTCAAAACGATCTTCAAAATGTTGAATTCATGTGGTTTTCTGTCGTTCCAAAGCTTCGTTCAGCGTAGCAGTAAATTGTGTTATAGCCGCTTCTGTAGATAAGTCTGTAGACCTTCCTTCACTAAAATCTTCTCGGTGTGACATAGTATGCAGAAGAAAAAACACCTGTTTCTTTGAGGTTACTGCAAGCGTCGATACCCGTAATACCCGTCAACACTATTTATATCAGTCCGTGCCCGTCCATATCATGCAAATCGTGCACTGTAAAAGCGGGTATTCTACACACACTTAATTATAGAACTGACCAAACAACTTCAAAACTGACCAAACAAGTTATTTATAATAATTTATATTTAGTAACTTAGGTAAAACCCCATTTTACCCGAAATAGAAATATATATATATCGTCTTCCTTATAAATCAGGGTATATTTCCGAGATGATTGACCTTACTATACCAATCGTTTTGGTCTTGTCAGTGGATTCACGGATGCCAGATATTCTGATAAGACTTCTACGCCCGTATTGTTCGACTGAGTCCAGGTCCTCTCGAAGTTTTCTATTTTCATCTTTTAATATTTCTATTTTCTCTACTAGAGGTTGGGTATATGAGTGAATAAGGGCTGTAATGTCGGAATGGTGCTTTTAACTGCGTCTGCTATTTTTTGTATGTCGTCATCGGACATCGTAACTAGTTGAAGGACAACAGAATGTACCATTTCATGAACTGAGTCACTGAGATCGTTCGTTTCTAACATGTCTACTCTATACCTTTTTAGCTCTTCACGTTCAGGAGGAGTAGGGTTACTAGTACGTAATAATGTTCTTTTTTGTGATATGGGGGTGTTTGTTGACATCAATGTTTTGTTCTCGATATATAAATAAAATGTGTGTACCTTCAGTATTCAGTATTCAGTAATCTCCGTAGTGTAAACAATACCTGTGAGATGTGCTCATGTCCTCCATTAGTGGTTGAATTCCAAGGAAAAATCAAAATAGAAATCACAAAAAGTCATTAATGTTTTTAACTTCACATCACTTTATAGTCACAGAATCTGAACAACACTAACAGCATCCCTTGAAGTCCGGTTATCAATGTTATATTTACATTTTTTCTTATTCTTTTGTGGAGCAAATTTTCATGTCACTGCTCCCTTGAGCGCATAAATACCGAAAAAAGAAATGTTGGGTTAAACCAGTTTTATCGGATGCCAAGCTTCCCGCTTTCATTACTGTAGTATTTGAGTTGGATTGTTGATGAAAATGGTTGGGTACAGTGTATCATACACCACTATAGTAATAGATGTGTCCAATAATCATCGCAGCACAATCATTATGTACTATGAAAACTAATCTGTAATCATATTTTCAAATGAGAATATTTTTCAACAAGTAAATGGTATCTATAGTAAAACGTATTAAAAGCGCGGACTGGTCGTTTTTTCTTGTAATATTGATTTACAAGATAATCCCGAAGAAATTGGTGACGTTTGCAAAAATCAGCATCCTCACAGTCAGCTCTTGCATACCTGACCAATTGAGAAATATAGACATCGTCTGCATGAGAAGCTGGAATATTGCTACATAAGTGAGGATAATTTATAATTTTGAAATGTTAAACAGACTCATTACATTCACTACAGTAAACGGATAAAAATGTTGTCTATGGATGAAGCCCCTTTTTCAAATCCACTATGGTTCTGACAAGTTATATCAAATTCATCAGAAAATGTACCAAGTCTGCAGTTTAAAATTGAAGTAAATAGCTTTCCAAAACAACTTAGCCTGAGTTGTCTTTAATAGTTCTATGAGTTGGAAGAATACATTTGGGTGCTCGTGATGTAGTATAGTTTTCTTTTGTTTGCTGTGCCATCCTTCTAAGTGACTGTTAGTCCTAGATCCTGTGTTTTCGAAGAGGTTCCAGTGGTTACGGTTAATTTTCTACCCAGTGTTCAGGCATTCTTAAACGCTCCTATCGTAGGTGAGTTTCGAATAGAAAGGTCAAGATTGTTCCAATGTCTAGTAGTATTCGGAATGAAAGAGTTGTCTGTTACTGAGTCTACAAAAAGGAAGTACTATATTTTCACCATTATTTTCACGAGGATAAGCACTTAGACTTTGAACTTTCTAAGGAATAAGATTATTCAAGTAATTAGGAGTCAAGGTTTTTATGCCCCCGCGACGACATGTCGGGGGGCATTAAGTTTTACTAATGTCCGTCCGTCCGTCTGTCTGTCCGTACGTCCGTACGAATGTCCGTCAAGCTTTTCTCAGAAACTGTAATTGAGAACAATTTGAAATTTGGCAGGGTGGTTCAGTATCACAAGTTGTACGTCCTAAGCGACTTTCAGACGTGCCGGACAACTACTTCCTGTTTGCGACTAGGCCGATATGAAAATGTGTTAACACGAGTTTGAAAATTTCATTCAAGCTTTTCTCAGAAACCGTACATGAGAACAATTTGAAATTTGGCAGGGTGGTTCAGTATCACAAGTTGTACGTCCTAAGCGACTTTCAGACCTGTCGGACAGCTACTTCCTGTTTGTGACTGGGCAGATATAAAAATGTGTTAACACGAGTATGAAAATTTCCGTCAAGCATTTCTCAGAAACCGTACATGAGAACAATTTGAAATTTGGCAGGGTGGTTAAGTATCACACGTTGTACGTCCTAAGCGACTTTCAGACCTGTCGGATACCCACTTCCTGTTTGTGACTGGGCAGATATAAAAATGTGTTAACACGAGTATGAACATTTCCGTCAAGCTTTTCTCAGAAACCGTACATGAGAACAACTTGAAATTTGGCAGGGGGGTTCAGTATTACACGTTGTACGTCCTAAGCGACTTTTAGACCTGTCGGACAACTACTTCCTGTTTTCGACTCGGCCGATATGAAAATGTGTTAACACGAGTATGAAAATTTCCGTCAAGCTTTTCCCAGAAACCGTACATTAGAACAATGTGAAATTTGGCAGGGTGGTTAAGTATCACAAGTTGTACGTCCTAAGCGACTGTCAGACCTGTCGGACAACTACTTCCTGTTTGGCGGGTGCATCCGTGTCCCATGGACACATTCTTTAATTTTTTATTTTATAAAATAAATTAAGACGTCGTTCGAGTCTTCTATCAGCCAATGCTTCCCAACCTATTTCATGATACAATGTCTCTAGTTTGGTAAATAAAGGCAGTCCAGTTACAATTCGAGCTGCTTCTATGACTGTGTAGTTGTTCAAGTTTGGAGACATTGCCGACGCCACAGTTGTCCCAGACTTCGGATGCATATTCAAACAATGGTCTAATAAATACAAGATATAGTTTTTCTAAATTATCACGACTAAGCTAATATTTCAATCTTCTTAGTACGTTGAGATGTTTAGTTAACACTAGAAATGTTATAGTGAACATGAGTGTTCCACTTGGCATCACTACTAAAAGTAAGTCCTAGGTGTTTGTGACATCTAGATGTAGGAATCGACACGCCATTAAGTATAAAAGAAATGTCATTGCTTTCCAAATTTGAAAAAAATAACAATATCTGTTTTTGCCAGGGTTAAAGGACATAAGCCATTTTCTTGACCAATCGTCTAACTCTCGTAAATCATGATCCATAACAGTTTTTATTTTACTTGATCATGATGAGAATATTTAAAAGTTAAAAGATGTGTCATCAGCAAATAATCTACGTAAAGAAGTAAGTCTAAAAAAATATCATTTATATAGATTATAAATAATAAGGGTTCTAGATCAGATCCTTGGGGTACACCTGCAGTCGTGTTGGCTGCACAAAGAAGACTTCGACGAATGTAGTATAACTCTGTTTTCGTAAATGTAGGTAGCTTTCAAACCAATGATAAAGATTGTTTTTGATACCATATTGCCTGGATTTTCTTCAAAAGACTATTATATCATACTTTATCAAATGCCTTGGAGAAGTCACTAAACACAAAACAGTTGCTTTTTTTTCTCCAAAGATTTCAAAATACAGTTGTACATTTCAAGTAATTGGTGAACAGTTGAGTACTTGGGTAAAAACATAGACTGATGTTCATAAATAAGCTTATTTGCGACTAGATGGCTGTAGACATGTTTATAAAGAACTCTTTCTAATACCTTTCCAATACAACTTATTAATGATATTGGAAAAGTGTTAAAATGCAACCTTAACCTTCATGAGATCATATAGATTAAATTGTTAAAATATGTACAGTTTATGTTGATATTCAACAGGAAGCAATTGTTTGAATTAATACGTCTTAATTATTTTCAGTTATTTCAAGAATAGTTAAACAAAATGAATAATTGTGAATCATGTAATTTTGTGTTTCCTTACGCGAGGCATTCTCAGTAAAACAATTATTCAGATTATGGGACAAACTGGCAAGATACGAGTTTTGAAATTTAATGTCCAGGAAAACGTAGTTTACATCCGTATTGCTATATTAACCCACAGATTGTAATTGCAAAAAGCGGGTGACAACAACAGACAGAAGCAAAAACATCTACATTGTAGATGTCAAATGTTTGGTCTAGCATAGTACAAAGAAAGCGACATCAATATTTCGGTGAGTAAAAGGTCCAACATTTTTATCTTAGTTTTAAGTGTTCCTAAAGAACTGAGACTCGTTATTAATTGTTTGATAATGTTTGCAGTTAGGTTTACAGCTTACTTTATACATTGGTACTTATTTTTAATAAGAATAGTTAATTTGTTTTTAAATTCTACATCCCTTGAAAGTGATAGGGGTATATTTTTTTTCTACTGTGTGTGTATTACTGTGAGCAATTTCAGTGACATGTTCTCAGCAATGGTAAGTGATACAGTAATGAAATTTTGTCAGTAGCTTCGAATGATCATGATGTATTGCGGGATTCATTTTCAGAAATTTCCGGCCTCTACTTCCTGTTTAACGACTAGGTCAATATTTCAGCCGCCCGTAACAATTTCCTTCACTTTCTTTCCAGCATTTATAAATGATACACGTATGATAGTGAAATTTTTCAGTAGCCTTGTATGATCATGCCATATTGTGGGATTTATTTTCAGACTTTTCCGACTCCTACTTCTTGTTTAACGACTTAGTCAAATTTCAGCTGCCTTAACCATTTTCCGTCACATTTTTCTCAGCAATGAGAAATGATAGAACACTGAAATTTTGTCAATAGCTTTCTATGATCATGGCATATTTATGATATTTGTAAGGTCCATTTTCAGACCACTACGAGTACTACTTCCTGTTAACCGACTTCGTCAATGTTCAGCTGTAAAAACCAATGCATTTCCCCCGTCACATTTTTCTTGGCAAAGCGGCAAAGATAAATGATACACTACTGAAATTTTATCAGCAGCTTTGCCTTTGTATGATTATGCCATCGTCTAAGACCAGCTTGATTTAACAGAAAATGGAGTCGGGAAACTTCTAGCCAAACTAGACACTACCAAAGCCATCGGTACAGACTTGATACCATCAGCAGTACTTAAAGATGCAGCTGAACAAATTGCTCCATTCTTAACCAGACTCTAAAAACGGACCAGTACCATCAGATTGGAAACTAGCAAACATCACAGCCATCTACAAAAAAGGTGACCGTACCCAAGCTGTTAATTACCTGTATCACTAAAATCAGTAAGTTGCAAGATGATGGAGCACATCATTTATCATCATGTGATATCCCATCTGGAGAAACATTAAATCCTGAGTGACAATCAACAATGCTTCAGTCAACAGAAACTCAACTGGTCAAATCTATAGAATCCATTGCAAGAGCATTGGACAACCAAAAAACAAGTGGATATGCTGGTCCGTGGCATTTGATACTGTGCCACATCAGCGATTGTTACAGAAAATGAAGCACTATGGTATACAAAGGAACATCTTGACATGGATTGGTTACTAACTTGAGCGCACGAGTTTCAAATCTTGTGCGCATGAGTTACTAACTTGTGCGCTTAAGATTTAAAACTTGTGCGCTCAAGTAAGTAACTCGTGCGCACAAGTTTGACCTCTAGCTCGTGAGCTCAAGATTTGAAACTCGTGCGCTCAAGTTAAAAACTCTTGCGCACAAGTAATAAGTTATTTTTCCGTGGCACGTACGGTCTTCCATAGTTTTTCAATTTCAAAGTTAAAGGCAAAATAATTTTAATATCCTTAATGCAACAAATATTCACCTTATCATTTTCATATCATTTTCGTACGTGCCATGGAAAAAAAATTATAACTTGTGCGCAAGAGTTACAAACTTGAGCGCACGAGTTTCAAATCTTGTGTGCACGAGTTACTTGTGCGAACGAGTTACTAACTTGTGCGAACGAGTTACTAACTTGTGCGAACGAGTAACTAACTTGAGCGCACGAGTTTCAAATCATGTGCGCACGAGTTACTTATAACGAGCGCACGAGTCACAATCTTGAGCGCACAAGTTTCATATCTGGCGCGCACGAGTTACTAACTCATGCGCATAAGTTTGAAACTCGTGCGCTCAAGTTATGAAACTTGTGCGCTCAAGTTAGTAACTCGTGCGCTCAAGTTAAAAACTCTTGCGCACAAGTTATAAGTTATTTTTCCGTGGCACGTACGGTCTTCCATAGTTTTTCAATTTCAAAGTTAAAGGCAAAATAATTTTAATATCCTTAATGCAACAAATATTCACCTTATCATTTTCATATCATTTTCGTACGTGCCATGGAAAAAAAATTATAACTTGTGCGCAAGAGTTACAAACTTGAGCGCACGAGTTTCAAATCTTGTGTGCACGAGTTACTTGTGCGAACGAGTTACTAACTTGTGCGAACGAGTTACTAACTTGTGCGAACGAGTTACTAACTTGAGCGCACGAGTTTCAAATCATGTGCGCACGAGTTACTTATAACGAGCGCACGAGTCACAATCTTGAGCGCACAAGTTTCATATCTGGCGCGCACGAGTTAGTAACTCATGCGCATAAGTTTGAAACTCGTGCGCTCAAGTTATGAAACTTGTGCGCTCAAGTTAGTAACTCGTGCGCACAAGATAGTAACTCGTGCGCACAAGTTAGTAACTCGTGCGCACAAGATTTGAAACTCGTGCGCTCAAGTTTACAACTCGTGCGCACAAGTTTGACCTCTAACTCGTGCGCTCAAGATTTGAAAGTCGTGCGCTCAAGTTAATAACTCTTGCGCACAAGTTAGTAACTCGTGCGCTCAAGTTAAAAACTCGTGCGCACTAGTTTGAAACTCGTGCGTTCAAGATTTGAAACTTGTGCGCCCAAGTCAGTAGCTCGTGTGCACAAGTTTGACCTTTAACTCGTGCGCTAAAGATTGAAACTCGTGCGCACAAGTTTGAAACTCGTGCGCACAAGTTTGAAACTCGTGCGCTCAAGATTTGAAACTCGTGGGCACAAGTTTAAAACTCGTGCGCTCAAGATTTGAAAGTCGTGCGCTCAAGTTAATAACTCGTGCGCACAATTTTGTAACTCGTGCGCTCAAGATTTTAAAGTCGTGCGCTCAAGTTAGTAACTCGTGCGCACAAGTTTGAAACTCGTGCGCACAAGTCATAAATTATTTTTTCCATGACACGTACGGGCTTCCATAAATTTCTCCTATGATTTCAATATTAAAAATTAAAATCAAACCGATGGGAGAAATTTCTCCCATGATTGATCATGATTGTACTACTAAAGTGTTAAAATCAAACAGACGAGAGAAATTTCTCCCATGCTTTTAACACTAAAGAGTTAAAATAAAACCGATGGGAGAAATTTCTCCTATGATTTTAATGCTAAATAGTTAATATCAAACCGATTGGAAAAATTTCTCTCGTGTTTATCTCATCCTGGTCATACATTTTATAGACAAAATACGACAAAAGAACCAATTTTGTTATTTCTATTGTGTTATGCATGTAGAATTATTAAAATCCACTCTAATAAAGGACGAACTTTTCACTTTCGGCTGGAAAAGGGAATGTGTAGAATTTCCGCTTTTATTTAAGAGTTAAGTGTCATTTTAGCTTATCGCCCGAATATAGCTGAAATATTGCTGCTCGGGCGTTAAACACCATTAATCAATCAATCAATCATTTTAGCTTATCCCATTACAATGCTGAACTTGTTGTTCGTTGCTAATAATAAAATAGTAAGAGAATTATGTCAAATTAGTATAACAAACTTCAGGTTGATCTACTTTCAATATTGGCCAAAATTGACAACATCTGGACAATTTTTTATTGATTAACATTCTGAAATATTATGGAATTCGGGAAAATGTCAATCATTTAACCAGGAATTCGGGATTTTCTAATATAATTGTGATCCTCCGAAATTCGGAATTATGACCCCTCCTCATATATTTCAGTCATATTTTCTTTGGTATTTTAACCATTTGGCTAGAGCACTTTTGATGAATTATTGGTTTTTTTTTCCAAAATGTTCACTTTGGGAATGGATGTATACAAATTGTAAGTTTAGATATTGAATAATATAATTGTGTCTTTGGACTAACTTTTTCATTAGTTTAACTTTGATTATACAGGTACTAGTTGGGGTAACATTACATTTTTGGGGGAAAAATTGTAGGATTTTATCTTTTTATATGTGTCCCCTTTGTTCATAACTAAGACCGTGTTTACACTAGAGCTAGGAAGAATCGAATCAAATAAAATCGATCTATATATAAACCATTTTACGTTCAGATTACACAATGCGAAATCGATTGCAATCGATTTATTGTTGTTTGAATGTCCTAGACATGACAATTGGTAACTCTAGAACTCCTTATTAGAAGCAGGAGCTGCTTACTCGTCAAAAGCACCTGAGTGCACCTATGGTTTTTATTTGGTTCGTGTAACTCAATTTCTGTTTTTGCTTTGTGTTTTCTGTTTCTGATTCGCGTTGTATATCTAATCCGGGATTGTAGTCGTCCCCTCCCTTTCGACTGATATTTGGTAGGGTTGCATGCTATTTTGTTTCCTCCAACATATGCTTAACGTAGAAAAAGAATCCTAAGAGAACCGACTATTTTAAACACATTCATATATGTAAAGTGAAGGCGTTTGATTGGTCAATTTAACGATTAATTATTAACGAATAAGAACATTACAACTAACATCGACTAAACTTCATCTGACTGCCACCTAGAGTTGTGCTAGAGCAGTTTTGTGGGCGACCACTGGAAACTGCCCTAGTGTTGACACGCTAGAATGAATATTGTAATACATCATTTTGTAAATCATACTTTACTTGATTTTCATTAAATGATGTCTAAATGATGTCATAGATAGGTAAACCGCTGCATATTTTTCCCAAAAGCGGTCGCCAAGTCCTGGCTCGACGGATATCTTTTGGAAAATTTTTAACGGCTCAATATTAGAGTCACAAGTTATTGATCATGGCATACTTCAAAATTACTACTTATATTCACGATTTGTCCGTTGTTAATAAGAATAGATATCTAGTAAGAACTGTTTTTCTGCTGTTATATTTAATTTCCATTTGGTATATATCATAGTGGTGCATTTTGGTATTTAGACAATTGACAATTTCAGGTGTCGGTTTGAAACAAAAAAAAATATCGTCCAGAACAGGAGTGGGACGCATAATTTGTACCCGTTGGACTGCCATATGTTTATTGGAATACACGACAACCATACACACCAGAAATGCTGTTGACTTCAGCATTTAGTTGATACGTTTATTTTATGCTCTACAGAGAGTGATTTATTCAAGCGAGTTTTTAGTTTAAAATTTTAAGGAATAGAACAATATAAACGGACTTTTACCCTGTTATAAAACTTTAAATATTATGGATGTCAAATATTTCTCTATCCACATTTTTCAGCCACCTTTAAAGTACCAAATTTTGTTAAGGAATAACAAAAAAAAAGATTCGTGGTTGATACCCGAGGTGATAGAGGAATCGACACAGTGACAAATAAAATTTATCAAAAATAGCAATTCTATAAAACCTGCTAAGTCAAACTCGCGGTTCGTCTATCGACTCATCAGCGGCGGTCAACAATTCAGCAATTCAAATAATTATGATGTAACGTTGAGTTTGATCAAAATTTCCAAAGAGTAATACCAAATCCGGTTAAAGGTATATCTGGCAAATATAAAAATCGTAGATTTTCAATCATTTTCGTAATCTGAGCCAATTTTATTTAGACAATTACGATATCACTGAAAGATATTCTTTCAGTGTATCAAAGAAATATACTTCTGGCAGTCGAATATTATTTCTAGTCATACAGAAAATTACAAGCCGATTACATCCATTTTTTCTTATTTTGAAATTCGAATAAAATATAGACGGATAATAGCCTTGCTTATTTTTTTTCACAAAACTCAAATGCAAATCTCGTTGATGTGATTGCTAGTTTTTTTTCATTTGTTTTAGCTAAAGCGTCTTAATAACAACTCGAACATTTAGTGGAAGAACGCAATAAACTATTTTCCGCTTTAAACACTAGTCATCACAATATGTCTCCATTATTTACATACAACGTAAAAAACTACGTCACGATTCGATGTTTATCAATGTGGATTAAATTTTTTTTTACAATGGATACATTTTACATGTTTAAAATATTGGTCTTTGTGCTTTGTATGAAATCAAGAACAACCAGAGGCAGTAAGTTTTTCCGATACTTTAATAATCTTTACTTATATAAAAGCTATTTGACTAGTATATATCAGATTTTATACTTATAGATTATTACGTGGCATTTTCCATATCGGCCCTGATATCAGCCCGAGACTCCTATATCAAGCCCGAGGGCATTCTCGAGGGCTAATATGGGTCGAGGGCTGATATCAGGGCCGATATGGAAAATGACATGTCATAATCTATTTATCCCATATTTGATAACACCTGGTATCCCTTTCATCTATAAATAAAGCAGTTTAAAACAGTTTAATATTTAAGAACATAACAATAAACACAAAAACTTAAACAAAACTCGGAACAGTTTAATATCATGATAGCTTTTAGTAAATTATCACAGATGTGTCCCTCCTTAAAAAGATGTTCATTTATTGTAGATGTTAAATGTTACATTTCAAATAGAAGCATTTGGCATTATGGCCAATTGTCTACAAAAATAACATGCAGCATTAATATTGAAATCATTTCTTGTGTGCTTTTTACTTTCAAAATCCTCAATAGATTGGATGACATTCTCCAATTCGATAACGCGTGATCCCCAGTCGAATCAGTTTCAATTTTAAATATTGCACTATCATTACATTGTGCAACAGAAATAGTAGCTTTTTTAAGGTACACTTTCATTTGTTTGACTAACAGCAGTGACATCACTTAAAATACTGCTCATATGTTGCTAATGTGCTAAAGATGCCGAGTTAAAATCGTTTACTGAAGCAACATTTCTATGACCGGTGAGTTGCATTACAGTAGTTGCCTCAACTTTGGAATGAAGTAGTGAAGTAACTGTAGTTTTTCTAACGCTGTGGTTCACCTTTCTCCCACTCAGACCAGCCTTTATATGTTTTTGCTAGATTTCCTAGTGTATTTTTTCCTAGTGACTGTTTTGAGAACCAGCACTGTTTTACGCTTTCCATATCCGGTTTTATTTTGCGCAGAATACACAATGTACTTATATAAAATCTGCTTTCTGGAGTCAGACAGTCAGCTGGGCGTCTTCGTATAAACTGAATATTTCAACAGGACAGTTTGGTTTCCCTGCAATTTAATAGATCAATACATTTATTTAGGTGTGTTTTGTTCTCACATTCCCTGCATTTAGAATTCATATGTTCTTTCTTATTTTTTTTATTTCACAAAATGTCGCTACATGTTTTTCATATGTGGTCCTCTCCATACACAATTACTGAATTACGTGGAACAGACAAACATAGAATTTTCATCCTTTTAATATGTTATTTCTTTAAAACTAATAATTCTACTCCTGCTGTAATTTATTAATATTAAGTGCTTTGATTGGACATAAACGCTTAAATTACGTCATCTCAGATAATTTATAAATCGATATTTCCTCTGAGCGGACTTCTTTCCGTATCCAACAAGATTGGGTCCTTCTAGCGTTTAGTAAGGTAGAGGGAACGCGGTTTTGTCTGTCGCAATGATTTATAATATTAATTATAAATTAGCTGAGATTTCAAATGAAATATGATACATGTATTCATAAAAAAAAATTGTGTTATTTTTTATATTAATATCTATAGAACCTAGATTTCATCGGTGGTATGTTTTGTATATTCCGGCCTAGGTACATTTTGAGGTCTAGATGGGTTTCTGCAACCATTTTTGCAGCTTTAAAAAAGGATTAAACACTTTGTTTTATGAAATTATCAATGTGTAAACTCCGCCGACTCCCTAACAAACTTGACATAAAGTCCTTCGGACTTTATTGAGTTTGTGAGTGAGTCGCCGGAGTTGAAACATTGATAATTTCCTTAAACACCGTGTTTAATCCTATAGTACTTTAATTTTCTGGTGTGGAAAACATTTTTGGTGAAAAATGTCTTTGATTTCCATCACCTTTTCTCGTCTTTGTTAGGCGTTCATTATATTCCACATACTGCAGACCATCTGATGTACATTTCGTAATTCCGAAATGAAGGGTGTTGTTCATCCATATTGTGTTAAGAAGGGCTTCGGTGTTACCTGCAAAGTAGATATTGATGTAAAATAATATACCCCACAATACAAAAATCACAATTTCAATTCAAATTTACTACTAAGATAAAAATGTGGGTTTTTTTAAATTTACTTTAAAAAAAATAATTTGGCAATGTATTATTGTATTCTTGTTATTTAGTGTTGTCATATTAACGTTTACTCCACGCCTCTACTTCAGTTCACATTGATTTCCCTTCCAAAGGCAGTTGTACGTGAATAGAACATAACAAATACGACAATCTTAACAGAGTTTACTTACTTGCACCTAAAAGATTTTTCTAATACAGACTTTTGATTTCCTTAAAAGAAAATAGGTTAGCATTTTCCAGTCTCTTGTTTCAAAGGCTGTGTGATTTGAGCTGTTTTCTTTTCGAAGCAACAACACGGGAATGTTGAAATTCCATGTCCTTAAGAATATTAACACCCTTCTTCTCAAGTAAATATCGAGATATTGAAGTTTCTAGTGTTAAAATTCAATTTAAAAACAATTCTACACGATCACACGTCCATATTTTATATTATGCCTTTGTTGTTGAAATTTTACGATGGAAGTCAGCCATTTGAGTTTCTAAAGGGACCTAGCGTTGGTTTTAAAAAGATTGTCTGATTTCGTAACGTTCAGCGGTATTCAAACAAACCGCGTGGCTTTTCCCGTCTGAACTGCAGACGATATTACCCGTAAGATTTCGAACAGACAACAATGTACTCTTCCAAACATACACTTCCGTTGTTTAATTTAGGTCAAAATTTACTATAGAAAATTGCTCTATAACTAAAACTCCGCCGCATCTCAAAACGATAAATAACTGGTAAATAATTGTTGAATTCAATTTACATATTTTTTTATCTACAAAAGAAACGTAAGCTGGACCATACGCAGTAAGTAGTTTTCATAAGTAGTTCGCAAAAACAAAAACCAAAACATGTCAACATTTAGTATAGGTAAGACCTGTCAATCTCAGTAACCGGAATGTCCTCAATTTTCCTCAGTTCGTTTTGTTTTGCCAGCCATTCATTGAGAATTTTCATATCAATGGTTGGTTGTTTTTCATTTGGTATTTACATTTTTCACGCTTTCTACAAATTTGGACGTTTCTTCTGCGGTGACAGCAACAAACCTGTCATCCATCATTTTGTTGAGTGTCGTCTGCTATGTATTTGAGCGGGAGTGAAAAATTAAAGCGGAAGCTAAAAACAAGTATCAGACTCTGGGGCTAATATCGATATTAGACCCGAGGGCAGATATCGGTCCAACACTTCCGACCATAATCAAATATGCAAAAATGTCCATATTACTACCTAATGTGTTATAATTATAGTTATAGCAAAATATGTAGAGTTAGTTTTGATATAAAACATTGTAGCATATTATTAGGAACTCACGGTACTACTCTTTTATACAATAAAAACTATAAAAACAACTGTCAACTTTTTCTTTACAGATAACATCATGTTGTGCGAAAAGGAAATAAAAAAGATTTCTTGTGAAAACAAGTTCCGTATTGTTATCAACAATATAACAGTCGGAGAAAATGTAATGGCTGCTAACAGTATTCATTGCGGAGTAGATTTAATTAGATCCAACATCAAAAGTTTGTGTAATAACCGACAGCATTGTGTACTGAACAATAGCTTAGACAATTTTACTCCCTTGTGTGCATCTTACCCTAGACATGCCACTTACATATATCAATGTGGTAAGATACCAACTCTTTTGTGATGATATTATATATAGCAGTGGTATGTTTTATTATTAATTAGATTAATGGCAAATTGCAGTTTCGTATAGTATTGCAGTTTATGCAATCAGTTCAATTTTAACAAACATGTTTCATGGCACATAGACAGACTTCCAATGAAATTAAGATTTAGAAATCAAATGCCTGCCTTTGGTTTTCATGCTTCATGCTTATACAACAATATTACTTCTTACCGAAGGTCAGGGTTTCCAACAGGACGCCACCATATAGCTCACAAATTGCTGTATGTCTGTTTGAATGGTATTTTCGCCACTTCATCATCAAATTTGCAGCTATATCATGGCGTCCAGTATTTATTTGGGCAAAAGCCGGAGTAATCAATTGGAAACCCCAATCTTCGTTAGGAAAAATGGCAGTTCTTGTCAATTAAAATTGGAGTCGAGCACACCCTACCCGCATTTAGACTTGAACCCACAATCTCAGTGTTGACAAGCACATGATCAATAGTAGACTAACTACCTCAGCCACCGAGGCCTTTAAATATTGCTGAAAGTCGCGTTAAACCCAAACAAAACAACTTACGACACCGCTGGGTACTTAAATCAACACGGTTTACTGTCATATTATTAAAAATATCATGTTTCTAATAGCAACATGATGATGGCGAAAAATTATAAATATTTTCTATTTCTAAAACTTGTTTGTTCCTTGTAGAATTCTCTTACGTCGGATGTTTCGCAGACTATAATAAAAAAATATTAGACACATTTCATGCGAATACAACAAACATGTCTGCTAGAATATGCAGTGAAATTTGTAGTGAAAAAATGGGATTGACCTACTTTGTTGCTACAGAGGTATGCTATGTTATTAAGATAATATGCTTTTATCAGAAAATGAATTTATTGCCAAATAAAAAAGTTTTTGTAGCAAGTTTCTAAAATTTTTGTTACAAATCTATTTTGTAATGCGTGTGTAGTTTTTAATTGTATAATATAATGTAGCAGGTGTAATATGTTATGTAATGTGACTGAGATGCAAATTTTGTATTATGTAATCTTTATAGTAATTATCTTTGTTTTATGTAATACTGGGAAGACTGGCCAGCCACCTGCAGTCAAGGCATGTTTGTTCATTGCATAATCAGTCAATTATTGGAGGCTGATTAGTCAGTTAATTTACTGTTAATTAAGTTTAAGTAACAGCCTGCGTGTTTGTATGCGATCATTCTGCCAATTATAATCAAAGTGTAAGATTCATGTTTTGATTTACTTAATTTTCAATCTTATTATAAAAAACCCACCCTCTACCACCCTTTGAAATTTCTTATAAATATTAATGTATACTGTCTTGGTAGTTTATAGCTTTCCCGTTGATCCTTAGACATTATGGTTTTGTGTTTAGTGCGGATGTACCAGTAAAACATACATTTATTTTCATGTTTCACACAGCTCTGGTGGGGAGGACCATTATGGCCCCTACTCTGGTGGGGAGGACCATTATGGGCCCTCCATCGCATGATCGACTTAATTTATATATTAATTGCATTTGCTTATTATCAATACTAATCATAAATTTAGGCAAGGTCGCATATTATAGTGGTCTTTTTGCTCATGGTGTTGTTTTTTCTCTTCTTATTTTTATTAATGCGAACATGATCGCTTGTTGAATGGAAATTATGACATTATATATGCATTAACTACATTGGTTAATACCATTTTATTACTTTTTTGTACGTTATATTTATTTTAATATGTTTCGTGGCATATTTTTTAACCCCCATCTTTGCTTATTATTCTTATTGACATTTATTTTGCAACAAATTATTTATTTGCATGTTCATATATTATTCGCCATCTGTGAATAAATGACACTCTGCTCCACTTAAGTCTTTATTACTTTCAGCAAAACTAGCTCGGCCTCCCCTTTAACTCCGGCTTAGGAACCTTGCCGGAAAAAAAAATTTCCATTGTTATTCCTTATACGATATCACGTCATGTTCTTTCCATATATATACAGATACTATTTATTTTAATTATTATTAAGATAACTTAAGCTTAAGACCGGAAAATGAACTACCACAAAAAGATGAAATCTGTTTTTTTCAGAAATAGTGTGATGATTATGTCTTGATAATACTGTACATTGTAACATATTTTAACGCCTTTTTATTCCATCAAACTACAATCTCATTCATACATAAATGTAATTAATTATGAAACTACAGTTCTCACTGTACAAAAAACAACATTGCAAAATGTGCTTAGTCTAGGTAAACTATGAAGAATATTTACACAAAATGTTTTTTTTTACAAATAAACCCTTTTTGTTCATTATCCAGCGTTTTGTTAACGTTAAGATTTGTAATTATTTTTAGGGAAACGTTGAAGTTATTGCCATTACAAATATGCCACATACATGAACATTCAGATAAGATATTTATGTTACTAAAAGTGTACTGCAACTAAATCCAATCATATGCCATATTTTACAGAGGGGCAATGAATGCTTGTGTGGAGATGGTTCGAACCTGAATGAAGGACTTTACCAACAAGTCAAGGAAAATAATTGTCAAATGTCCTGCGAAAACAATTCAAATGAAAAATGTGGTGGTTCCTACAGCGCATCAGTATATAAAATAATTACAAGTATTTCACAATTATTTACCTATGTAAAATATTTCCATGCCTGCAATTTCTTCTATCATTTCCTTAACAGAGGACTGTTGCAGACGTAAAGGCTTTGCATGTACAAATTTCCCACATTCTAATTAAGATTTTCTTTTCAGATGTTATGGTCATGAATTTAGAGGAAGCTAGGTCCTTTAATTTTACATATAGGTATATTGATGATGTCATTTCAATGAACAAGCCTCAATTTGCCGAGTGGCTTCCGTTAAATATATCCTTCAGAACTAGAAATTAAAAAACCACAAAAACGGCTTTATCTACATCATTTTTAGACTTACACCTCGAATATGATACCAATGGTCATCTCAGCACAAGAATTTACGACAAAAGAGACGATTTTAATAACAAAATTATGCATTTTCCTCACCTATGCAGCACTATTCCAGCTTCTCAGCATACAGTGTCGTGTCTATATTTCTCAATTGATCAGGTATGCAAGAGCTTGCGGCGAATATACTGGTTTTGCAAACGTCTTAGTTTCAAAGTTACAAGAAATAGCGACTTGTTTTTACATTGAGTGTTCAGTGGCTGTGCTACGATAATTGTTGGATACACCTAGTAGTGACTAGTGGTGTATTATACCCATCTATTTTAATCAACTATCCAACTCACATTCTACAGTAATGAAAGCGGTAGGTTTGGCATGCCGTAAAACCTGGTTTAACCCACCATTTGTGTTGAAATGCCTGTACCATGTCAGGACCATTGCTGTTGTTGCTGTATTTTATTTTGTTGGTTCTGTATAGTGCCGGTTTCTCGGACTACGATTTGTGGATTGTCTTTTTTGACAGTTTCATCGCTGTAAGGTTTTTGTTATTACCTTCATTTGTATTGTTTTAATGACAGATATTCGTGGATAATTATAACTTTCTGGTCATCACCGCTTAGTCGTGTTTGCTAAGAGGTTTTAACCCTGTTTAACGCGACAGAAGTTATTAGTTAAGCAGTATATATTCACATACATTTGTCTGACATATTTTTAGAATATTCTAGCAATACCGATTGAACATCTAATCAAGGTTTCATATACCTTTTACTAAGCACCCAATATTATCATTAGTTATAGGTTCTGGTTGCTTAATTTTCTGTTGTGTTTAGAGTGTTTGCTGTGTTCGAGAGTTTTCTGTTTTGTTATTTTGTACTTTACGTGTCTACGCCTTGATATCTATTAATGTACAATCCTGTTTTGGTCTGTTTTCTTACATTGTTTTAATTTAATTGTTAGTTGTGTTTTTTTAACGATTAGTACATATATTGCTATGATATATTATATTAGAGACCATTTTATTGTTTAATTTTTCTTCGATCCGAAGCGCGAAATTATCAGTCCTGATTAATCATAAGTAGTATCATAAGTTGATAAACATTTATTAGTAGAGCATAAGAATTACAGACTACATGTAATGGTTTATGAATTTGGTGATGTATTTAGGTTACAAAAGCAACTACGATACAGGAAGTTGTTAGTTTGTAATTCCTAATCACATAATGTTACACTTTAACGCATGTGAGCAGAAGTAACAAGATGTGTATCACATGTAGAGCAGGCACTGCTGACAAGTTTGGGGAACTAAGTTTACCCCAGTTTGTAGTTACTTACTTGTTTTGGGCTTTCGTTTTCAGTTTACTTGCTTGTCGTTCTGTGACGTGTGTTTAAACATTCAATACTGACATATTCATGTTTCGTTTAATAATAATTACATAAAATATTAGGACTTATTTGTCTCTTTCATTTCATTATTTTGCAGAAGTTTCAAAAGACCTAAACTTTAGTACAAACAATAAAAACAAAACATGGAAGAATATTAAGATAACATCATTTCAAATTACAAAACATTGTGATAACGTACAATATTTTTCTGGAACGTCATGTGACGATGGTAATAACATGTACTGCTTCAAACAGCCTATACATTTGAAAGATTTCAATACTATCGCTTATGGAATGTTCCCAAAGGTGATAGCAATAAACTTTTTCTGTGAAGGCAAGTATCAATAAAAATATATCAGAAAATATCAACAACTGTATATTATTCGAAAACAAACATTCCAAATAAACGTAATTGACTTGAATAGACAGCACTGATTTTGATGTTTAATTTATCTGTTCAAGCTCATTAAAATCAATCATGTCTTAAGAAAAACAAAAAAGAAAACGATTTGTTTGTTTATCACGTCTAGTCTCTAGTTTTAATAATTTCATCCAATACAAGTATAACTGCTTGCTGAGTGTTTTTGAAAATGATCTAACTTTTTCCGAGAAAAATATTTAAGTAAAAGAAGAGGTAACATTTCAGTTGCAACCATTTGCCAAGTCGTTCATGGATTTGTTTCTTAAAATCAAGCTGTAATGGAAAAACAGGTGCAAAATGTATGTACTAAGTTGAAAAGGATTACATTTCAAATGATATTATCTAATGCAAATGAGAACATTTAAACATAGAATATTTATGATATAAAGTTAAATGACAGTATTTGTTATATCTACCTATACACAATAATTTTAGAATTTACGATTAAAACTGGTGGTATATCGAGTCAAGGTATGTTTCATTTCATGTTTGATATTAATAAATATATTACTAATAATGTTTAGGTCAGGATGTTTACACAATATTCCGGCTACTTTTTGTGTTTTAAGCTAGGTGTCATATTATCGACCATTAGCTAGAGTGAATTAAACAACTTTAAATAAACAAGCAACCATTAATAACACCTTGTTCCTTTCAGTTGTACATGTCAGTTTCAATATGTTTGTAACTAATGTTTTAAGGTGTTTCAGTTTCTATTATAAATTTGTAGTTGCTGTTATATCTAGACTGCCGCAGACTGTATTACATCTGTGTTTCGAAGCTTATTACAATATTTATGTCCTTTGCTTTACGGAGTGTACAAAGAAGTTAAGATACAACCGTAATACCATGTATTTCTTACCTTGACAAAGCCCGTTGTTTCCAAAAGCATGTACACTACAATCTACAAAACCAATAAATTAACATCAAATGATATATTCTATTATATTTGCTTCCATTCGGATAATGTATTGTTTATTCTATTACATTACAGAAGTTATAATAGGTACTACTGGAGTATTTGGAGTGATAGCAGCGCTTAGCGTAATAGTTTTTGTAATACTGTGCATTAAAAGGTAAAGGCGGTTTTTAATGTTACGTTGCATGTAAAAACATGATAAATTCTCATTCATGTTAATGTAAGTTCAAATTCAGGCAGGCATTTAAGAATCTACAACAATAAATAACACCCAATGAACGTTAAACCTAAGAACAAAACGTTAATGACGTAATAAGTCTCTTATGTAAAACATATAATCCATTATTTAATTAATCTGTCTGGTCAATACAGATCACGCGCATATAACAATATACATGTACAAGATTATTCCATTTGTAGGACTAAAATGCAGCGACGAACGGAAAGTGTTGTGACCTATGAAAATGTACAAACCAATATAGATAGAGAGAATATGGAATATGCAGAAATACATGTAGTAAAATCCAATTTATATGAAGAGATAAAACACGACAGAGAAGGTCATAACTACCAGATTTTACATGTACACCATGTATGATACATGGGTCATTAGTAGACGGAATTAAGTATTGCATGTAATAAAGAGTAAACGATTAATAAAACACGTGTTTTTTTATGCTAGCATTTGGACTTGATATCAGATTTAACTGTTTTATTCCAAACCATATTTAACATTTAGGAAAGCACCTTGTTACTGTAAGACGCTACACGTTACTGAAATATATACACCTTGCCATAAGTTAGGCAACACCTCCATTTTTTTATAATTTCAAAAATCTGAATGAATATTAACTTTGTGTTCTTAATGTACTAAAGCCATCATTCAAGCACCGGAAAGTTACTTTAATTAACTCCTCAGGTAAATCTTTACATAGCAAACCCAGTTTGTCATACGGTAGTCGAGCACGCCTAAAAACCTTGTTTTCCTTAACGACTTAGTGTTCATCTCCTGGTCTTTTTCGACGTCATCTTTACATTTTTACTATGCCTAGACGAAAATTAGGTGAAGCTGAGAGGTGTCAGATCGTTGGAATGCGTAATAGTGGACAGAGCTTGCGCTTGAGCCAAGTCAGATAGCACAACACTTTGGCATTCACTTTAGTATTGTATCTCGGCTACTGAAACGTCATCAAGATGATGGAACTATCCAGAAACGTTCTAGGTCAGGTCGACCACCAAAAAACATTTCAAAGGGATGATAGAGCACTCGTTCGTGTAGCCAAACGCCAACCGTTTGCCATTGCAAGATATCTTCGTGACGATTGTAATATTACAACCAGAGTCGCCGTTCAAAGTTTACAGGCGCATTAACAAAGCAAAGTTGAGATAGAGCTCGTCGTCCCTCGAAACGTCACTGTTGACACAGAGACATCGCTAAGCACACTTAGAGTGGGCACAATATCACCGCAATTTGAATATTTGAAGCTGGCGACGAAAGCAGATTCCTTCTTCGTTATATTGATAGGCGCAAGCGTGTTTGGAGACAATAAGACACTGCTTACAAACAGAACAACATCCAGCGTTTGGCGTTGGTAGTGTTACAGTGTGGGGAAGCTTTTCATACGACTGTAAACTGAATCTGCATGTGGTTGATGGGACAATGACAGGGCAGAAATATCGAAATGACGTCATTAACGCTATTATTGTGCCACATTTTGACAATCATGCACTTGGTAACAGACCCATCTTTATGGATGACAACGCAAGACCTCACCGAGCTGCAAATTGTACGTGATGTTGTCGAAAGGGAAGCTATTGAGCATCTTCCATGACCATCCATGGCACCCAATATGAATCCAATTGAACATTTGTGGGATATCATTGGCCGTAAAAATCAATAACAGAGCACCTGCTTGTCAAAATGTCTGAGATGACCTGTAATGGGATGTTGTTAGATCTTCACAACGACAATTACAAAAAGGGGGAGCTTGTTTTAAGATTTAATTTTAATAAGATTGTGATATATCTTGTTATAGCTTTAACGGTCCGGTCTCGCTAATTACCTTTACATGAATAATAATATGGTAAAAAAATGACCTTGAATGATGAAAGTTTTAATCTGTACAATGGTTTTACAATGGACTCGGAATATATAAAATTGAAACATTTGATCTGTGTATGAAATGCCATGTCGGCTTACAGTTTTGCCTCTCGTAGATTAAGTAGTGAAGATGTCGATCAGAAAATATAACATTGGATAGATAACATTTTCAATGCATTTATTTATGGATTCCGAACAGGACGAAGTACATAGACCTCAAGGACCATTTGGTACGTTTTGAAATATTCATTCGGAACGTTTTTGTCAAAAAAGTGAGTATATATCTTTTCTGGTCAATATTAATTGAGGGTTGGGACCGGTGCAAAATGCAATAGGACACATACTTTTTAATGTTTGCATATTTGTAGGACTCCAAGTTTTTTTATATTTTCAACACTGATAGAACAATTTTTTTCATAACAATATCACCAATGAGAAAAAAGTGATTATATACTTTTAATTCAACACACCCACATACTGTAATCCAGCAATTTATTTAACAACAGAAAACAGAAAAATAAACATTATATTCCATTAAACAAATGTGTACTTTATATTTATACATATAAAAATATAAAACAAAATAACAAAAAAAAATTAAAACAATTAAAAAAAAATGGATGGCATATTTAGACTATTTAAACTAGACAAACTTTGAAAATGAAAAACACGTAAACATAAAACGACTTGAATACTATACATGCATATTGAGAATGTTCTTTAAAAATGCATGTACTTAAATTCTTATGATGTAAGTAGGTGATAAAATTTAAATTATAAAACAAATAATAAAAAAGAAAAAAACATTGGACAAAACAAAAGAAATACACTAAAATAAAACTGAATAAATAACACAATGTGAAAAATAATGAAATTAGAAATAATGTTGTGTGCATCCATCCTAATAATAGCCTTCATGTAAACGATATTGCAGATATTGTTTGTCTTTTCTCTTTATTACAAAAGCCACCTCCTGTTTCTCTTTACAAAAACTGACTTTTGGAAAGATGTTAATAAATTCTTTTGGGTTCGGTATCCAACCTTTTTTTCACTTATCCACATTTCTTTGATTTGTGAGTCTGATCCTGTAAAATACTTGAAAACACAAACTCTATAATGTAAAGAATATTCGGTCCAAAGAGTTTACACAGAAACATGCATGGATTTAATGTAAACTGATCAATCCTGGCAGGTACATGTACTAGTACATTAACAAGTGTGTTGTACTATCATATAAAATTGACAAATTATGAAAGCTACTAGAAACTCGGTAGAAACTGTATGTTAAATTTAAAAAATGATTGTTGAAATTTGTTAAATTTTTAGGCATTTTTAAACATTCTGTGCAATGCATGATGGTTAATTTATAAGGTTTTGTCATTGGTCACTCATAACAATGAAAACATGTTTTTATTTTTGTGTCACATGTCACAATGTACTTCTAATGTGAATTAACATTTTGTCACGGAGCCAAGAACGAATAAACAAGTGTACTCTGTGTTTTTATAATGTAAACTAGAGCAACTTAATAGGCTGGCACGCAATACTATCGTATTATTACAAATGGTCTACTCTTAATATACATGCATGGTGAAAAATTGACAAGAAACTGCTGGCAATGCTGGGCTTTTAATTAATGTTAGTTCAAATAGGTTTCTTTGATGTTGTCCTTGTTTGTTGAATTTCCTTGTCCAAACGCGAGATCTTGGTGTTTTGTAGGTGGATCACCACAGTAACCACAAAATAACATAAGTTGAAAGTTACAATCACAGTCAGCTTTGTTACAAGGTCCTCTTTTTATACCACGCTGATCAACAACCATCTCACAAGTTTTAAAGGGTATATTTTCGAGAGGGGAAGGAAGCGGAGAATTTGATGAATCTATTTGGGCTTGAGAAATACGTTGCATTTTATTTGAAGATTGAAATATATACAGAAACAATGTGTCGATAAAATTTCTAGTTAAACAATTTCATTTGCAAATGATATTCAGCCAACAACCTATATTCCACCTGTCTGTGATTCATTAAGAAAGGTTGAGTTATATAAGAAACTCTGAAATCAAAACAGGACTTAATTTATTTTATAACTCGTATGTTATTTCTGGTAAAAACTGCACGTGAGTATTTACAGCAATGACAGAAATTTCGAAAGAGCTCCATGAAAATATAAAAGAAAATAAGAAACTATGTCTCGGTTTTGCACAAAAGAGGTCCATATAAAAGTACAAAATCAAGGATTTCCAGTTCAAATTTTTTAACAAGTTCCACAGAGGAATGATGTTGCAAAGGACCAGCCAGGGGCTACCTTCATGCATATATGACAGAACGTCTACGTACATGTATGAATACAATGTACAAAAAATATGTTAATAATGTGTCTGTTTTAGCTATTGCTTTGGACAAATACTAAAAAATCATTTATTTAAAATGTGTTCATAAGTCCAAACACAAACTTACACAGTTTTCCTACCGAAGGTCGGGGGTTTTCTCAGGGTACTCCGGCTTCCTACCTAATAAAAACTGTACGCCATAATATAGCTGAAAAATTCATGAAAGTGGCGTTAAACACCATCAAACAAACAACAAACTTACATGTGCACTACTTATACATTTTATAATAGTTTTAAAGCTCCTACAGAATCTGACAGAAAACATAAGGGAAAGACAAATATGATGATAAAAATCAACATTTAAAAAAGATAAGTTCAGACTAACACTAGAAATTTAATGTAATAAATGTGGTGTTCAAAACTAAAAAAATCCCTTTCAGCTATAGATTTTCTTGAATATTCTTTAAATATTTTGATAGTTGTCTTCTTTGTACTGTTTGTAAATTTTTTTGTGATTTGCTACTCTTATTTCATTTTAGAACACCAGTTCTTTTGGAATGATTCCTTCTTAAAGCAGTACTGTGATGCATCAAAAGCTGGAAGACTCAAGTACCTGGTCATGGATATTTTTCCGAAATATCAACTTGCACATTGAGACAAATGCATGCTGTTTATCATGAAATACATACTCAGAAGTTAGCAAACTTCCAAAATTTCAGTATCTACCTTATAGCTTGAAAATTGTGAAAGAAACTACTTTTCTTTGTTTGATTTTCTACCCGAAGGTAACATTTCTTCTCAAAATGTTAAAAGTAAGTGTTTCAATGCATTAGATATTTTAAACGTTGTATCCAGCACTGACTGAGGTGTTTACTGAGATACTTTATTTATGGTTCTGCTAGCAGGACAATAGTTTAAATGAAGACGCAAACAAGTCTTCTTTGTATAAAAGAAGAATTAAGTTAGGTTTGCAGAATGCAACCTATTCCACCATTCCTGCTCACGACTGGTTTGTACAACGCCTTTATAAACATATTTTTGAAAAACATCAAAACAAAATTGAACCTTTTTGACAAGAATTAAACCTAGTTTGGAAAATTATGTTATCTGTATAGATGAAATTGCCCCAAATTTCACAAATCCCCTATGATTTAATCATAAACCAGTGCAACAACACATACACACACCCCTTGATTATTCAGCGAGATTTTGCAGAGATTAAATCTTGCTATCCTGACTTCAGCACAATTTATACGAACAGATCGAAGGACAGTTATACTGTTGCTTCAGCGCTGTCTTCGGAGAACGAGTCGTCGTCTTCTTCCGTATTAATGCATAGGCACAAGCCATTTTTTGCACAGAAAATTGTTGCCTCGTCAGTGGAGGTTAAATTTATTGTCTGTTCCGATTTTTTATCGTGCCTTTTAGCGATTGAAAATCACAAAATTAAAACCCCTTTTATGTGAAAAGTTATTCAAATTTACAAATCCTTGACAGCTGTGGGTAAAGAGATTGAGGTTGAGATTCCCAGTCGTGTGGGATCCATGTAAGTACATTCGTGGACACGTAAGCTAAGAGTGCCTTAAATAATGGCATTATCAATTGTAAACTATCTTTTACTTATATTAAATCCTGTATTTTTAAATGTATTGTTATGCAATTGGTTTGGGATCTCGAAGTTCATAATAAACTTATAATAATGAAACCCAGCTACTGCCTAGCCACACAAAATTTATTACTTTTAGAGAACAAGTTGTTTTCACACGGTATCGTATTGGGCATACCAGGATGACACATAATTACACAAGTTTGTGCTATGCAATAGTCCATATACAATCTAACATTTCTTGATGGACTTGACATGGTCCACATTCGAAAACGTTTTTATACTGTAATTTGCATTCTGGTTTGCTTACAACGGTCTCCAACGGTCAAAGTCGACACTATATTGCAGTTTTGTAAAGAAATATATGTAAATGTATATATAATCAAATTCTATTATATAATTTTTAAATATTTCATAACAAGTCTAATCTATACTCATTTGTAGTGCTCACCCAAACAATATTTAAAATACAAATAATCAAGGTGTTGTTGAGTTTTTATCATCTAAATTCCAAAACGTCATTATACCAAATCTTGCGAGTAAAACGTTTAATACTTTTCTCTATTATAGGGCAGGGAATTTAGACAATGATTATATTACTGAAAATATTCTGCATGTTTAGCAAAGAAATATACATCTAGGCAAATATATATATATATATATATAGCAAATGTATTTACTCCGTTTCGCCCTTATTTTAAAACTCTTTTAATATCTAGACTGACAAAAGTCTTTAGAAGATTTAATTTTTTCAAACCCCAATGCAAGTTTTGTGATCTCTAGTTATTTATAATTTAATAGTAATAGTGTCTCAATAACAACTCAAGAGGAAGAACGCAATAATCTATTTTCCGCTTAAAACACTACAATCTTCCCATTGTGTCTCCATTATTAAAATGCAACGTACAACGTAAATAATTATAACATGATCCGATGTTTACATGATATGTAATGATATATTATTACAATGGATAAATTTAATATATTTACGATATTGATCTTTGCGTTTTGCATGAAATCGAGAATAACCAAAAGCAGTAAGTTCTGTAGATGTTTTTAAAATATTAATTTTTGAAAAAGCTATAATAATACCAGTTTAAATCTGATTTATTTTTATATAATAATACCAAAATGCGCGCAGTTAGATATGATACAAAACATGTGCAGCATGTAATAAGTAATTGGCAATACGATTCTTTTATACTATTTAAACACATGTCAACTTTTTCTTTACAGAAAACATTGTGTTGTGCGAAGAGGAAATTAAATTGATTTCATGTGAAGAAAAATGTCGCATTGTAATCACCAATATAACCATCGGAGAAAATGCCGTGTTAACTAACGATGTCAATTACGGAATTGATTTAGTGAGATCTAAAATAAAAAGTTTGTGTAATAGCCGACAACAGTGTGTAGTGAACAATAGCCTTAACAACTTTACTCAATTTTGTCCATCGGTACCAAGAAATGTTACTTACACATATCAACGCGGTAAGACATCATTTTAATAATGAAATAATCGTAACGTATTACATATAATATATATTTATATATAAATTTATTACGTATGGTATATTTATATATAACATACATGTAGAATAATGGCATCTTGCAATGTATTTTGGTATTGCAGCTAGAAGATTTATTTAAATATCACACAATTTTTTTACTGGCACACAGACAAAAATAACATAATAATATATTTGCAAAAATAAGATTCTGAAATCAAATGCCTTTGATTTTCGTGACCTTAAACAACAAATTTTTCTTCATTCAACTTCGGGTATATAAACCAACAACATTGATTTTTAACAGTGGTCTGTTTTGAAAAGCAATATCATAACAGCAGTCAATATACATATATTCGTATTCTTAAAAACTATTTTGTTCTTTGTAGAGTTTACTTACGTCGGATGTTTTGCAGACTATAATAAAAGAATATTAGACACATTTCATGCAAAAACAGCAAACATGTCGGCTAGAATATGCAGCGAAATTTGTAGTGCCAAATTAGGATGGACTTATTATTTTGCTACAGAGGTTATCATATTACACAAATAATATATTCTTGTCAGCAAAAATAGGTTTCGAACAATATGCATGCAGTTTATAATTAGGTACTGTACCTAAGAACCATAAGTTCAATAATGTTGATATCAATACAACGCAGATAATTTTTATTGAACATAACTAAACGAGGGAAAATGAACTCGTGCAAAACATGTGATCTGATGTGCTTTCTGTTCATTTTAAAACCCTGTCATTTAGAGTAAATGTGATAGTTATGTCTTGATTAATATTGTACATCTTACAATAGTTCTACATATTTTATTTTAGCTTTTTGACTTGCAAAGGTAGTTTAAAGATAAGACAACATAAACACACACAGTCGCGTGGTAAACTCTGTATAATATGTTGTAGGTCAACTATGAAGTATATCTACATAAAACTAGAGTTTCCTGTTCTTCCAAAATAAATCTTTTTTGCCAGTGTAATCTGCCCCTTGAGATATCGAGTTACATTTTTAAAGTCTGAATTTGTGGCCATTAAATAAACAATTAAAATTCTGTACACATTTTGTTTTGCAATTACAAATATGATCATTTGCTGTGTTTTCTAGAATGGGAATGAATGCTTGTGTGGAGATGGTTCGAAGCTGAATGAAGGACTTTACCAACGAGTCAAGGAAAGCACTTGCCAAATGCCCTGCGAAAACAATACAGATGAAAAATGTGGCGGTTCCTACGGAGCATCTGTATATGAAACAATAACAAGTATTTTATTACATTTATAAAATTTTACTTTTTTTATCTTTATTATTTTTTGCATAGTGTTAATTGTTATTAACGAATAATGAACTGATGTTTATATACGGATGAAATATTACTCTATTTCTCGATCTACTTAAATCTTCAAAGTAAAGTGCGCTATTTATTGATTAGTGAGAAACTATACTTTAGTTAAGTAACTTTTTAAAAAGTCACAATGTAAAAACGAAATTTTTTATTTTATATCTATTTCCATTATTTCATTTTACTTTATTCCAATGTAATTATGTACACCTTATGAGAGATTTTATGTTTAATATGTATCTGTAAATTTACTGTAACATTTTAAATTTTGTTTATCGTATAGTTATCAAAACTCATTAACTCCGAAATATGGCATCGTAAATGGTTTATTATGAATATTTTTTTCTAATCAAAAACTAAAAAAAATATTTTTTTGTAGAAGTTACAAATATCTTAAACATCGGAAACAACAACTGCAATTCCAAAAATATTCAGAAAACACCAAATGAATGTGATGAAGTACCATATGCTGTAAGGGCGTGTTTTGATGATCATAACATGCACTGCTTTAAACAGCCAATAGGTGTAAGAGAATTAAATATAACTAAGTATGGATTCATCCCTAAGTTTATAACTGTAAACTTTTACTGTGAAGGCAAGTATAGAAAATTAACTTAAAGTTTTATATAACAACTTTATGCAATCTTTCTAAAATAAAATCTTTCACTTGCTCCCCTCTTTTTGTTATTCACAGCGAAAATAACAAACAAGAGGAAAGTGAAGGATATACTTTTAATTATTGCCGAAAGTTGTCAAATAAAAGTTTTTTGTATTAGAAATGTCATTTAAATGTAAAGTTGTAAGAACCAACATAACAAAAAGATAAAAGATGCAAATAAAAATATTGATTAGTATTCATTTTAAATAGAAAGCAGAGAGAAGATTTTAAAATGCATATATTAATTAAAAGGCAGATAGAATATTGTGAAATGTATTCATTCAGTTTGGAACCAATCAAGATGAATTATTGCTTGTAAAAAAAGAATACGAATTTCTGGTTGTCACTTAACTTTTAGCTAAGATTGTCTGACAAGGAAGTGTACATGTGTTCTAGATGTTTACTATATTTAACGTACATTGTAAACAATATTTTCAGAATTTGCATCTCAGCCTGCTACTATATTCAATAAAGGTTAGTTTTCCTTCATGCTAGGCTTGTAATTATGTTTAGCTTGATATCTTTAACTAATTTTCCTGCTGCCTCCTCTGTGTACTGATCGTTTAGGTAAACTTGTGGCACCACACCTACAATAATTAAAACGTTATTTAATAAGTTGAAATAAACACAAGACCATTATTTTTACCAAAACTATATGTGTTTGACATTGTACATTACCGTTGCTCTTTAATTGTTCCAAACTACTATTTTTGGGGGGTTCCATTATTCAAAATAAATTTGTAGTTAATGTAGTATCACTCAATCCTACTAAAACAGTGAATGTAAATTCAGATTAAGTTTGATCCGATGTAAGTATACTTTTGATTAGCGAGTATATTTTAAATTTATTTAAAAAAAAAACATTTCTTCTTAATTCACACATTTTGTTTCCAAGAGATCCAAGAGATCCCATGGTTGTATTCCATCATATAAGCCCCATGTTTGACTATTCATTGTGCGTTATATTTCATAACAGGTGTTATTATTGGTGTTACTGGAGTGATTGCAGTGGGAATTATAATACTTGTTGTAATGGTGTGCATTAAAAGGTAGGGCCGTATAATGATAAACCATGTATATCTTCGCAATACCTCTATGTAAGTGTAAAATATGTTTCCTTTCCAACAATTGGTGAATGTTTAAAAACTAGGTGCACATTTTGTATTAGTACTAAAACTATTTAAATTACGCCAATATATATTTTTGATATCGAGTATATAACAAATTACTGCTATATTCCAACATGCAGTCACAAAATTTTAAAATTAGTTTCGATTATACATGTGATGCGTCCTTTAAAATGAACATTTGTTTTACTATTCTCCAGAAATGTCGGATTGAGAAACAAAACCTATACATTTGACTACGAAAACCTTTCAGAAACCACAGAAAATATAAATATGGAATCAAATAAAATACCGCCTGATTATGACAGAAAGGATGAAAACAAAAACTTGAAAATTGTTGCGAAGGAAAAATGTCCTACAATTTTAAAATCGCCAGGGCAACAACACAATCATGTCTTAAACTTTGATGATCACAAAGGTGAAAGTGGGAATGCCAATATAGGTAAAATAAACCAGACACTACATATTCAAGACCAGTTGTATGTGTTTAGAGAACTAGAAACACGTTTGAAAGGAAACAGTAGAACTGATGCCAACCGATGGAATACTGAGATGTATAGTCATGAAGAAACAAAAAATAATAGAAACGTAGAATTTCAACATGTCCATGCTAATAAAAACGATCGAAGTGACGTTTCTTTTGATTGTAGCAAAACACCATTAGAAAATAGTTCTTCAGACCAAGTGTGTCATAAGGTTAAGAAATCTGTACTTCACAACATCGACACTGTGCACTCATATAATGTATTAGATCCAGCAGTTACCGGATTTGTGAGAACTAAAAAGTCTTTAATTTCAATTAAGCCAGACACTATGAAAGAACTCGGTGAAGAACAGCCAAATCACGTATGTAAAGGAACAAGAACCGCAATCGCAATCAACGCCTCTGTTGAAAATGATCAGCAATATCTACTTTCGGTATGTGACGATAATAATTACGATTGTGTTAATAGGACACTCCATTCAGAGAGCGACGAATCTGTATACAACGAGGTCGTTGAAGGTGTTTACAATACAGCTAACTACACACAAAATGTTGATCGAAATGAAGAAACTTATGATCACTGTTAGTTCTGATATTAATCAACGACGAGCTGTACTGAATTAAAAAATAATTGAAGCCGTCAAACAGTAGATCTAGTCTTTCATATTTAGCATTATCCGAATGTAAACAAGATTTATGTGTTTGCAAGTAATATGTACATTTGTTTGAAAAAAACTATATAATATACTTAGTTGGGACATTTGACTTGTGAAAATAAAATGACATTTTATTGCTAATAGTTACATCAACGTGGATTAGGTACTACTTATAGCAACATTATTATAACCCTCTTCTATTGTAGGTAAATTTGGTTCGTGTTTTTGTTTTTGATTTGTACAAAAAATGTAAAACGCCTTTATATTAGAATGTTTAACGTTCATGGGGCTTCAGTGGCCGAGTGATTAAGGTGGTCATCCTAGTTTGATCAGGTTCCTGTCAACATAGAGGTCGGGGGTTTGAATCTCACTATGGACAGAATGTGCTCGACTCCAATCATAATGACACGGATTATCTGTTTTTCTACCGAAGGTCGGGGTTTTCTCCGGAACATCCCATAATTACGATATAGCTAAAAATTAGAGATATTGGCGTTAAACACCATTAAAAAAACAAAACATTGCTTAACATATACACATGTAATACTACTCCTTCACTTTACGCGCTGTTGATATCGATATGGCTTGCTTCCTTTTAAATAACGATATTGTTGTAGCACCTATCGACGAAGATTAACAGTTCTTAAATTATTTACCTTTACCGGTTTTAAGTAAAGGATATACCATTTCCCTTAGTAAGCTGAGGTTTATATGGATACTTATTGTCCTAACAATCTGCGTACATCATTTTAATATAATTATATTTAAAAGGATTTTTATTATGCTATAAGTAAATTATACGTTCTTCCGCATTTACAATGTTTTGATGTAGATTCCGACTTGTACATGTAGTTGTTACGGAAGTCATGTATAAATCACGTATTTGTATGTTTAGGGCGTGAAATGAACACACATACTGTGTTATAGGCATTTACATTTTACCCTTACACTAGATATATATTAAAAAATTAATGTTACAGCAGTATCAAGTTTAAAGACAACAAAATCGATCTTGCATTATGACCATGATACGGCCACACAAACAAAAATGAAGATTGCATAATTGTAACTGGTTCCGGCTTCATCATCTTCCATTCAGACTGAATTAAAACGACATACAAAACTCAATTCCATGTAAATGTAGTTAATCAGCATTTAAGAAGTCTGTGCTTTATACTACAGTCAAGATATATCAGTTTTTCTCAAAATCTAAACTGAAAACGTTTACAATATTGATAGCTCATACAATGGTGAATACGTTTTAAAGCATGATTCAAACTGTATTCACATTTTTAATTTCTAATTTATTGGTTTTATTTTCACATGTACAACATTTCACTATTATAATAAATATCAGTACTTGAACTACATTTTTTATCATTCTGGTGAAACAGACTCCTAGACTGCTTAAAATTGCATAAGCGGACTTTTACTTAAGGATTATTTTACCCCCTTCTATCCAAGTTCGTGTAGCTGTTCTATGCAAGCGGTCGTTATCGCTCGGAAAATTGGATTTCGGTTACAAAAAACTTCGCAAAAAATCCTAATCTTGTATTGCCTTTCCTCAGACGTCATCTTTCAGCATTAAATCCACTGAAAATATTACACCAATCAACATAGTTGATAATTGTGTAACTTCGAAACAGGTGAAAACAAAAATACTCTCGACAACTATAGTACAAGGCTTTGTTATGTCTCACAAACAAAGTTTGGAGAAATATTGTTTTTACTCTGTTTCTAATTATTTTGATTATTTATTTTCTTCTTTTTCGCCTCATGAACTTGTCCAAGTCATTTTCTCAACGGATAAGTACGAAACTTTGTATTATGGTAGGTTATTGAAGGTGTGCACAAGCTATTCGGAAATTTCAAGATGGCCACCATTTTCAAAATGTCCGCCATCACATTAGGGTACCCCAAAATTATCTTATTTTGGCTTATTTTTACAAAATCAGGGTGGACATGATAAATAAAAAAAAAATTTCAAGATGGCAGCCCTTTTCAAAATAGCCGCCACCGAAAATTAGACTTATTTGAATAAGTCAACTGATTTGCACGAAACTTGGAATATATATAGAATAGCATAAGGCGACCTCAAATCTGTGTTCGTATTGGAGATCTTTTTGTGTCGGAGTCAGCACTATTTCTTAATGCTTTATTTAGTATTTGTTGTAATTTGCGGTAAATACGTTTTGTTGTAATTATGTAATTTGTCAACACTGATGTTTCGGTTTCGAGTCAGGATAATACTCAACTACAATCTTAATTGACAAGGATTGACAGTTTTCCTAAGGACAGAGCTGCAGCTTCCTCTCTCTCAATAAAAACTTGACGCTATGATATAGCTGAAAAAATTAAAGTAGCGTTAAATATCATTCAAACAAACAAACAACATTATGTGAATAATTAAATTGTGATTTTGTGTTATTTATCACCAATTTTTTTTAGTTTACTTTAATAAGAAGATGCAACTATTTTATTGCTTCTAACAATACTAGTTTTATGGACAAACAATACATGATTTTAGAAATTCGTACATTGGTGTAATTTAATCCCATTATCTGCAAAGTAAATGAAAGATTTTGTCCATAAAAGTCGATAGAACAGGTGAAAAGGTAAAGGCGTACACGTACGCATTAAAGTTGTGGTCACGGGTTATTTACATGCATTTATTTAGTCATTCGTAATGGAGATAAACCCTTGTTTTGTCGTTTTGATTTTTTTCGTATTTCTCATACCTGTAACAGGTAAGTTTATAAAATATAGGTTTTTAACAAAAACATTAGTATATTTAGCGAACAATTAATGGAACAAAATTAAAATAACAAAAATATTTAGAAAATGTATTTACTCAATGTATACATTGTAGTCTGTTATAATAAGGTACACACGACTCTCATCTTTTAACAGCATGCACCACTTTACACCTTAGGACGTGTTTAATAATAAGAATACTTGGTAAAATGCTACTTTTAGGATTACACAAATTTTGGAAACAAGGATAACCAAAAAAAAAAAAAAAAAAAAAATTAACGATTTTTTGACAGTAAACGTTTATATACAATAACATATTGTGCACAAATCATGTATTTTTAACTCTTAGATTCGTTCCTACTTGTATTTAGACCACTGTGACTTAGACACTCTATAGGTCAAGATGAGGAAAGTGATTTTTTAAAAATGGACCATATATGTGTCAAATTTTAATTTGCACACCTATCACTAGAATAATAACACGGAACTTAAGATGGATTTTCCGCGTCGTGCTTCATGTATTAATATATATTTTTAAAGTAACAAATTTAAGCAAAAATATTTAAATTGATTGATTGGATTACGTTCCAGAGAACAATATTTCAGCCATATTCTGGACAAACTCAAGTTAACAAACAATAAATTAATCAACTGACACTATAAAAGTATGAAATTTGGGTAGGGTTGGATAATGTAGCCTTTTGCAGCTGCTATAATATGGACCAATTATTTTTTTTAAATTTTCATACGGGTTCTTTATCGTTGCCCACTACGGTCGAATATCCGGCCTTCCGTATAATAACCTGACAACCCTCAAACGAGAGGGTCATACGCCACCTGGGTATGCCTTGGGCAGCTGCGTGGGTAAAGCACTTGGAACCCTCCCAGTATGGTCTTAGAAGTATTTATATTTTGTTATTTTTTAATGTTGTTTAACGCCACATTCAGCAGTTTCAGTTATATCATGGCGTCCAGTTCTTATTTGTGGAGGAAGCCAGAGTACCCTGAGAAAACCTCCGGTAGGAAAACTGGCAATTTATGTCAATTAAAAGTCGCAATCTCAATGTTGACATACTAGGTAATTAATTTTTGACGAACTATCTTAACTACTCTGTCACCGAGTCAGTTGTGGAATGTGCTGTTAGTCTGCTGTTTAATAAGGAAGTAATAAACGGAAACTTAATGTAATTACTGCTGTATATACGGTACAGCATGTTCACAACGATCAACACAGTAATGACAATGGGCACCTATTGATTTGATAGGTGTTCCCAAATGTAGCATTAAATATTCGTTAACTCACATAATTAAACTTCGTTTTTATAGGCATTTAAATACAATTCTATGCAAAGAATAAATCAATAAACACATTCTGTATTGTCTACGTCTGTTATGTTGTCAAATTAATTCGAAAATTTGTAAGTGATCTATTTGTGTTCAATGTGATCTCTTGTATTTTCACTTCAGACCTTCTGCGCGTCCATATCGGTGAGGTCAAACGGCTATATTGTCGTCGGTTATTGGTCCAAAAAAACTAATTGTCTATCGCTTAGTTCCAACCAGACGATACCATGACGAAATAAAATGAACAAATTCAAAGTTCTATTTAAATATCAATACAATGAGTAATACAAACTCAGGAACACAAATAAGATACATGCAGCTAAAAATTACAAGAAACAAACACGAATTCATTTATACAATGAGTGATATCAGGTGGACTGAAAGGATAAGCATACCCTGCTTTATAACTGTACCAACCTTTTTGGTTTTTATGGTCACAATCATTATGAAGTCATAAACAAGAGTCAATCAGTAACTAACCCAATAGGATCTGCCATAATGCTTGGGAATCGTACATAATAACTATAAAACTTATGGATACTATGGAAAGTATACAGTTGTGAATTTAACTTTTTACTTGCATGTCAGACATTTTCTAATGTCTTCAATGTACAACTGTTTTTGTACAATCTGTTATACTCCATTAAGCGGTTGTTGCAGGAATATTCGATGTATAGGTTCCTGGGTGCCGTGTCATAAAGCGATCGCTAATTAACATGCTCGTTATCCAATGCAATTTAAATGGGATAACGTGCCCGTTAAGCTAACGATCGCTATACGAAACGGCACCCAGGCGTGTAAATTCTAATATTATACACAATCATGAGCATTAGACTTGTATCTACAGTTTTATTATATTAATAATAATTTCCCATGGATCTCCAATCTTAGTAGCGGTCGTTATGCAGATTAGTCTACTGTATTATATGAAATACATTTATCTATCAAGATCAAATGAAAAGGAATCTGATGGAAGGTAGCCCAAGCAAGTTGACAATTCGATTTATTAAACCTCTTAAAAAAACCTCACTTACTGATTGGCTCAAAATAATATCATGTGACTTTTAAAATGAGATGTCTTGCTAGACAACGCCGAAAATTTCCTTGCAGAGGGTGACAACCTCGAAACCAAAAGGAAACGAGGTGACAATACTATTTTCACCCTCGAAATCACCAGATCGGCAACCGGAAACGGGAGACAATACTATTAACACCCACGAAATCACGTGATTTGCAACTGGAAACGGAGTGACAAGACTATTCATCGACCTAGACAAACCTAATTCATAAAACTCACGTAATCGAAAATTGAAAACAGATTGTATTTTTTAAATTTGCAATTATGGGTGGCAACGAAGTTGTGAAAACTCAAAATTATGAGAAATAACGCCATTAAAGGCATTTTTAGTCTGTAATGTTTGTCTATGTTGATTTGCTCGGTTTAATAAAACAATTTTGGCCTCCTTAAGCGGTGGAAATCCAGAATTGTCAACTTGCTAAAGCCCTCGGGAAAGACAAACGACGCAAGTTGACAATTCTGGATGTCCAACTCTTAAGAAGGCCATAATTGTATAATGTAGGCAACAATTGTTTTTTTTATAACACCTTATGTTTTCGGTTGCCGATCACAAGATTTTGAGGGTTACAATAATATTGTCTTCCAGTTTCCTTTTCCGATTTCGAGGTCCCTCTCCAAAAGCACAGTTTCCGCGTTGTCTAGCAAGACATCTCATTAATAAAGGACACGTGAATGATTCTGAGCTAACCAGTTGGTGTGTTTTCAAGTGAGGTTTAATTATTTGCAATTAAATAGATGTGTGTGTGTGCGCGTGGTAAGAAGTGGGAAATTTTAACATTATAACTTTTAAGACTCGCAAAGAAACATTCAATATTTTTTAATGTTATTTCTGGAAAGGTCAATATCGGTTTACCGGAGGTTGTCATAGGATTATAATTTAGTTACAAAACAACACAATTAAAAGGATAGTGAAAATCCGACATCGATGTGTCATGAGCAATTTTTTTTTAGGGAGGGAGGCTCGGTGGACGAATGGTAAAGATCGTTAGTTCGTAAGTCACTATAATCACGTGCCTGTAAACACTGAGATTGCGGTTTTGAGTGATACAGGGTGCACTCGACTTTAATCTTTATCGTTTATCTATATAATACGACCGAATAATGAGTCGTAGTGAACGAAAACAAATGGAAAAATATATCACCTCAAAACAATCAATACATTTTGATTTACTTTTCAATATTTTCAATCTATTGGTGGAAAAACCAACAATAAGCTAATCGACTAATGCGTTACAGCCCTAAAATGAATAATATCCCATTGTACATTTTTTGGGCTATTATCATGTTAGAGAGACTGAAATCGGAAAAAAATACACCGAGACAAAGAGATCTGTCTTCTTTTGAAGTTTTCACTCTGCAAGCAAATTGTTGGCGTTGTCTAGCAAGACATCTCATTTGTAAAAGTCATGTTATATGATTCTGAGCCAATCAGTAAATAAAAAACTGTCTTCTTTAATATGTCTTCGGAACCTTATGTTGTTCTCTTGAGATATTTATCAAATAAGGACTTTTTACGAGGTCAATACGTAGTTATATGGACCGTGGAGGAAAATATTGACCGAGGACGAAGTCCGAGGTCAATATTTTTCTACATGTCCATATAACTACGTATTGACAGAGTAAAAAGTCCTTAATTGTTATATTACATATGAATTTTTCTCTAGTTATTTAAATTTAGAATAATGAGTCGGAAAAGTATATCCGGATCTATTTTTAGAAACAAGCCTTAAATATGCTTTATAAATAGTAACATATCCGGATCTATTTTTAGAAACAAGCCTTAAATATGCTTTATAAATAGTAACATGCCTTAAATATGCTTTAAAAATAGTAACAAGCCTTAAATATGCTTTAGAAATAGAATATATACACAGAATATTTTGGGGGGACATTGTCTACACGAACCAATCAAAATTAGGACTTAACACACCATATGTAATATTAAAGTATATCTCTGCTGTGATCTGTTTTAAAAGTTATATGTAGATATATATAGATCATCACTAATATTTATACTTAACATCAATCGAGTTTGAAATGTTTCTCATACCCACATTGTAAATCTGAATACTGATGAACATGTACAAATATTGTAAGTGTAAACTATTTAAAATTTGGTCCGTCTAATTAAAACATTCCTAAACTCTTAGTGACAAATAAAAAGCTGAATAAAATGGTATAGGATTAAACACTGGGTTTTAGGAAATTTTCAATGTGTAAACTCCGCGGCGACTCACTCACAAACTAAATAAAGTCCGAAGGACTTTATGTCAAGTTTTTGAGGTAGTCGCCGGAGTTTACACATTGATAATTTCCTAAAACACAGTGTTTAATCCTTATAATTCTGTGAAATAATCGTTGCAATTTTTAAAACAGCAGAAACAGTTACAGAAACACATCTAGACCTCAAAACGTACCTAGGTCGGAAAGCGTAGGGATATGCCAAACGTAGTACCAAAGGAATCGCGGTTCTGTAGATATTGATAGGAAAAAAACAAAATGAAACACTAAATTGTATTTATATTATATTTTATTTGAAATCTCAATCGATATAATTGGAAATCATTGGGGCAGAGAAAACATTTTCCCCTCTCCCTGACGATACGCTAGGAGGACGCCATCTTGTTTACATTGGATACTGCAAGTAGTCCGCTCAGAGGAAATATCGATACATAAATTATCTGAGAAGACGCCATTCAAGTGTTTTTCTCCAATCAAAGCACTTAATATAAATATATTACAGCATGAATAGAATTATTATTGTTTTTTTTTCCTTTTATATGGAGAAAGCAAAAACGCTTTCATTAAATGTCATAAGAATAGCGTCTACATTTAACAAACAACAAGGAAAAGTTGTACAAATTTTTAGTACTGTAACTAGTTTTATTTTACTTCCAGATTCAGCATGTTCCTTACTGCAGTGTGGCAACGATAAAAATGTTTCCGATTGTAGCTTACTATATATCGCGAGGGATGGTTATATTTTGTATGTGTCAGTCTACAACGAGAGTTCAAAAAATGTGTGCAAAATTAATGATTCTTTTATATTTGCAAATAAAATTATTCGGGTAAAAAATGAATGCAAAGCGACCTTCAACGTGTGTTTCGTAGATTTTGAATGTGAGTATAATTATTGGTATTTTTGATATTGACACGTCGTAATGCTTTGCATGTTTGTTTTCATAATGCATATACACGTATGATAGACGTATTTATAGAAATATAGTATTTCTAAGCTTCTATCAAAACTTGGCAAATATAATGTTTTACAAAAATAATACTAATAAACAAAAATGGCTGATGGTTGGTTTTGTATTAGTCTCTTTCAATAATTACACATTTAAAAAGAAAAAGAACATAAAGGTTTGTGAATGGGTATGTCTGAACACACACCACTGTTCTAAGCATGCGACGAAGCTAAATCAAGGAGTGAATGTCCGTCTTAAAAAGTCATGTATAACTGGTGACGCCCTTTTTCGTTGAAGATAAAAGATCGTCACGGTGTGTCGCTAAATGTATAAACAACATACAATTTTATAAAACCCACCTTATCGAGGCAAGCTCGCTACAAATGATAAAATTCAAGGGAGCACATTGAAGACAACTGTTTTCCAGAATACTTCGGTATCAATAACAAAGCATAAAGACCAGCAATCAAACGCAGCATCAGGTAAAATTTTCAGTAACGTCGTGTAACGGTCTGCTACATGTGAATTTAAATATTATATTTCTCCTTAAATCCAACGCACAATAGAATATTTGAAAACTATGTTCGGTTGGGTTAACTTACTAAAATTGCACTTAAGTTTTTAACTGTTTCTTAATAAATTAACTGATTCATTTTGCAACTTTTAGCATTATGCTGGGTATATTTTTCAATCGGCTTCCTGAAGTAAAAGGTAATAAATGAGAAAAACGAGTAGGAAACTGACACTTATTGGCAAGTAATTGCAAACCCAATTATAAGCTAAATGCGAACAAAGTAGCGAACTAAGTAACTACGAATTTTACAACCGACAACCCAGGCTACACAGCTATTTCACTTATCACAACCAAGTTCGATACATCCACCTGTTGTATACAGCGACTTCGTTAACTAGCAGTACAAACTGCCTCTCACTAACTACCTACCTCATACAGCTACTTCCTTAACTACCTACCTCATACAGCTACTTCCTTAACTACCTACCTCATACAGCTACTTCCTTAACTACCTAGCTCATACAGCTACTTCCTTAACTACCTAACTCTTACAGCTACTTCCTTAACTACCTACCTCATACAGCTACTTCCTTAACTACCTACCTCATACAGCTACTTCCTTAACTACCTACCTCATACAGCTACTTCCTTAACTACCTACCTCATACAGCTACTTCCTTAACTACCTACCTCATACAGCTACTTCCTTAACTACCTACCTCATACAGCTACTTCCTTAACTACCTACCTCATACAGCTACTTCCTTAACTACCTACCTCATACAGCTACTTCCTTAACTACCTACCTCATACAGCTACTTCATTAACTACCTAGTTCACACAGGTAATTTCCTTACTATCTAATTCGCACAGCTACGTCCCTAACAACCAAGTTCACGTAGCAACTTACCTGACTACCTAGTTCACACATCTACGTCCCTAACTACCCAATTCACATATTAACTTCCCTGACTACCTGGTTCACACAGCTACTTTCCTAACTACTAGTTCACGCAGCTACTTCCCTAGCTACCTAATACACACGGCGATTTGTTTAACTAGCCAGTTCACATTGTACTTCCCTATAACCATCTACCTTGCTCACACAGGTATGTCGCTATCTTAATAGATTTCAGGGCTATCATTTTTCCAGTTCTTTCACTCGGGTGAGATCAATCTATGCTATGTTTAATTTGATTATCAATTTATCTAAACAAATATATGGCATTACATATTTCATTTCAATATAAGTACGTGAAATTCTATAGTAGTTTAATATATGTATCATCATCTTGTATTGTGACTAGGTATTGCCGGAGGAATTGTAGCTGTTATAATAGTTCTTTGTATTATCATCATTGCGTTTCTCATAGTTAAGAGGCGGTAAGTATTGGCAGTAGGTTATTTGTAGTATTGGAAAAAGCGTATTTTGTAACATTAACATAAATAAAACTAATATAATTACGACATTAAACTAAACAATCCTTATACAGATGCAAAATGTATAATTTGTAATAATTATAATAATATTATACATGTGAGTCAACGTATCATTTACATATGGAATATAGGACATTTCGTTTGTGATACAGGCTTTATCACGGCCAGTATCAGGTGAGCCCGTAGGGCGAACCTGATACGTTAAGCCGTGATAAAGTCTGTATCACAAACAAAATGTCCTATATTCCTTTTATCGGTAATTTTCAAAAGAGTATTTTTGTCAATTTAGCCATATTTTTTAAGAAACTACTTTTTTGGTCGTTAGTGATCTGTGAAAAACGGTTTGCTACGTCATTTAGCTTCAACGTCATTCAATCGGAATGTGGCGTGATGAATGGACGTGTTTTTTCATTGATCCTCGTGTAAGGCAAGTCTTTTTTCATCGTGTATGTAATAGTTTGTGAATGAGAATCTTTTAATTTACTATAAAATGGGGTGTAAAATTTTGTGTTTTTAATATTTTGCACTTTGAGTTTGACGAACCGTATTTTAAATTTATGTTGCCAATACCCAACGTTTCTGACCAATTTTCCAATTGAGTGTCAGTTTCCCTTTTAGTGCTTTCTTTATTTTGTATTTTATATCGTTATTATTTCTGGTAACTGTTTGGTGCTGTGTTATTTTTAATTTTCAGTACTTTGCAGTGGCCAGGGGAGATACGATTTACACATCGTCATCATTTATTTAGAAATTCCAATTGTAATTCCAATGCATAAATGCGATGAGTTGTAGGTTCTTGTGTAGGTCGAATTTTCCTGCTGTAATAATCATATTACAGTTTTGTGATTTGTCGGATTAACCCCCCAAAAATGGCGAGGTCATTCGCAAGTTCTTGTGGTGAATGAACAGGAATTCGGGATTGTCACTTGCTGTTGATGTTTGTGCAATTTGAAGAGTTTTGTTCAGATTATTTAAACTGTATTAATGTTAACGGAAGGTAGCTGCGAAAACGGAGCTCTTTTGGTCGCGTTTATTTTATCTTGCTTTCACGTTTGTTTATTTTTGAACATTCTGTTAGTTACTGTGACGTAATCATAGTTAGATTCCTCCGCAGCCTACTGACCCGATAAATTCGGTGATAAATGCCAGTACGTTCTTACTGACTTTATCACCGGTACACATCAAAGGGAAAATGTACAAATTACCGATAAATTACTTTATCAATATTCTGGTGTTTGTAAATATTCAATAGTAAGTAAAAGAATCTACCACCACAAATAGATGTAAATGTATTTAATTCCATTTTTGCCAGCTTATAAAATCTACACATCTAAGTTGATACATTACTATATGAATAATAGGTTCTTCCATACCTTTTTGGATAGACCGGTTGATCTGACACGAATGATGAAAGTTTTATGTTTTTTCGTGAGTGGAGCGCAGCGAAAAGAGCAAAAAGACAAACATTTCTATCACGAGTGAAAGATCACAGGGGTTTTCCTAAAAGTGTATTAAAGTACCTTTTTCTTCTGTAAACCAACAACTTTCACATCGCTATATCCTATAGACGCTCAATTGTTTTAGACTTCATAGTCTCTGACATCTAATCAGAACGTTGTTATGCTTCCATTACAACGTTCTAGTTTCTGGCGCTTTGATTGGATGACGCAGCAAGTACAGATATGTGCGCGTGAGCTCATCTGTACTGGGTCATCTGTACCAGAAAACGGCGATTTACGGAAGAATTAGTTCAATAGCACGAATTCCACAAACTTGTATGTGAAGGTTATGCTAAGGCTAACATATATCTATCCGGAATAATCATAACTAATTATGAATATTACCGTTGTAAATCACCAGATTTCACTGATGTTTACTTTGGTTTTTCAGGTTTAAGTTTTGACATTTGTTTTTGCGTCATTTGAATTGTGAGTTTTTTTTAAATTCCATGTCATTTATCTTATATCTACATCCACGAGTTTCTAGTTTTTGATGTTCAAACGATATTAAATTATAATAAAATTTCAGGAATTTTGAATTTTTCAAGAGAAAAACAAAACAACAACAACAGCAGAACCATAGAAACTACATGGGAAATCAAAATGTTGCATTTATTTTACCGCGTGAAGACGCCATTCACAACAATATCGCACAATACAGCGAGCTTTATTCGAAAAGAAATCAGCATTATTACAAAGGTATAATAGATTCTCGTAATGTGTCGACAGAGAATGAACCTCATTCTTATGTGACTATCTATGATTCATTGGAAGGTAGATATTTACCATGCACTTCAGATACAGACGCGGGTGCAACGAACGAGGAACCTGGAGACAACACACCACCTGATACAAAGCAAGAAGAAAAACATTATGACTATGCAGTTTTTCCTGCAAAACGTGATTTCGAGAATCCTACAGGAAATGCAAGCATGATGAACGAATATGCTATACTTGACCCCAGTGTAACTGGATTCCACAGACTTGTTATCAAAAATCGAGAGGATGCTGAAATTTATGAGCTAGCAAAGCCCGTTTCGAATGGTTCAGAAGTAGATGATTATTGTGAAGACGACGACATGCAGTATATGCCGACTACGGAGAATGTGTATGATCATGCTCACAACAATCGGCACCAACATACATCAAGCAAAATATACAATAGCAGGTCAAACGATGAAAATTATTATGAAAATCACGAATTTAAAAAATCAGTCTTGTGACTCCGCATATTAAAATATGTTCGAAATTTAATGAATCAATTATTTTTGTAAATTTTTAAATGTCAAGGAAATGTATTTGCCCCAAGTATGAACTCCGGTATTGTAATATAAATGGATGCTTTTCATTCATATTCAAAACATAATTTTGCATTGAGCGCATTATATTACATTTAAATAAATAATAAAGATACGAAACTATATTAAGTTAACATAGTAAAGTACCATTTAACCTTATTATATCTCTAACATTTAATATTAGAGTAATGTACGTCATTAGACATTTACTTGTGATCACCGTAGTGTGAACAATAGACCTTTGGGCAGGGTATGCTACACTCTAATCCTTGCAAAGGAATCTCACAAATTTCATTACGGATTTAAACAACAACAACAAGGTTTCGAATAATATTTTTTATAGGTATAACTGTAATTACAGTTGTAATACTGAATAAACGAAATATTGCCTCTTCACCGAATACTTTGTTGTCAATTTAATTTCTCGGTTTCTGTAGTTTATGTTGTGAGCGTAAGACAGTCTTCGGTACATACTGGTTCTCAGATATAACCTCTGCCACACGTTGTCCCCGTTTACTGCAGAACAACATTTTGTCGTCTGCCTGTTTGTAAATAAATAATGGTTTTTTTACCAAATACACGGGATATTATTTTTATATATATTATATTTATACATTTTAATTCGGTTTTACATGAAAACAATTCGTTTGTAGTCGAGGCGTTTCCGTTATGAGAGATATCTGATATAGGTAATTGTGTTGCAGTGGTTGACGTAGGATAACCAGAATCCTTTAAGAGAAGATTGAGTGTAAGATTGTCCCAAAATCAATAGACATTATTTCATTCCGTTCTCTACAGCTTATAACGCTTACATATCATAATTGATAATCACTGTTGATTTCTCCAGATACACGTATTTTGACACTCAGTTGTTTTGTTGCAGGCTTACGCACACAAAAGACATTGATCTGCATTGAATATTATTGATTCTTGAAACACTTCTGGTTTTGTAATAGTTTTGTTAATTGCTTTGTTAAGTGTTTACATGAATTGTTATACATTGCCTTTTGTACATGTATGTCATACAAATTGTAAGTAGTTGTGTAATGTATGGGTAGATTTTTATTTATTTTTAAAGTCATTAATTTCTCATTTTGAACTGACATGAGTTCACTGTTGTCGACGATAATAAACAAAAGTGTATGGTTTTCTTTAATTTTTAATGATTTTAATCACATCAATTTACGATAAATTTGACACCAGCTGCTTACAGAATTATTCCACAAACGGGGATGAAATATAAAGACAAATAAAAAAAAAGACCAAAAAACCAAACGCCTACAGTTTGTATTGATTAATTCGAACTTCTGTATGTATAGCCTCTAGAAAGATTGTAGTATTGTTAAAGCATCCGTTATAATATCGTGTATAAAACTCAGGAATTCATCAAGTTATTTGTAATCGTTCCCTGAAATGCTGCCAATATTTGACAAAGTTTCGCGGAACTTTATCAGGCTGGTCAGTCACAAAGTTGCTCAAGAATTCAATGTCAACCAGAAACCGATTTCATGCCTTTGTTTGAGGTTTCACTAGACTGGGTCTTCTCACGATTGTCCTAAAAGTGGCAGAGTATGAATAACCACACTGAATGCTAAAGAATGCTACATCCAGCGTTTCCACCTGCGAAATAGAACTGCTACGGCGACAACCACTGCTACTAATTAGACCAAACAGTCAAAACCAGGGTACGAGATATTGGATTCGTTTACGAAGGCCCTATGTAAACCGAGCTTTAATTCAAAAATTATAATAAAAAACGTGTTTACTGGTGCAGCACAATAAGGGTTTGGAACATAAGAAACCGATGTCGAATATTTTTCAATGACGCGTCATGAATTCTATTATAATGACGCGATGAAATAATCCGCGTGTACCGGGGTAAAAATGAGCAGTTCAGACGAGCCTGCATACAGGAAGTGAACAGGTACAGTTGTAAAATGATCGTAGAATGGTCGGCAATATCTTGATTGCATGATCAAATTAGTTTATATCAAGTCATCTATACTATACTATACTTTAAATCACACTTGCTTCCTGGTATCAACAGACTGATGGAGTTATTTTAGCATGATAATGCTCGGTCGCAAGTTGCGCGTGTAACCGAATTTTCTTGTCCATAGCGATGCCAATGTGTTACCTTAGCCTTTGAAATCGTCAGATTAAAATCCATTCGAGCATCTATTAGGGAACTTGGCAAACGTTAAGGAGCCAACCTAAACCGTAACCACTAGTTGAACTAACCATTGAGTTACAAGTGTGGAACTTAAGAGCAAACAATAAAAACATTGATCGAGTTTATGTCGAGAGGATGGAAGACAATGACACTTGCACGTGGCTGTCATACTAGGTACTAGCTTTTGTGTCACTGGAACAAATCAACATTAGTTAATGAACATTTCTGAATTCATTTACATACATCTAATTAACTTTTTCTGTTATGCATTCCTTTGTAGTAGGATAATTACAAGTTCATGAAACTTTGTTTCTATTTATGCAGTGTACACTTATATGCATGCATACACATATTCTAAATTGTAGTGAAAAAAAGAGATAGAAAATTAAAAAGTAAACCAATTTTACATAAAATTACAGCAAATTATTGAAAACCTACCAAACAAAAGAGCTAAAAGTCAGAGGACGATCATAAATCTAGATTGAGACAAAAGTATACAACATGAAAGACGAAAACACAAAAACAGTAGGTGAGAACCCAAACCCCAATAACTATTGGAGCACTAATGTTCTCAAAGTTGTAAAGTTTTAGACAGCTTTGAATTCTTTGATTAATTGCATGTGTTGGGTTCTAATTCATTCCAAACTAACAGTAAAAGACAAAAAGAGTAAGAATACATCTCATATCGTTCCTTAAATTTCGTTTTCTGTCATAAAGGAGAAAAACCTGTAAAACAATCCAAAGTACGAATGACAATTATTTTAATTTATTTTGTACAATAAACCAAATTGTCGTCTTTGTCTTTTGGTTTTAAAAGTTTCCACTTCGTTTCGAAATAAATTGACTCCATGTCATTGATATACAGCATGATAATGCAGACTAAAAACTGTCTACATTCCGTATGATAACGTAGCAGACGCGAATTATCCCCGACCGCATACAAGTGCAGCAGGCTTAAACTGTCTAAGGGATGCATAAAGAAGCAGACATCTCCCTAATTTATGACATATACTATCACTGGATCTAAGGCGAAATCCATCAAAAAAATAATTCTGTATAAAACAATAACGCCACAAAAATTGAAAAACAATCCACCCCCCCCCCCCCCAAAAAAAAAAAAAAAAAAACCCAGAAACGAACCAGTTGTATGAAAAAATGAATAATTCAAAGCTAAGAAAATCGATGAAACCCTACGTGAGCACTAATGCTGCTGACAATCACGTGCAGACCTGTAGTCATTTATGTTAATAGATGATATCAGTATTGACTTATTACTTTTAAAAAAGTTATAGAATTCATTACTAGTGATTTCATTCAGTTGAATATAAAAACAACACATAGTACTGCAAAAACGTGACATGTGTTCACTTGGTTGACCAAGAATATTTCTACATGATATTTTACAGTCTTGTTCGTTGAAACAGATTTATTCAGTTTATAAAAACTCGATTTAACGTTTTTTTCTGTATCTATGTCGCCAATTCATATGGTACTACTGTGTTACTGTCAGTTAAACAGTGTATTTAGTTTGGATCAAATAGGATCTTTTTATTTAATGTACGCGCTATTAAATGCAGTGTTTGCTAAAATATAAACACGGGATATGAAATTAGCAGTGGTAATTTTATAAATTTTCGTTGCAAACAGAATAAAGAATATCTATTATTTCACCATGATATCTGATATTTGTCGTAAGTTTTGATTTGTCAACGTTATTGTTTACAATAACGTATTTTGACAGCCGATTCATTAAAGTGAACCTTTTCAGTTAAGAGAAGCATATAGCAGTTTTCTTGTTCTTATGCAAGTTTGTAAAATAATTGTGAGTTTTGTTTAGAAATATAACACATTTATTGCACTTTCCATGCATGATATAATTTTAATGTTGTTCTTAAAAAAACAGCAACAATTATGTTAATTATAAAGGATGTTCAAAAAGAAGGGTAAGGGTTTTATTAATGTTATTGTTAAAATAAAATGTCATCAAAGATACCAAGGTTAATAAAATTTACTACGCCAGACGCGCGTTTCGTCTAATCAAGACTCATCAGTGGCGCTCGAACCCAAACAATATTCAAAATCCAAATGCATGAGATGTTGTAGAGCTATTATCACCAAAATTCCAAAACGTTATACCAAAATCCGGCTAAGGCTATCTACAACTTGAAAATAGAAAAACATTAGAATTAAAATAATTTTCGAAATTTCAGGGCAGTAAATTTAGACAATGAATATATCAATGAAAGAATCAATGATATTCCTGTCAGCACCGAAGTGTGACTACTGGGCTGGTGATACCCTCGGGGACTAACAGTCCACCAGCAGTGGCATCGACCCAGTGGTTGCAAATAAAATGTCATCAAAGATACCAAGGTTAATAAAATTTACTACGCCAGACGCGCGTTTCGTCTAATCAAGACTCATCAGTGGCGCTCGAACCCAAACAATATTCAAAATCCAAATAAATGAGATGTTGTAGAGCTATTATCACCAAAATTCCAAAACGTTATACCAAAATCCGGCTAAGGCTATCTACACCTTGAAAATAGAAAAACCTTAGAATTAAAATAATTTTCGAAATTTCAGGGCAGTAAATTTAGACAATGACTATATCAATGAAAGAATCAATGATATTCCTGTCAGCACCGAAGTGTGACTACTGGGTTGGTGATACCCTCGGGGACTAACAGTCCACCAGCAGTGACATCGACCCTGTGGTTGCAAATAAAATGTCATCAAAGATACCAAGGTTAATAAAATTTACTACGCCAGACGCGCGTTTCGTCTAATCAAGACTCATCAGTGGCGCTCGAACCCAAACAATATTCAAAATCCAAATTAATGAGATGTTGTAGAGCTATTATCACCAAAATTCCAAAACGTTATACCAAAATCCGGCTAAGGCTATCTACACCTTGAAAATAGAAAAACCTTAGAATTAAAATAATTTTCGAAATTTCAGGGCAGTAAATTTAGACAATGACTATATCAATGAAAGAATCAATGATATTCCTGTCAGCACCGAAGTGTGACTACTGGGCTGGTGATACCCTCGGGGACTAACAGTCCACCAGCAGTGGCATCGACCCAGTGGTTGCAAATAAAATGTCATCAAAGATACCAAGGTTACTAAAATTTACTACGCCAGACGCGCGTTTCGTCTAATCAAGACTCATCAGTGGCGCTCGAACCCAAACAATATTCAAAATCCAAATAAATGAGATGTTGTAGAGCTATTATCACCAAAATTCCAAAACGTTATACCAAAATCCGGCTAAGGCTATCTACACCTTGAAAATAGAAAAACCTTAGAATTAAAATAATTTTCGAATTTCAGGGCAGTAAATTGAGACAATGACTTTATCAATGAAAGAATCAATGATATTCCTGTCAGCACCGAAGTGTGACTACTGGGCTGGTGATACCCTCGGGGACTAACAGTCCACCAGCAGTGGCATCGACCCAGTGGTTGCAAATAAAATGTCATCAAAGATACCAAGGTTAATAAAATTTACTACGCCAGACGCGCGTTTCGTCTAATCAAGACTCATCAGTGGCGCTCGAACCCAAACAATATTCAAAATCCAAATAAATGAGATGTTGTAGAGCTATTATCACCAAAATTCCAAAACGTTATACCAAAATCCGGCTAAGGCTATCTACACCTTGAAAATAGAAAAACCTTAGAATTAAAATAATTTTCGAAATTTCAGGGCAGTAAATTTAGACAATGACTATATCAATGAAAGAATCAATGATATTCCTGTCAGCACCGAAGTGTGACTACTGGGCTGGTGATAACAGCATTAATGTAATCTTCAAAAATGTGCGATTTCTAAAGAATGGTCTAATATCAATTTCAAATATTAGAAGTTGAGTTTTGAAAGGACACCCAAATTAACAACATACATGTAGATTTAAATTTTGACAAGATATATTGAAAACTTAAAAAAAAATTACCCAGTTCTATTCACCAAAGAATTCATACGTTCGGATTTTGCGCGCCTGTCTGATTGTTTTATAGTCAATGCAGAACAACTCCAGAACACATTGTTACTTTTGTAACTTTCATGCTTTAACGGACTACAAAGGTCAAAGGAAATATCATACATATCATTTTGTTCCAGTTATGTTAGCCGCTGTAAATTTTATGGTCAGATAAAACACTATTGACATCTCAAAACCGAATTTAGTCTTTTAAATGATGCAGCACGTCGTTTTTGCATCAACAATCATTATAGTTTAGGCCACCTTATGTTGTTTTAGTATCTTACTTTAAATTTAGAATAGGGGCCTCGGTGGTCGAGTGGTTAAGGTACTAGTAATTCGTCGACTATTGATCACGTGGTCTGTCAACACTGAGGTTGCGGGTTCAAATCTCACTGTGGCCACGGTGTACTCGACTCCAATCTTAATCGACAAGGATTGCCAGTTTTTTCTAAAGAAGGTCGGGTGTTGAGTTCGGATCCTCAGGCTTTCTCTTCCAATAAAAACTGGATGACGTGATATAGCTGAAAAATTGCTGAAAGTGGCTTGATACATCATTCAAACAAACAAACAAGACATTTTGAATAATAATCGTGAGTTCAAGTTTCTTAAAATGATAGCGATTACAGTTTAATTCGTTAAATCTGTCCAAATAATTTCGTCCTGTATATCTAAGTGAGTGCACACATGTTGTAATATACTCCGTTGTAATGTAGAAACGTATAAATAAACATAAACCTTGTAAGCGTAATATACTATCATTAATTTTCATTTCGTGCTAATCATTTCCGTTCTCAATGACACCGAGACACTTATCACAATTAGATAAACAGTGCACTTTTGGATGAACGTATGGAAAGCCGCAGTGAACCCGTCGACGACAATGATAATTTCTATATAAAATGGTCATTATTATCGTCGCCGATTTTTTTGTCAATTTGCGGAGACGACAATCTTTACACCAATAATTATGATCGTCGATTTGTGTTTATTCAGCGGAGACGACAATCTTTACTATAATTATTATGATCGTCGATTTTTTTTCTTCAGCGGAGACGACAATCATACACTCATCATTATGATCGTCGATTTTTTTTTTATTGAGCGGAGACGACAATCTATAACACTCATCATTATTATCGTCGAATTTTTAACTTGCGGAGACGACAATCATAATAACACTCATCATTATGATCGTCGAATTTTAATTCAGCGGAGACGACAATCATAACACTCATTATTATGATCGTCCAATTTTTTCTAACGGAGACGACAATCATAACGTCTAACATTATGATTGTCGATTTTTTTTTCTTGCGAGACGACAATCATAACACCCATCATTATCGTCGAGCTTCTACGCGAGGTCGACAATCTTGGCGGAAATAATATATGCGAAATTGATTTCAATGTAATCCGATCATGTTCTACGAACTACTCTGCCCATCATTATTATCGTCGAGTTTCAACAGTGCGACAATCTTGGCGGAAAGGAAAAACATACCCGACTTTGTTTTAACAGTTACATGATTGTTACTAACGACACTTTTGAACAACTGGCCCCAGGTAATTTACTTGGGTTGGAAAAGGTCTGTATGCATGGTAAACTTGAAACGGGTTACTACTATTACTACTATTGATTAATCAACCACTAAAATCTTATTTATCCCTGCCAGGCAGTGCTTATTCTTTAACCCACACCTAAATGGCCAAATAGGCTAACCCAGACAATACTCTATTCAGGAAATTTGCACCACAGTTTTATCCTTTTACTTAGCTGTTGAGTGGTTAGCAGGTACAGGTTCTACAGATTATTATCCCCACTCAGATATATAAACATTCGTCACACACTCGAATTTCGACGATTTTCTTTCATTCAGCAATGTAAACAAAGAACCCAAGGCTTAATTACTTTCAAAAATATCATGCATCTAACCAAATGACTTCTAAATAATAAAATATAGTGGGTTTCTATGAAATTAATGTCCGTTAAACCGACACAAACTTTCATCTCCGAAATTCAGGTGTACTAGTATATCCCAGTTTTATCAGATAGGAAAGATCTCCATATAATATCAGGGCTTTAACTTAAGACTTTTTTGTAAGTCGCACACACCTAACCTTGAGTTATGGTCATTTCGTACCCTGACCATTTCATACCCTTACAAATATGGTCAATTCGTACCCATCGCTGAGTCAAAAAATTCTGGTAGCCCAGGCTGCCCAGCCCCACAGCAAATAATAGTTCCATTGGCACATGGGTAAGTGCTTATTTCAAACCCTGTAAGTCTGTACGTGCATGTACATGTAATATACAGGAACTGGTTATCGCACATCCGCTCATGTTATGTATCTTCCAATTTCTTTATTTTTAAAAAAATATATATTTTATTTAACCTTCCTGCATAAATTGTGGTTAAACAGTTCTGTTGGAGTTCAGAATGAAGAGACTGAGGTTGTAAGTAATCATCTAACCATGTCTTAAAAAGTATGCATCATAATGATCATGTATTAAATCAGTTTTTAGCTCACCTGGCCAATGGTCAAGTTTGTTCATTTTAGAATGATCTGCACAAAAACATGGCCATAGTTACTAAAAATAGAACATAGGGTAAAATGACTGTTTTTGCTCAATAAGCCAAAAACAAATGCAGATGTCAAAGTTCTGGCAGTGGGTAAAAATGTTCATCATGATCTGTAACTATTGTAGGAGTTAATGCCCTTGAATTGTCAATTTTTCAAAATTAATTCCTAGTTTATTGGATTTGCAGCATGTTGTATGAAGTAGTTCAGAAAAAAAATATATTTTCGCATCCTCTGGAACTCTGCTGACGTCTTAGATGGAATTTACAGTCATTAATTTTGTTGACTCTATCTTGGTTTTTGATCGCTTTTTACAAGGATTTATCTCTCTGGTGAATAATTTTGATTATTTGTTCATGAAATAGGTTTATAATGCATTTTAAAGTTACAATTTTGGTTTTTGTAGATGTAAAATGTATCCTTCATCAAATTTGTAGTCTAGAAATATGTGGTTGTTGCGATTATTATTTCTCCTTTGAAAAAGTGTGTTTAAAATGATATCACCCCCTAGAAGAAAATATATACCTAAAAATGTAGCTCGCTCACTACATATTTTTTCTAAAGATGTCTGATGAACGCAAAATTAATTTGAAGTGGCCTCACAATGAAAGTTGCTCAGCTAACTAAGATCTATCATTGTGTCAGATTTCATTTCACTAGTGCAACTTATGATACAGTTACAGCCCTTGAAATGTCATTTTTTTTTGCAAATTTCTACTTTTTGAAGGTATTATTGTGAAAATGAATGGAGATAAATAATCAGTGTAAGAACAAAAATTGTTTAGCTAACTTTGTGTACAATTTCATTTTATTCAGACAACTTATGATAGAGATATAGCCCTTGAAATTTCAATTTTTGCTAATTTTCATTCTTCTAATCTAAACTTTGAGGTGTCAGGTCGGCGATATAAGATCTGAACAGCCTCTTCTTGTTTAATATGGCCACCATTTTACTATGCTTTTTTGGCAGCACTTATAGAGAGCTCTGTAATCTTATTAAGACCTTAAAGTGCCAGGTGAGCAATATAGGTTCTTGAGAGGTGCTTGTTCCTTCTTTTTCTCCTTCCTTCCATCCCTGTCCCATAACACATACATGAATTAGGAGAATCATTTCAATGCCTTTCTAGTAAAACCATAAATTTTTATCTGAACTAGATATACATGTAACCGTTGGGTACCACATAGCCACACCCATTTCTGTGTTAACAGTTTAATTTGATTTTGTTTTGTCAAATAGCTCATGACTATAATAATATAATCTACATTCTTAAGTGAATAACAATGAAATTTGGTATGATCTGCTGATACAGGTAATATTTTTATACATTTAAAGGTATTTTTAAAAGCCAAAATTCAAAGTGAAACTTGAACTATCCGTTTGAGATGTTATGCCTGATGAACACTCTACTTTTTACAAACTAGGAACTGTCTGGTATAAAGGTTATAGATAAAGGTTGAAATAAACCTTTTAATGCAATATGACGAGTCCTTCATTTTCTGCATATAATAAAATGCATTGTTCATTCACTATTTTTTTGCATACAAAATAATTTTTTTTATTTTGGTCTCCAATGTACATAGTTTGTTTAACTAATTGCTGACAAGGGGATGCCATTTGTCATTACCCCTGTTAATTAAAAACTTATGATTATTTTAGGATGTGACTTTCCATATCGTAGCGTCAGATAACATCATAATGAAGAAAGTTGGTCTTAATCCACTTCCACCTTATGGGTCAACTGGAACAATCACCATTTCTGTCCCAAAAGGCAGTAGTGGTGAAGATTGGATAAGACAAATAAAGGCCAAATACAGGAATATACCAGAAAAGCATCCCTTACAGCTGATGTCTTGGGGCAGCAGCGGTCTGAGCCAAGTTGATCCACATAGTATCACCACTCAATCTTTGGAGCAATACAAAAAAGAAAAAAGGGCAAAGAAATTGACATCATACCTCAAATTTCCTACTATTAAAAGTAAGTTTCTAATAAAAACTAAAGTAGAAAAAAAAATCATTACCAGTAATTATACCACCACTTGTAAGAGAGGGGCTATATTGCAATCACCTTGTCCATCTGCCTGTCCGTCTGTCTGTCCGGTGAAAACTTTGGTAACAGATTTCTCGGCGTCTACGTAAGGGATTGAATTCAAATTTGGTGCACAGCTTTAGCATGATTAGTTGTACCGTGCCTCCCCTTTCGGGTCAGTCAGTCTACTTCCCGTTTTCTGAGCCGACAGACTGTTTTAAGGTGTCAAAATAGGAAAATTTTTCGTAACAGGTTTCCTCTGCTTCTACTAAAAGGATTGATTTCAAATCTGGTGCACAGATTAAGCATTAAGCATGATGTGACTTAGTCGAGTGGGGTAAACTTAGCACGACTTAGTTCTGGTCCATGTTTGTTTAACAATGGTTTGTTATATAATTATTCGTATACAATGTACTTCCTAATTATACACCCCGCAAACTTGTTTGGGGTATATAGGAATCCCCCTGTCTCCTCCTAAACCTCTTCACAGATTTATGAAACTTTACATGGAGGAAGTACATCATATGTAGATGTGCATGAAGAATTTTCGCCGCTGTCAGATATTATTCAGGGGAGATAATTGGACTTAGACGTTTTAATTATAGTATTCACTGGGAGACCTCGTAAGCGTAACTCCTCCTAAACTGCTTCACAGATTTTGATGAAACTTTACACGAAAGAAGTACATCATATGTAGAAGTGCATGAAGAATTTTGGTCACTGTAGAATATTATTCAGGGGAGATCATTGGACTTACACTTTTTACATATATAGTATTCAGGGGGAGACCTTATAAGCACAACTCCTCCTAAACCACTTGATGAAATTTAATGAAGCATAAAGGAAGTACATTATATGTATATGTGCATGAAGGATTTTTTATTGACCTCGGATATCAGTAAGGGGAGATAATTAGACTTAAAAGCGAAGCGGGGGGTATCGCTTTGTGAGCGTGCTCACAGTCCACACTTGTTTTTCAAATAATTGATAATTCTTGTAGTTTGCATCTAACAGAAGATATTTGTACATTTACCTTTTGTATATGTTTTTTGCAATCCGTCGTGACAAATACATAAATAATTATTACTTTTTTTTAGACAGACAAATTATACAGAGATTTTTGAATCTTACTACAAAGGTCAAATGAGCTTATGTTCTTGTTTGAGTTAATGAACAGTTATGACACATTTTTTAGTGTAATGTTGTTCTTGTTTTTTATTGACAACTCATTTATGATTAATGGTTTTTCCTAATCTGGATAAAGCAGAAAATGTTTACTGCATGTATGTAGATTTAAGAAGGGTCAAGGTTCTCTTCATGGGGTAAATATGCTTTAAAGGTTAACCAATTATGGGAATACTCTATCATGCTAGGCACAGCAAAGCTATTTCTTACATTATTATTTTTATCCAAAGAAGATAATTTGTTATTATGTCTCCCCTGTCCAGAAGGGGGAGACATAATGTAAAATGTAAATTGTATTGTCTGGAACTTTGTTGTAAATTTTATTTCTTGCATGTTTTGTTGTTTGTGTTCAGTTTGTTATATTGTTATTAATTCAATAGGCCTCAATATTGAAATAGTTAATCAAATTGTCAAACTTTATTTGATTTTAGAAAATACATTTTAAAAACTTTTGTTACGTATCAAAATAAAAAAAGGATATTGTCAGTTCTGGATTTCATTATTTGATAAAAATCAACCATGTCTGTTTTTCTTAAATTTATAAAACAAGAATATGTCCAAAAGACAAAATGCCCCATCTCGCAACATTTGGGATGGATGGACAAACATACAGACAGATAGACAGACGGACCAACGGACCAAAACACTATATGCCCCCTACTTTCATAGATAGGGCATACAAATTTCTATACATGTTGCATTTGATTCTCGCTGTGGGCAAGGTGTACTCGACTCCAATCTTAATTGACAAGGATTGTCAGTTTTCCTACTGCAGGTCAGGGATTTTCTCCTGGTACTTCGGCTTCCTCCCCTAACAAAAACTGGACATCATGATATAGCTGAAAAATTGCTTAAAGTGGCATTAAACTCCATCAAACAAACAAACAATATACATGTTGCAACTTTGCATCTTGTACACAACACATTAGAATATGACTTCTAGTATAATATAATATTCTGCATTATAATCATGAAATGTTATCCACAAGATTTTTTGTCGGATTTACTTTTCTTTAACTTTACTTTATTTATTGGCAATATTAAACAAAAGATTATGATGTAGAGGTAACATCATATTTTGATGAAAGCAAACTTTGATAAGCGTAGTTTTATTATAAATCTCTTAGATATTGGTCTTTAAAGAAATTTAGCAACCTTATGTTTATTTTTATTACAGGTTACATGTAATGATGATGATGGGAAAAAATGCTCTGTAGAATCAGGTCAGATATAGCTTCATTAGAAAGCTTCATCTTGGTTTAAACTGTTGTGATACCTTTTAAGGTGGTTCCTGGGTATCAACAAAATCCATCAGAGTTTTGTTAAACTTAGTAGAGTTAAACTTTAATAAATGAACTTTAATTTTTGTTTAAATGAGGGTTCGTGGATCATTCTACAGATTTACAACCTAGCAAAAGTGATGATGTAAAGTTTTGTTTTTTCAATATATTATATAGGGAAAAGTGTCATTTAGCACCATAAACCTCATACTGCGAGCTTGAAACTCATCAGATTTTAGTCTTACTTCACAAAAGAGAAGCTATGCATATCTTCTTTTGAAGAACACAATAAAAATTAGGGTTTACGATGCTATAACAAATGATTTGAATTCAAACATACATGTAGGCTATATTGTTGCAAAATGCCTGAAAAAGATGCACCTTAATACAACTGCAAACTTGTGTTGATATTTTCTAGTGTTCTATCCACCTTTTACATAAGACAGGATAAATTTTTATGAGAGTATTGCAGAAAAGAGTGGGTGATTACATTTAATTGAATACAAATACAAAGGGTTAATTGAAATAATTCAATTTTAAGGGGTAAATTGAAAATAGATTATTTTACTCCAAACCCCACTGGGCAACACTGTTGTCATATACTCCTATGGTCATTAGTTCCTTCATTGTCTTTACACACTTTTAATTACTCACCTTCAAATTAGACAATATAAATGTCAAACTTTATTTTTTTCATTTATCTTTAAAGTCATAATTAAATGTTAAAAATATTTCTTGTGCAGGCAAGGAAGACATTCAAATTAGCAGTGATGAAGGAGATGGTAAGAAATAGTTTGATGTAAAGGATATCTTTTCAAATTTTACAGGTTTTGATAGCATCTCTTTTTTACAAGTTTTACATTAATATGATATTGTACTTATATTTATTAGGGTAAAGAGAAAAATTTAGGAAGTTTTTATGTTGGAAATTGTTATTTACATTATATTCAAATGAAAAAAAGATGAGTAATTCTCCAATTTGTTATTTTAATATTGATGTTCAATATAAAATGTGTATAAAAATAATACTTGATCAGACTATTTTTATATCTTTGTTTGCATGAATTGACATGTAATAACATCAAATTCTAAGTTCTAATTACAATATATTGTTTACATTGTTATGAAGGCATGCTTCACATGTTGTCATGAAAAAAAAATGTCATGCAAAAAGACACAAGTTTAAAAAACTATTACATGTATTATATAGTATATTTTACTACAGGTTTATAGGTTTAAAGTCTGAACAAATAATGAATGGGTGCAGCTTGATATTTTGACTTTTTGGGAAGGAGCGTATTTGGTTGCTGAAAGAATTTTGTTTTTATTTCTCTTTAAACCATTAAAACATTATTTCAACATGACGATTAGACAAGGAACTGATATACAGACATTCAAAAAAAAATTTTGAATTTTCTTAATAAAATGATTCAGCAATTGTACCTGTATATGAATTTGTTTGAGATCAGCATTTTTCCTTTTTAAGCATGTCGAGTACATATTTCTAAAAATTATGCATTCAGATAAAGTAAACTTGAAAACCCATTATTTTTAAATTTATGTTGAGGTTGTTATATATCAGTCAATCAATTTTCTGTCTTCTGGTCACATTGAAATAATAATTTATGTGGTCTGAAGCCAAATAAAACATGTTTTTCATCATATATTAAGTATGCTCTGTTCCGATAGTTATGTACACCATGCTGCACCCATCTATTATTTGTTTATATTTAAGAACTCCTAATCAAAATGCTAACCATATCTTTACTTTTAGATCCACCTGCCAAAAAGTGCAAAGAATCACTCTTTAAGAAGGCAACTGTATGTATAATTAAGAAGAGAATAGATTAAAGAAATATTTTCAATACTTAATTGTAAAAATGTACTTAAATGAATTTTTTTTTAATCCCAAAACAATGTTGTTAACAAATATACAAATATAATAACAATATAAACAAATAAGCTTTAAAAATAAATTATTGTATCATCATTTTGTGTCATTGTACAGTTACTTTATATGTTTAAATTAATGAAACTATTGTTTTCTCATTTCAGTACAGTGAGAAAGATGACCCTGGATTGTGTTCAGGTAAAGTTTTATAATAATTGTGTCCCTGTTTCTAAGTAGACTTAAATTTTGATGGTACAAGATAGGCAGCTTTGTTAAAATAGCATCTTTGTAATTACAAAGGGATATGTCCTTCAAAATTAATACTTGTGGATAGTTGAAATTTATCTCTTGACTGTCGAATACTTTTTTTTTAATTTAAGTTGCCCATTCTGCTGCATAAATCAATCCTTTATGATCATTACAGCAAAATTATACATAGCTTCTACTTTCATCAAATGAGGTATACCTTTAAAGTTAAGGAAAAATGGTTTAACAGGCATATATACATCAAGGACATTTAAAATATAAATGAATTTCTAATCGTAACCAATTGGCATTTTTCTCTTTAAGCGTGTCAAGTACATATTTCTAAAAATATGCATTAAGATAAAGTAAACTTGAAAACCCATTTTTTTTCAAATTTATGTTGAGGTTGTTATATATCAGTCAATCAATTTTCTGTCTTCTGGTCGCATTGAAATAATAATTTATGTGGTCTGAAGCCAAATAAAACATGTTTTTCATCATATATTAAGTATGCTCTGTTCCGATAGTTATGTACACCATGCTGCACCCATCTATTATTTGTTTATATTTAAGAACTCCTAATCAAAATGCTAACCATATCTTTACTTTTAGATCCACCTGCCAAAAAGTGCAAAGAATCACTCTTTAAGAAGGCAACTGTATGTATAATTAAGAAGAGAATAGATTAAAGAAATATTTTCAATACTTAATTGTAAAAATGTACTTAAATGAATTTTTTTTTAATCCCAAAACAATGTTGTTAACAAATATACAAATATAATAACAATATAAACAAATAAGCTTTAAAAATAAATTATTGTATCATCATTTTGTGTCATTGTACAGTTACTTTATATGTTTAAATTAATGAAACTATTGTTTTCTCATTTCAGTACAGTGAGAAAGATGACCCTGGATTGTGTTCAGGTAAAGTTTTATAATAATTGTGTCCCTGTTTCTAAGTAGACTTAAATTTTGATGGTACAAGATAGGCAGCTTTGTTAAAATAGCATCTTTGTAATTACAAAGGGATATGTCCTTCAAAATTAATACTTGTGGATAGTTGAAATTTATCTCTTGACTGTCGAATACTTTTTTTTTAATTTAAGTTGCCCATTCTGCTGCATAAATCAATCCTTTATGATCATTACAGCAAAATTATACATAGCTTCTACTTTCATCAAATGAGGTATACCTTTAAAGTTAAGGAAAAATGGTTTAACAGGCATATATACATCAAGGACATTTAAAATATAAATGAATTTCTAATCGTAACCAATTGGCATTTTTCTCTTTAAGCGTGTCAAGTACATATTTCTAAAAATATGCATTAAGATAAAGTAAACTTGAAAACCCATTTTTTTTCAAATTTATGTTGAGGTTGTTATATATCAGTCAATCAATTTTCTGTCTTCTGGTCGCATTGAAATAATAATTTATGTGGTCTGAAGCCAAATAAAACATGTTTTTCATCATATATTAAGTATGCTCTGTTCCGATAGTTATGTACACCATGCTGCACCCATCTATTATTTGTTTATATTTAAGAACTCCTAATCAAAATGCTAACCATATCTTTACTTTTAGATCCACCTGCCAAAAAGTGCAAAGAATCACTCTTTAAGAAGGCAACTGTATGTATAATTAAGAAGAGAATAGATTAAAGAAATATTTTCAATACTTAATTGTAAAAATGTACTTAAATGAATTTTTTTTTAATCCCAAAACAATGTTGTTAACAAATATACAAATATAATAACAATATAAACAAATAAGCTTTAAAAATAAATGATTGTATCATCATTTTGTGTCATTGTACAGTTACTTTATATGTTTAAATTAATGAAACTATTGTTTTCTCATTTCAGTACAGTGAGAAAGATGACCCTGGATTGTGTTCAGGTAAAGTTTTATAATAATTGTGTCCCTGTTTCTAAGTAGACTTAAATTTTGATGGTACAAGATAGGCAGCTTTGTTAAAATAGCATCTTTGTAATTACAAAGGGATATGTCCTTCAAAATTAATACTTGTGGATAGTTGAAATTTATCTCTTGACTGTCGAATACTTTTTTTTTAATTTAAGTTGCCCATTCTGCTGCATAAATCAATCCTTTATGATCATTACAGCAAAATTATACATAGCTTCTACTTTCATCAAATGAGGTATACCTTTAAAGTTAAGGAAAAATGGTTTAACAGGCATATATACATCAAGGACATTTAAAATATAAATGAATTTCTAATCGTAACCAATTGGCATTTTTCTCTTTAAGCGTGTCAAGTACATATTTCTAAAAATATGCATTAAGATAAAGTAAACTTGAAAACCCATTTTTTTTCAAATTTATGTTGAGGTTGTTATATATCAGTCAATCAATTTTCTGTCTTCTGGTCGCATTGAAATAATAATTTATGTGGTCTGAAGCCAAATAAAACATGTTTTTCATCATATATTAAGTATGCTCTGTTCCGATAGTTATGTACACCATGCTGCACCCATCTATTATTTGTTTATATTTAAGAACTCCTAATCAAAATGCTAACCATATCTTTACTTTTAGATCCACCTGCCAAAAAGTGCAAAGAATCACTCTTTAAGAAGGCAACTGTATGTATAATTAAGAAGAGAATAGATTAAAGAAATATTTTCAATACTTAATTGTAAAAATGTACTTAAATGAATTTTTTTTTAATCCCAAAACAATGTTGTTAACAAATATACAAATATAATAACAATATAAACAAATAAGCTTTAAAAATAAATTATTGTATCATCATTTTGTGTCATTGTACAGTTACTTTATATGTTTAAATTAATGAAACTATTGTTTTCTCATTTCAGTACAGTGAGAAAGATGACCCTGGATTGTGTTCAGGTAAAGTTTTATAATAATTGTGTCCCTGTTTCTAAGTAGACTTAAATTTTGATGGTACAAGATAGGCAGCTTTGTTAAAATAGCATCTTTGTAATTACAAAGGGATATGTCCTTCAAAATTAATACTTGTGGATAGTTGAAATTTATCTCTTGACTGTCGAATACTTTTTTTTTAATTTAAGTTGCCCATTCTGCTGCATAAATCAATCCTTTATGATCATTACAGCAAAATTATACATAGCTTCTACTTTCATCAAATGAGGTATACCTTTAAAGTTAAGGAAAAATGGTTTAACAGGCATATATACATCAAGGACATTTAAAATATAAATGAATTTCTAATCGTAACCAATTGGCATTTTTCTCTTTAAGCGTGTCAAGTACATATTTCTAAAAATATGCATTAAGATAAAGTAAACTTGAAAACCCATTTTTTTTCAAATTTATGTTGAGGTTGTTATATATCAGTCAATCAATTTTCTGTCTTCTGGTCGCATTGAAATAATAATTTATGTGGTCTGAAGCCAAATAAAACATGTTTTTCATCATATATTAAGTATGCTCTGTTCCGATAGTTATGTACACCATGCTGCACCCATCTATTATTTGTTTATATTTAAGAACTCCTAATCAAAATGCTAACCATATCTTTACTTTTAGATCCACCTGCCAAAAAGTGCAAAGAATCACTCTTTAAGAAGGCAACTGTATGTATAATTAAGAAGAGAATAGATTAAAGAAATATTTTCAATACTTAATTGTAAAAATGTACTTAAATGAATTTTTTTTTAATCCCAAAACAATGTTGTTAACAAATATACAAATATAATAACAATATAAACAAATAAGCTTTAAAAATAAATTATTGTATCATCATTTTGTGTCATTGTACAGTTACTTTATATGTTTTAAATTAATGAAACTATTGTTTTCTCATTTCAGTACAGTGAGAAAGATGACCCTGGATTGTGTTCAGGTAAAGTTTTATAATAATTGTGTCCCTGTTTCTAAGTAGACTTAAACTTTGATGGTACAAGATAGGCAGCTTTGTTTAAATAGCATCTTTGTAATTACAAAGGGATATATATTTCAAAATTAATACTTGTGGATAGTTAAAATTTATCTCTTGACTGTCAAATACTTTTTTTAAAATTTAAGTTGCCCATTCTGCTGCATAAATCAATCCATTATGATCATTACAGCAAAATTATACATAGCTTCTACTTTCATCAAATGAGATCTACCTTAAAAGTAAAACTGAGGAAAAATTGTATGCAGCTTCAAGTACATGCCTTATACTGTGGGATGTGTTTCATGCCTGTCACTTATCTTCTTCGTGTTTAACAAAATTTGTCCATATCTGTCTTTGATCAAATTTACTCAGTATTTGCTGATTCGGGTTATAATTGTTTGATAAATTATGTGTATCGTTATTTTTCTGTTTAAAGTTCAACTTTTAGATGACGTGTTATTAGTATTTAAATCCATGTTTGTTTAAACTATTATTGTTGGTCAAAAATCATCTTCATATCTAGTATTTATGAAGTAACAATATATAAACATCAAATAATATGCTCCAATCATAACAATTCTTTTGTTGTTTGCAGTAATATGTGATTTTTTTTTGTCTGTTTTGTTTCTAGAACCACCTGCAAAGAAGGAGTTAATATCACTATTACAGGAAACAAAAGATTGCAAAATAAGCAAGGGAACTGTATGTAATAATAGAGATAAAACAGTTTATCATTTCTGGACCATGGGCTGGACATTTAAGCTACTTGTTTTAATTTACAACATAAATGTTCAGTCACTGAATAAATCATAAATAAGTTGTCTCCATAAATTGCTTCAATTCTACTGTTACAATTTTAGTGTTTTGGTGAGATTTTTATCAAAGATTACTGTTATCAATACCTTGATTAAAGTTGGAAAATAGAGCCACTAAACTGTTTTTTTGTAGTTATGCCCTTTACAACACACCTGTTTTAAGTTAGTCACACCTTGTTATCACTCTCATGCCAACAAGTCTCAAATGATTTCTATAAATATCTACCAAATGTTACTACCATGCATAATTGTTAAATCAAAGCTATTCAATTTTTTTTTTGGTTTGAATTGTAAAATGTAAGATGCTGCTTGGGACCTTGAGTTCTGTTCTTTTTTTTTGCAGGACAAAGTGTTGATATCGGATGAGGAAGACACTATTCAGGTATCTTCATGTTGCACGAAACATGTAATGGAAGCAATATATAGGGATCCCTTTTGCACTGTTATTTGCATTGCTTTGTTAAATATTTTAATATAAAAGTATTTTAGATCAATTTCTACCAAACATTGTATGGTGATGGCAATATCTTTGACCTTGTTATCTTTCAAGGTCCAGGTTTCCGTGACACTAATAGATATTTTTTATATCTTATTTTCGTACCAAATATGCATAGTAGATCCAACATTTACTGTATGTGTCTAAATGCATTGTCCATCCAACATTATTATATTGTCCATATTGGTCCTTGTATTTATTTATTAAAAAAATAAAATCAATGTACTTAAACATTTAATTTTTTATCAATGCTAGTCATGATATGTTGAGTTAAATGGTAATGATAAAATTTTGTTATAAGCAGCAATTATTAAGAAAACCAAGTTGAAGCCCATTTAAGTGTCAGGTTAGCAATGTAGGCTCTTTAGATACTAGTAAACAATTGGTAATCATTGGCATGATAAAAAGTAGGAAAAAAATCAATTGGAGATACTCTTGCAATCATTGCGAATATACATCTTTCACTTTCCATTTCTTTTCTTCTAGACTCAACAAATGCAGAAATCATATTTTTATATCGTTACAGGATATCAAGTTGACACAACTCCCCCACAAAAAACCTGAAAGAATTTTAGAAGAAAACTCAAAAAGAAAACAAACTCGACAGCAGGTATATTCTTGAATATTTTTAGCACATACATGTATACATATTTTTAAAAAATCAATTGGTTTAGAGATTTTAACAATTCATCAATGCAAAAAAATTACATTTTGTTTTAGCTAATTAACATATTATGTATGGAAACATAATGGGAAGGATAGAGAACTGTTTTTAAGTTGGATCAGATGTGTAAAACGTAGGATCAATATTGTGCCTATTGAGAAATATTGTGAAAGATACATTCAATTTTCAAAACACAATTAAATGATTATTAATGATTTTATATGACAAAAATGGCAAAGAAATAAGATGAAATGCACTTTTTGGCAAAGTTCTAATATTTAGTTTAAAAAGTTTTTCTGAACTCATGAATAGTAGTAAAATCATATATATGCACATTTACCATAATAAAACACTATAAATATATACACTGTATATGTGTTCTTCAATGTAGGAGTATGTTTTTAAGTGTATTGTATTTATTAAGTATGATATATTGACTGAAATATGTGCTTAATTGTCATGCAAAATGCAATCAACAACTATGCCAATATGATAATGGAAGGCCAATATCTATAATATTAATTCTAAAATTTCAATTTTTTATTGGCTGTCAGAGTTATTAGTGCTTACTTTACTGTTGTTTTGATTTGAAGAATCTTGAAAAATTTATTGGACTGACATTACTGCTAATTGTATATAAATTGGGTATACATATACATGTAATAAGATTTTTGTTGAAAGATTACATCATATTGCAGGTAGCTAAGGATTACATTCCCGAAAATAAAGGGGGTCAAGATACAAAAGAGATCATGATACTGAATGAAAAAGCTGACACTATTATTTCAAGATATTTTGATGTTACATCCTCTATCAAGGTAAATTACATTTTTATCCTTATTCCATGTACCACATTTTGATTAATACACCACAAAAAGGTTTAAGTTTACTTATTGCTTTTTTACTTTTTTTAGCTCACCTGACCCAAAGGGTCATGTGAGCTATTGCCATCACTTGGCGTCCGTCATCGTCCGTCGTCGTCGTCGTTAACTTTTATTCAAAAATCTTCTCCTCCAAAATCACTGAAGGAATTGCTTTGAAACTTTGCACACATCATCAGTAAAATGTCCTCTACCAAGTTTGCCCAAATCATGGCCTCAGACCAACCAACATGGCCGCCATGGCTAAAAATAGAACAGGGGGGTCAAAATACAGTTTTTTGCTTATAGTTCAAAAAGTATAACAGATACAGGAAAACCGAACAGACCTTCCTTCTTCAGCATCTAAAGCTCTACGAAACACTCCATTGGGTTGAAGTTGTATGATGACTCCTTATAGAAGTTATTGCCCTTTAATTGTCCAAATTGGTTATTTTTGACATTTTTGCCTCAAAATCTTGAAAATTATTAGAACTAGAGAAAAAGTTAGCATTGCTTAATTGTTCTGCTCTATGAGGGCTACAAAAATGACTTTAGGGTCAAGATTGTCTGATGAACTGTTTAGGAATTATTCTTCTTGAACATTTTTTAATCAATTTTACTTGATTTTAAAAAATCTTCTCCTCTTAAACCAATGAAAGGACTGCTTTGAAACATTGCACACATCATCTTAAGGATGTCCTCTACCAAAATTGTGCAAATCATGACACCTGGCTACCTACATAGCTACGTTGGATTAAAATAGAAAAAATGAAAAAAGAGGGGGAGGTCGAGAGAGTTTTCGACTTATAGTTAAAAAAGTATAACAGGCAATTCCTTATAGCAAAGAAAAGCTGGATAAAAAAGGGTTGTTTGGTGTCAGGTTAAGGTGAGCGATACAAGCTCATGGGAGCCTCTAGTTTAATGGGGTATCAATTTTCATGTTTATTGTTAATTTTGGTTGACCCCCTAAAATTGGTTCCCCAGAAAAGGGTAATTTTTATTTAGCTTCGTATGCTACAAACTTCAAAACCATGAATATAACTCAAAGGACTGATGATTTAGGCAATCCATTACAGTTTGTTCCTGTCATAAATAAATAAATCCACCGCAAGTTATTGTTACACAGATGAAATGGATTATTCTTTCATGCTTTATTTACAGATGGTTTACAACTGGGTTGTAGCAGAAACACCATACACCGACTTGCCTGCCCAGTTTCTATTTGAATGCTTGGAACCATGTGTGAGGCCAGAGTGCCCACACATATTTCCAATAACTCCAAACTGTTGGAATGAACTTGTATATTTACTTCCTGATGTTTTAAGGATTAAGACAGTGGTAAGTTGTCTAGATGAATAAACTGAGATAATGTGTGAGTATGTCATTAAAGGGGCTGAATGGCAGAATGTTTAAAAGTTGAGATTATGATATAAAGCTATTGGCTTTACATAATCTGAATCTCTCACCTTTTATTAAAAATAATACATTGGGTAATTATAGTAGAACTAATTACAAATTCATAAGATGAGGAAATATTCAACGAGTGACTGCACAACACCATAATTAACGAATGGGTGTAGCACATGAGTGAATTGTATGTTTTGTGTGGTCACAAGTTGAATATTTTCCATACTTGGAATCTTCATTTAGTTACACTTTTTATTACATAGATAAAATACAAATGGAGGGCAGAAATACTATTTATCATTTTAGAAAATGGGAAGTGATTTTCGAAGTCATACATAATGTTTTGGTGATGTCACTTAGGCCATACAAAATTAATTTTAAGCTTCTCAAGCCATTTTTATGCCCCACGACAACATGTTGGGGGGCATTAAGTTTTACTCATGTCTGTCCGTCCATACGAATTTCCGTCAAGCTCTTCTCAGAAAGCGTACATAATAATGATATGAAATTTGGCGGGATGGTTTAGTATGACAAACTATGTCCTAAGCAACTTTCAGACCTGTCAGACTTCTACTTCCTGTTTGGGGCTTAGCAGGGACATCCATGTCTCATGGGCACATTTCTTCTTTATTTTCAAAAACTGATGAGGCTTCTACTTAAAAGTAATGAGGCAGGTGATTTTTTGTTTTTATTTTATGAAAAAGCAATAAAAAGGGACAATGAGGCTGCCTCGGAACAGATGAGTCAGGGGCCTGAGAAGCTAAATATATTTCTTTTTGGCCTTAACAACATAAGATAAATTTTTAGAAATTCACATTGTGAAATATCAAAATAAGGGTCACTGGGAAAACTCGATATTTTATCTATAACAAACTTTAATATCACCATTCAATTCTAATGATTGTCATTTTGGTAATTAATGCATTCCAAATATGATGTTGAAAAAAATATCATTAAAACATATATAGTAAGCTGACAAATGTTAGCCACATTTTTTGTCAGATGAAAAATCCACACAACTATTTTGTTAAAGCTATGAAAAAACTGTCAGATGAATATAAATGTGAAAATAAAAACAAATGCCAAAATAGGGATATAACTCTTGGATTGATCAACACAAATTGATTTTCAAGAAAATTTGTACACTTGTAATAGATCTAATTATTTTACATTTATTTTAACCTAAAGCAAATTTTGCTAAATCTGAACAATTTTAGAAATACTTGCAAAAGTTCTACATAATCATTCAGATTCAATTTAGCAATGGTCTAAGACGAAGTTGACACATGAAAAAAGGAAATGGTCTAATGACTTTTAATGGATCATGATGATGGATCTAATGTGATTGCTGACCCGACCCTTCATACCTTTATTTTGATATCTGAACATCTTGTTGTTTGCTTTTTTGCAATCTTTTACTGGCTATTGGAACTGTAATAATTGAATAAATATTTTTTTTTAAAAGATAGCGCTAAAGCATTGAATCTTATGTATGTCTTTGTTTTATGCATGGTTTTGATCATTTGTTGTGTGGCTTTTATCTTTTTGATCATTGCAATTCTAATTTTGACTTTGTCATATGGTAGTTTGAAGGAGGTTTGTTGGGAAACTGGTTTACAAAGCTCATTACATTGGCCATGTCTTTGCACTTGACTGATATATAAAAAAATATCTATGTAACACATTCCTGTTTTGTTTTTCAGAGTGATGACCAAAACTGCACACTCACATGTTTTGACGAGGTGTTCTTTTCGTACAAAGACAAGGAATAAACTTTCATATTTTTGTTTATTTTAATTTTGTTTGTTAATAAAATATGTACTGTTTTGTGAATAAACTTCTGTGAGGACATGCTTTTACCATTTAATAGGCAGGACGACAGAATTTGGAACCCAGTGTTTATTATGGTTTAGGCACATGCTTCATTAATGTGCATTTTTATTTGTAAACAAAGGTTTTTAATTCTACCTAGACAAGAACTTAATTGAATACTAAGGGTGTAACAATACCACTTTCAAAAGATCCTATACACATCACAATTCATCTTGTGGATGCAACTCCTCTGAAACTACTGAACATAATTTAATGAAACTTGGTATGTAAGAAGTATAATCAATGTAGTTGTGCATGTTATCACAAATTATTCAGGGGCCTTGGTGGCCGAGTGGTTAAGGTAGTTCGTCTACCATTGATCACGTGGTCTGTCAACACTGAATTCGACGTTTTGAGCCTCACTGTGGGCAGGGTGCTTTTGACTTCAATCTTAATTGACAAGGATTGCCAGTTTTCCTACCGAAGGTTGGGGTTTTCTCCGGCTACTCTGGCTTCCTTCCCCAATAAAAACTGGACGCATTGATATAGCTAGAAAATTGCTGAAAGTGGCGTTAAAACAACATTCAAACAAATTCAAAAAACAAAATTATTTATTCGCAAAAATTTACGAACTCAAGGTTAATTTTTATAGTCCAATAGGGGAACGTGAATAAGATCAATCAATTAAATAACTATTTACATGTATATACAAGTCTGAGAATAGATCAACAAACTGAACTTCCATCTAACAATATATACATATACATAAACAAAAAGACAGTTTTACAGATGCAAACAAATCAGGAACAATTTTATAAAAAACTATACACCTCAAAGTCAATAAATACTGATGACAACCAGTTCTTTAATCATAACATCAAACTTAGTGAAGAGCAAAAACTACTTTGTGAGGGAAATTTATCTTATAGGGAATGTGGGGAAGCCTTAAAACGGATGCAGAATGGAAAATCTCCTGGCTCAGATGGTTTTACCGTAGAATTCTTCAAATTTTTTTGGAAATTAATTGGTCCTTTTGTATTTCGGTCTCTGCAAAAAGGATACGAGTTGGGTCATTTTTCTGATTTTCAATACCAAGGCATTATTACATGTATACCTAAGGAAGGGAAAGATAGGAGATACATGGAAAATTGGCGACCTATCAGCCTCATGAACACTGATATTAAAATAGCATCTGCTGTTTTGGCTGCTAGAGTTAAACAGGTACTACCTGCCATTATTAGTGACACGCAAAAGGGCTTTATGAAAGGGAGATTTATAGGAGAAAACACAAGGCTTCTATATGATTTAATGCATTATCTGGAGAAAAATAACATAGAGGGATTATTATTACTTGTAGATTTTGAAAAAGCATTTGATTCTATAGAATGGGAATTTCTAAAAAAGGCTTTAATCAGTTTCAACTTTGGTCCATCATTTTGTAAATGGTTTGAAGTGCTGTATGCAGACGCAAAAAGCTGTGTCATTAATAATGGTAACATGTCCAGTTTTTTTAATCTTGAAAAAGGATGTCGCCAAGGGGATCCATTATCGCCTTATTTGTTTATTATTGGGGTGGAATTACTTGCTATGCATTTAAAAAGAAATCCAAAAATAAAAGGTGTTAGAATAGGGAATGAACCACTTGTCACCCAGTATGCAGACGACACTTTTCTTACTCTTGATGGAAGTGAAGATTCTTTAAGAGAAACTCTGCTCTGTTTTGAAAAATTTCATAAGGTATCAGGATTAAAGATTAATATAGCTAAAACAAAACTAGTATGGATAGGAAGTAAAAAATACACTGAGCAAATTTTGTGTCCTGAAATAAATCTTAACTGGTCCTGTTCAAACTTTAGGGTTTTAGGGTTAAATTTTTCTTTAGATTTAGATACTATGCTCAATTTAAATTTCAGAGAAAAAATCATTGATATTTCCAAAGTGCTGAAAAGTTGGCAGCATAGAAAGCTAACTCTGCTTGGGAAGATCACAGTCATTAAGACCCTTGCACTCCCTAAACTAATCCACTTGCTTACCTCTCTGCCTAATATAACTAAATCTATGCTGAATGAAATCAACAGAGCATTTTTTAACTTTATATGGGATGGGAAAACTGAAAAGATCAAGCGCAATACACTTATTGCACACAAAAATGAGGGAGGGCTGAAAATGGTCCATTTAGAATCATTTAACTTTTATCTTAAAATTGGTTGGGTGAAAAGATTCTTTGAAAATTTAAGTGGGGACTGGCAAAATATTTTAAAACTGACATTAAACAGTTTTGGAGGTGAAAGATGCTTTTCATTACAAAATTTTAAACTATTAGAAATCAGTTATAAACTTGTCAATCCTTTCTGGAAGGATGTCTTCTATGCCTTACATTTATCTAAGCCACATGTTAAAAATGAACTAAAGGAGTGTCTCTCTCTTGATATTTTAAATTTCATACCAACAGAGGATTTTCCTCTGTATAACCGATGGGGTGAGGCTGGTATACAAAACCTCTGTCACATTGTAGACTTTCATAAGAGAGACTTTCTCACATTTGAACAAATAAAACAAAGGGTTCAGACAAATAATTTTATGCGATATTACATTTTGATATCCAATATCCCTATGGAGATAAAAAAGTGTATACGAGATAACACTGACATTAACTTGACTGCAAACTTTACCATAAAGGATATCTTTTTAGAGAAACTTACTTTCAGTAAAAATATCAGATTCATTTATGACAATATTATTAAAAGGCATGTTCATCCTCCAGTAGAAAAATTTGCAAAGTGGGAAAAAGAACTGCACACAAGCATTGAAGATTTCAAAAAATATTTTTGTATGCTTCAAAAGTGTTGCAGAGATACTTACCTCTATAATTTTCAATACAAGTTCCTACATAGGATTATTCCAACCAATACTTTTTTATTTAAAATTAAAATCAAAGACACAAAACTGTGCACTTTCTGTGGATGTGAAGAGGAAACTGTTGGACATTTATTTTATGACTGTCAAGTGACGTCTGAATTTCTCAACCTGTTCTTTGATAGCGTGAAACATTTCTTCGTTAATATTGAATTAACAAAAGGAACTTATTTTTAGGTTTTGCAGAAGAAAGCCTATTTTTGAATTTTCTAATAATTTTTTGTCAAAAAGTATATATATAAATGCAAACTAGAAGGAAATCTTCCAAAGCCAGCAGAACTGAGAAATAGATTGAAATATTTGTATAGCTTAGAATTATACACAGCTAGAAAGCACAACAATGTTTCTGCACTAGAAAAATTTTGGGCTCCTATCAAAGTTATTTATCCTGAATGGTAGTTTTTAAAAAAAAAAAAACAAAAATACCCTCCTTGATTCATTTGGTAAACAGAGCAAACAACATTGAATCAAAACAATTTTTGTTTTCTTTTGATATATTCATCTATCTATTTTCTATTTATATCCTATAAAGAGAACTAGAAAAAGAGAGGAAGTGATAGAATAGTGAAAGTGTATTTGTGTGTGGGTGTGTGTGGGAGAGAGAGAGAGAGAGAGAGTGAGAGAGAGAGAGAGAGAATAATATGTATATATATAATTAATCAATACATTGTATTTCTTATATAAAATAATAGTCAACTGTCATTGATTTTTCTTTACACCCTGTACACCTTAGTCAGGTGGTGCTGTAAGGGTGATGTAAAAGCCTGACTATTGAAGAAAAAAAAATAAAACATATAAAAATCTTAAAAAAAAAAAAAAAAAAAAAAACAAATCAGTTATTAGGGCCCCGTGTGGCGGACGGCCTAAAGTGATCAGTCTGTTCGTCCGTCCACCCGTCCCAAACTAATCGTGTCCGAGCAGTAACTTATTTATCTTTTGAGGTAGGCTTTTGACATTTGGAATGTGAGTAGATAATATCAGGGCGATGTGTCACATACTGTGGTTGATCACCTTTGACCTAAGGTCACATTATTGCTTTCTGAATGACAAATTCATGTCAGGGCTGTAACTTTTTTATCTTTTGAGGTAGGCTTTTTATATTTGGAATGTGAGTAGATAATATCAAGGTGGTGTGTTACATACCGTGGTTGTTGACCTTTGACCTTAAGGTCACATTATTGCTTTCTGAATGACATATTTTTGTGCTACTGTACACACAGTAAAATCTGAAGTGTGACAAATTGGATATTAATGTTACCAATACTAAGAAAATGTCACCATAATCATACAAAATTTATTTACTTTGTTGCATTTACCATGTATAGCACCCTTAAATAGCCCAATAACAAAGGTAATAGGATTGTGCAGTCAACAAATGAGGAAAATGTCTAGAATCATGCAGAAATTATGTTTGGACAAAACATTTGGACACATTCCTAAAGAAGCAAATAAAAGACTATTGGAATATTAGACAAGAGGCTGTCAGCAAGACAGAAAACCAAATTATCTTACAAATAATCTCCCCCTTTTTCAAAAAAATGGCCCAAACTAAGAAACGAATGAAGCGATTAATGTTTAAATTAATCTTGACTTTTTTTTATCACTAGAAACAACATACATGTATCACGATTTAAAAAGAAGCCACTGACTGACTTTGGGAGTTTTTTACGTCCTACACCGACAACTTAATGCCCTTGGTCGGACGGTAAAAATGAAGCCATGAAACTTTGTTCAAGTTATTAAATGAACAAGTTTTAACAGCCACCTGCCACAGTACATCCAAAAATAAACAAACCTTATTTTCCATTAGAAAATTTGGTTAATAATCATTTTATGAATTCATATGATTTCTTTAATAGCAATTAATCATTGAAATGCTTTCAAAATGTGTTAATTTAGTGAATTGACATTAACTTTAATGCAATGTTAATTTGTCAATAAAACATTGTACTCAGAATCTGTAGTGTTACATTTTGATGCCAGGAAAATAAGACCGGTAAAAAAACCTGATGAATCAAAAGAATGTCTTCACAACATAATTTCCATAATTTCTTTTAAATAAACAAACAAATGTTTGGCATCTTCTATATTTTCTGCCTCTGTTAAAATTTCTGAATTGTGGCATATGTCCTTTAAAACTGTTGCAATGTCAATATCTATCTCATTGTAAAGTTCTCCTTCAGTCTGACACAAGTTTTTAAAAAAATCTATGACCAGCTGGCAGGCAGGTAAGATATAATCTTTACAATCTGAAACAAAAATGTAAAAACATTACGTATTCCATTACCAAAATATTTCTTTGGCGTGTTTATGATTTAAATTAAACAGCAGTGATGATAGACAAATACAGTGAAAAAGTATGGTTCAAAAATTTTACTGCGGAGGAACCCAATGACTATCATAAAACATAAATATGATGTTGTTAAAATTAAATAATACATAAACTTGTGAATCAATGAAAACAATGTAAATATTACTACTAGAATTGATCATAAGAGTAGTTACCCATAAATAATCTGAACCATGAATTGATTAATATGGAAAATGTTTGTTTGTTTTGTTTTGTATGATGTTTAACGCTACTTACAGCAATTTTTCAGCTATGTCATGGCGTCCAGTTTTTATTGGGGGAGGAAGCCGGAGTACCCGTAGAGAACCCTTGACCTTCGGTGGGAAAACTGGCAATCCTTGTCAATTAACATTGGAGTCGAGTACACCCTGCCCGCAGTGAGACTCGAACCCGCACCCTCAGTGTTGACAGACCACGAGATCAATAGTAGACGAACTACCTTGACCATTCGGCCACCGAGGCCCCTGAAAATGTTTGTAACAACCATGTGTTTTAAGTTAACGGAAACATGGCAGTTAAATGAAAAATCAACACAAATTAAACACAGCTTTCATTCGAATGTAAAAACCGATTTTCCATCCCCCATTACATGTTGTTTCCATTATTCCACATTTATCTACAGCAGCCATACTTTTTAAGACCTCAAAAAGATTGAAAATAAACAACATATTTCTGTTTGCATCACAAGTTTTTTGTCTCATAGCAATAAGTAAGACCTACCAAAAATCTCTGGATTGGAGTACATAACATCAGGAATTCCAGACAGTGTATCCCCTTTGTTTTGTCTTCTGATCCTGTGGGAATTCCACATTAATTGTATTTCTTTCAGTTCCTTTCTAATAAGTGGTAAGTATGCAAACTGTAGGCATGTCCTGAAAAAATGAGCACATTACATTACAATTTGCCATGATTTTACAATAATGAAGCAACTATCATATGGTATACTGCAGGTGAACCAAGTTGGAAGTTTTGTTTTATCAGAGTCATGCCTACATGGCTGCAACTTCAAACTATTACCGATGAAGAGCTTTAAAGAAAACAGATAAATGCAGTTTTCTAAACAGCTGATGGAGCAGTTATCTGTACTTTGACCAAAAGGTAGAAAATACCCGACATCTCATTGAATTTTGACCATAATAGGATAATTGCATACATTTGTAATTTTTTGGGACCTCAATGTCTTTTAAAACAATGAAAAACACTTCTACACTTGTAAAGAATGAATAACAAGGTATTAAAAGCAACTGAAAAGGAATGTGATGTGTGTGTTTACAAGTAGAGAAATGTGCATTCTATGGCAAGTAATTGGAACAGCTAGCTATACAAGTCAAATGTAATCATAAGTTTCACTTTCTAAAATAGTGGTCTCAAAAGAACATCATATAAGAATGTTTAATAATGTATGGTGTGACCATCCGTTATCTGATACGATTTAAATAAATACTTCAAAACTACAAGTAATATTACATATTTACCTGTGAATAATATTATTTGGTACCAGAATTCCTTCCGCTTCAAAACACTAGTTATGAAAAAAACTATCAAATATACATGCTGTTATGCTCTCATCTAACAAGGGGCTTGACTTAATAAATTGACAATTGTTTCAACTGCAGCAAGATGACAAATGATAAATCTATTCAAATACACATGATGCATAAAGAATACTTCTATTCAATTATGGCAGCTCAGGTCATGCGATATCATGTTTTATGGAACACTTGAAAGAGAGATCTACCGAGGACAACGGCTTAGGTAGATGTTCCTTTGATTGATTTATTGATTGCTTGAATAATGGTGTTTAACGCCAGAGCAGCAATATTTCAGCTATATTCAGGCGATGAACATGAAATGGATGATAAAATGAACATAAAATGATGATGAATGAAAATGGGATGGGACACAAGGAAAAAAGGGGTAACGGGTTTTAGATTGCCACTGGCAAATGGGAGGATGGATAGGGTCCGCCAATTTAGCCTCCTGTAAAGGGATCGAAATCCTTACTCATAGCAAATACTACAGCAGCGTTCTTTAACGTGCGAGGAACGTAGCATTTTCCCAACACGGTGCACTAATATGGTTTGCGGTCAGGTTTTCTGTATTATGGCCTGACAACCCCAGCTTGCCAGGGTTACCCCATTCAACCACCTGGGGCACACATCCCAGTCAGTCTTTAGGCAAACCGACCTGGCACGCCGGTCAGGGTACTGGGTGCTATTTAGTCGCCTTTTACGACAACCTAGCGCGACTGCGGTCTATTCTTTTAGGCACCCGGATCCCTCATGGGGAGATGTTCCTTTGAAATGTTCCATAAAACATGATATCGAATGCACTGAGATGCCATAAATGTTTCACTGTAATTTTTCTTCTTTAATTTTTTGGTCTTCTTAATATATTGGTGTTTTTTATACAAAGTATTGTATAATCATGCATTTTGTCAATATTTGTTTTTTAAGGGTTAAATTGCTATAATTTTTCTGCAGAAAATTTTTTTAGAGTGAATATTTCAAAAATATTAACATATTGTGTTATTGCATGGCTGACGTTTTGATAACAAGCAATATTGCACGGCTAATCTTTGATTACAAGTGATATTGCATGGATAAACATTTTTTGGATTTCATTTATATAGCAACATTGCCAGCCATGCAATATCACTTGTTATTAAAACCTCACAATTGTGAAATATAACAATATATGGGTTAGTGAGAGATACATTGTTTAAATGGAAGCTAAAATTGTAATAACAATAAATATTTCTTATAGCTAGAAAACCAAGAACCTTTGTCCCATTTTTTATCAAACAAAATAAAAAATCTGTTCGACAAAATTACAGATAACATTGCATATATAAGTTCAATCAAGTAAAGAAAACTTCTAGTCACCATGGTAGTCATGGTAAACTTGCCACTGATAGTGTAAGTGGACCCTCCAGTTTCTGTCTACTACCCGCAATACTGAATTGGTAAATAAAAAATTTCTATATTGCTGGTCACTTTTTTCAAAGTGAGTTATTTGGATACCATATTATTAACTGCATCTTCCCAAAAGAAAACTAAACACACCTTGAAATGATTAATCCAGAAATCTGATTTTGCCTGACGTAGCCAACCCCACCATCTCTCGATACGCTAAAATATAAACACAAATATATTATTACATTAATAGCATTATTGGGTGTTTTGATTGGTCTAAAAACAATTTTCAGGTAACGATAAGTCGCAACAGTACTAAAATTACATAAAATGTTTGTATGCTGCACGATTCCGCTGCGAAATCCCATATTGACCAGTTTTTTATGTTTTAGCCAATAAGAATTGCCGTCTTAATAAATTCATTTGTCCAAACAAATCGATTGTATTAATTGTATTGTACACAATTCATTGATGTCTGCTACACATACATTGCTCGTGTCGTCAACAAATGGGATAAATGTCGGCTCTGTGATATATTGATTCATTCTTACACTTGCAATATTTTGATATTTGAATATTTGAATTTCAGGACTATCAGCAAATTGATATCAAAATGCAGTATTTAATAAAAAAATATTAATGGTAAGTAGCATTACAACAATTATACAAAATGTAAGCAGGTGCTCCAGTAGAAAAGGCATCCTCTGTTTTTCTTATCAAGGGGGATGATGGTTTTATTCTTGTAATAAAAGAATTAGTGACTTCGATATATGGTTTTTATCAGCCCTCAAAAATGTATATTCACCCTTGCCTAGCGTCTCTGTGAATATTACATTTTATCTGGCTGATAAATCTACCTATATTGAAGTCATTAATTGTATATTATTAATAAAAAAGTAATCAAATATCGTTAAATTTATTTGAGATTACATGTACAAATTCAATTTCAGCACCACACTCAGTTCTACTTTAGTCTGAGATTTAATATATCTAATCATACATTGTACTTGTCCAGTTTTTATTCTAAGCTGTAAACTTTTAATCCTTCAAGTCTTTAGAATTGTTACACTGTAATCTAAAAATTAATTATTGTAGATGGAATGAACCAACAACTTGCCTGGTTTAATACTGAGGAACCAGAAATAACAGAATTCAAGTTTGACGTAAATGTGGCTTGAATTGTAGCAATCATACCATTCTCAGTACCAGGGTCAGCTCTTATCTTTGTTGGAAAACCTATATACATAAATAGCAAATTTAAAACAAGTGTTGTTAGCTCTTTTGGTCTAGTTTTTTTCACCAAGTTACCAATATCTATAGTCCTTAGATAATTGCAATTGCAATAAGTATTTATCGATTGCAAACTGGTCATGCCCTGAATGTGGCTGGAATATTGCTCACTGGATAATTAGCAACAGGTGATCAACCATCTATGTATAAAAGTGTTTGTACCACAAAATAGTTTTTTTCATTGTTTTGAACAGAGTTTATTACTTTATAAACAAATTTTTAAAGTGATCTCCAAAGAATGAGTTTTGTTTGAAACATGACTACTGATACACAAGATGTATCAATTCATTTATATTGTTTCCGTATCTTTACTATGGTCAGTTTCACCAGTTTTTCTATTGTTGATAATTGACATTACTGACCTAATAATGTAAACAATTGTAACAGTTATTGCATGATAATGTAAACACTAATGTAATAAGAGGAGAATTTGGCAATTTGTTAATAAAAATTAAAAAAAGGTAATTTTCCATAATAAATTATATGAAATAGGATGTTGACAAAACAAGAGAGGTAATGCAGATAGTGATACACTGCTTTCCCAAAAATTTTGCATGTATGTTAACAATGTTTAAAAATCGAATTATTCGGTAAACAGGAAGTAGATGCCCAAGGAGCATTACTTAGCTTTACATCATAAGGTATAGGATAAAGCAGTATCCAAAATATCAGGCTTTTACAGGCTATAATTGTTTAAAAAAACTGCAACGAAATTTTTTACAGATGAACAGACCATGGTAAAACAATATAACCCCCTCTTCATTAAAGCAGGGTATAAGTATTTGAATAAAATCAATACCTTTCAAATTATTTACTGTGTTCATTAAGTAATGTGCAACCACTTCTGGTCTTTTGTTTGTAGGACCAGCTTCAATCCACAACACTTTCCGTGAAAACCTATTTTTTAAAAAGGCAAAAAGTACATTGGCATACTAGCACACATCAAAAACATGCTAATACATGTAGTTGAAACTGTGGAATACAAGTATAGTTAAAAATCCTCTTTGATTAAATATACATTCTCTCTTATTCCTCGCATAAATTCTTGCTGAAATAAAACATTCTTTAAATGCTAAACCAAACCTTTTATTAAGATAAAGAAGAACTTTTATTAGTCTTCAAACCCTTTAAGTGCTATTTAAATATTAAAAATTACCCATCAATACATCCATGAATACTGATGCCAAAAGGTTTCAACTTGTCGTAACCATCTGAAAAATATTTGTTATTATTTATTACTTAAAATTCTGTCATTATTTCTACAGTATGTCCAGTTTTTAGGAAGCTGGACCACAAAGCTGAAAACTATGAAGTATAACAATTCTGGTCAATTAAGTTTGGAGTCAAGCACACCCTGGTCATATTGGACCAAAAAAAAAAAACTCATTGTAAGTACTAGATCACTTATACAAATGATGTCCCAAACAAGGCTGTACTTTATTATAAATATTCTTCAGTGCATATACAATTACATGTAGTTGTTTACTTTTAATATGTACTTCACATTGGGTGTTTCGACAGAACAATATGGACACCATGATATATTTAAAAAAAAAAACTGCTAAGGTAGTGTTACATAAAAAAAACATTTTTTTACATACCTATATGCCAGACATAGTTCGGGCCCTAAAACAGAAGACATGTCATTAATGTGCATAAAAATACAAAGAGAAAGCATATTTTCTATATTTATTCTAATGTTCAATATGAAAAGGTGATTGATAATGTTGATAGGTATCTTATATATGACAGAAATGTGTTGTCTGCAGACAGAATACAACTTGAAACTGAATGAAAAGAAGGAACCTGTGAGCTACTGCTCACTCAGTATACCCCACTAATCACATCGTTGAATTGACTAAATCCGTAAACAGGAATTAGATATTCTGAAATCGGTACTCACAATATAGGACCACATGGTTAGATCACATATAAAATTTCAAGTGGTTGGGATAAGTTGTTGCTGAGAAAACTGTTACAAAAGTTGTGTATTAGGCGGAAGGACAGGGGAAAAACAGTATATACCCACATCTTCTTCAAAGCGGGGTATAATAATGTTTAGATATTAAAAAATTTTCCACCTTTTCAGCATTTTTTCATCTATTAACCATGGAGAAAGAGGGATTACCCAGGTAGAACCCTTTAATGATCAATACTAGAAATACATAAATAAGAGGGCCATAAAATGCAATGTAGCCAAAAACGTTTACAACATAGGGTCATTCTCAATCCTACATAATAATATGACCATTTACCCTTGAAATATACTGCCTTCTTCTTAACCTTCTAGCCTTTCTTCGCTGGATACCCCTTGGATCTAACAACCTTACAAGGTCTCGTGACAATTCTCTAAATTGTACAAAACAATAGTAATATTTTAAAAAGATGGGTTTTCTTTGGCCAACAAATGTCTACATAAAGATACATGTATATCAATGTAACGTAGGAATGTTTCTTTATGGTATAACTTGGGACTGTCTTTATGAATAAATGTAATTACTTGGAGTTATCTACATAACAATTTTTTTACACTAAATTTACCTGTCCTCAAAAACCTTAGTTTAAAAAAAATTTACACTTATATTCAATAACAATACAAACCAGAAGCTCTCAATAGCCTGTATTGCTCACCAGATTTTATAGACAATGAAGATGGCATTTCCCTGAAATCAAACTAGGTCCTGTAATTTTCAAGAAATTTTAAAGAGGACCATCCAAAAATATTGCTAGTAAGTTTTGTTTCCATTGGATAATGGGTTTCAGAGAAGAGTTTTTTTTTTAAATTGCCCATAGGGTCCTATGTTAACTTATTTAAGTCATGCATTGGAACCAATTTTGAATTTTTTATTTGTATAAATAACATAAACTTCAAAGAGGCCCATCCAAACACTACTGCCAGCAAGTTCTGTTTCTGTTGGTTAACTGGTTTTAGAGAACATGCAATTTAAAACTTTTTCTGATAGGGTCATTTGTTAGTCCTGCAGTGGCAGCAATTTTGAATTTCCAATTGGCATAAAATACAAAAACTTTTTAGAGGACTATCCAAACAATATTGATAATAAGTTTTCTTTTGATTGTTTAACCTGTTTTAGAAAAAAAAGCCTTTTTAAACTTTTTTACCATGGGCTCCTTGTTAAACTAAGTCCTGTGGTAACGGCCATAATAGTTTTCCAATCCAAATAAAACAAACACAAACTTTGTAAAGGTCCATCCAATGAACAACATGTAATTGTATATGCACTGAAGATTAAATGTAAAAAGTTTACATACTCCACCGACAACGACGGACACAAAGTGATGACAATAGCTCACATGACCCTTTGGGTCAGGTGATCTAAAAACAGTAGTGTTTTATTGAGATTACTGATTTGTTTGCAGAACATCTTTTGTCTACAAACTTGTGTTAAATGTGAAGCATTTTCTTTCCTCTTACTAAAGATCCAATGCATTTAGTTTAAAGACATATAATCTTTATTTTATAAAGTTAACATAACTTAATTTCAACTTTTTGTTCATACAATGTTTCCTTTATACGCCTATCTTAATTTTGCTACACCACACGCTAAATCAGAATCTCTTTTCTAAACCACAGGTTAATTAAAACTTGCTTTTTTGTTTCAACAGATTTGTGAATAAATTACTGTGAAAGATTACATCACAAATAGACACTGCATTAGGTTTTAGCCAAATGAGATAAATCAACATGCACAGTAGAAACTGTATGAAAAACAGTCTTTAGTATGTATTGGAAACATATGAGATATCCATTTCAATAATAATACAGTGGACTCCACTAATTGCATATCGCTTAATTGCACAATTCTCTTTAATACATAAAACCAAAACATAAAACCATTTCCTATACTCTCCATAAACCAAAATTCTATTATCTGCAAAGACAATACTGAGGAAATAAAAACTCCTGTTAATTGCATACAAAAATATATATGCATGGTTATGGAGGAAGCTACTTAATCCAAAAACTTATTATTTAGCAATTGGACACCGCCACAGGATTCACATATATATAACGCGCTTCCAGCAACTTTCTATCAAGTGGGGTATAATAAACTGCTGAATTTATACTAAAATTTACTTCAATTTGTTTCAATATTCAAGTATTGTTTATTCAGAACAATATACATGAGTAAACAAAATGTATTAATAAAATGTAACTGTATTACATGATTTCAACATATAAATGTTTTGTTTTACCTTTTAATTTGACAGTGATGTTTCAGCTTAAGCATATATCTTAGGTTTTCGCATCCAGAACATCCATTCTTTATTTCTTTCTGAAAAATAAGATGAAAATTTGTGATTATCTATTACTATTTTTTTAAAGCAACAATAAATGTGTCAACCAATCATTAAAGAATGTTTCAGTTTTGTCTATGTAGAAAAAATAAGCCCAACACTATAAAAAAACTAGAAAAACTGTGACCCCCCCCCCCCCCAGTCCCATGTTCAAAACATCTTAGTAGAAAAATGTAAAGGAGTTGATCACACAAAGCAAGTACCCATATGTAAAAGAATGGGCAGTCCATGTTTTTCTATGGTAAACTCTAAATGTAATTTCGATCAAAATGTTAAATATCAGATGCAAAATGGCACTATGTGACAAAGATTATGTGCACGTTTCATCAAATTACTTTCAGTATTGTAGTTGGGGTTGTCAAAACATACAAGTACATATAGGGATCAGAAATAAGTATGCATCTTCAACGTTTTCTGACTAGTTCATATTTCTTACCACGGCCATGTCAAAAATTCTATCTATGTCAATACCAATGTTTCTTCTTTTCAAGCCTAACTTTGGAATGACTTTGTGTTGCAAGTACTGAAAACTATTGAATGGAAAAGAGGGTTGTTAAAACACTGAAGTTGAAAATGCATTCATATTTTATACAATTAAGGTTCTTGACAACATTTACATATCATTATCTCAAGTCAAGTTGTTTTACAATACATGTATGTACATTGTAATAAAACAATTACTTACTTTATTCTGATATCATGCAGTAACTATCTGTATTTCTCAACCCTCAAAAATGAACATTTACCTGATGTAGAGACTGGGTGAATATAACATATTTTCTGGTAAAGAAACCTATACAGGAATATATATTGCCAAGATTTATCAGTTGAATGTAAATTACCAATTTGTCAATGTTATAAAATTACAGTTTAGTAAACATTAAAGCTACCGATACACAGAAATGTGATTCATATATTTCCATAAAACTCACAATTACCTGTGAGACCCTTTCTTTTAATCCCAGTGGACAAAGAATTCAAATCAAAAAGATCTTGATAACATCAGGAGATTCAAAAGTTACCTCAATCTGTAGTTGTGTTGCTTTTCCAGTATATAGTGTATTGTCCTGTAAGTGTATCCCTTTTCAAACATTTCTTTTATGCTTTTCTTTATACCTATCAATATTACACAAATAAATATGGTTAACATCAATGATGGTTTGAATGGAGTTTAACATCACTTTGACCAATTTGTCAACTATACTTGTATCATACTAGTATAATACAGATTTTATTTGAATAGAAAAACCCAGACCTACGGCAGAAAGCCTGTCAATCCTGGCCAATTACAGTTACTGCCTGCAGACCCTGTCTGCAATTACAATAATGAATAAAACAAGCAGATAGTGAGCAAAATATAACTTTTAATAGTAAAAAAAGTCTGAAATTGCTGGGTTGCAAATCCAAGTGCCTTTATAAATAGGAAATGGTTTACAATTTGTTGGCAGAAAGTTTTAGGTCTGTGTAAAAAAATGTAGGAGTTGATTACACAAAATAGGTACTTTCTTCTTCAAATGTCCTGAAAAATGACTTAGTGCTCATATCTGAAAAATTAGGCAAAAAATCCTGAAATAATTCCATAATATTAGGTGGACAACTTCAATACATGTGCAATCTTTCTGTGAAGTTTCAGAGGTCTGGGTTGAAAACTGTGGGAGGAGTTGATTACACAAAATAGATACCCCATTTTTCCCGCCCTACTTCACCATACTGTAATCCTGGTTTGCACTCCGTGCAACCTGGCCAAAAATACTTCCGCCTAAAATACTGATAATTAGTGTGTCTCACATAAACAACATATTATCACAATTTAAATAATTACTGAACCTTCTGGTATCATTATGTAGAACTAGTCTTTCATTAGCCTACAATACAATAAAAAAAATTTATATGTATATATAATCATAGTCTCTTAAAGAATAAATATAAAAACTCTGTTTAATTTTCCGAACATTCAGCCTCATGGCCTTCCTTAGTGTACTATACTTGAATACTATATATATACATTATAGTCTGACAATTACTGAATTTGGCCAGCAGTTACTTATCAGACATTTTTTCAAATAAGTTGTCATCGCTGAATTACTCTAACTAAAATTTCTCCTATTAAATATTAAATATGGAGCTTATATTAAATAGACAAGGTTTTAGACAAAGATTACTGAAATTGTCCTCATAGAGGGTGATCAAAACAACAGGGTGTAGAAAGTATTGTAACATAATAGACATTTTGCCTTTGATATTTTTATCGATTAATCCCACTTAATCTGTGTGTTAATCAAAATCATTCTTTAACATAAGACGTTTCTCACTAAACCATTGCTTCCCATCACCTAATAAGAATCCCCATTCAAACACATTACAGTAAACAAAGCTTAGCTATGGTATAATCAAACAACTTTAAAGTTATTCTGTATCTTTTGCGGTCATTTGAAGCATTAAATGAAATACATAGAACTGACCAGCTGGCACTTGATCTTCTGACAACAATAATGTCCAATACATTTTAAATGATATTGATTGAATTACTTTAGGAAACAAATATACCACGCCTTTTACCAGTTAACCTATTTAAGCAAGTGTGGACTGTACCCCCCCCCCCCCCCACCACTCTGCTTTCAAGTCCAATTATCTACCCTTAATGTTATCCGAGGTAAGTAAAAAATAATAAAAATCCTTCATCCACATCTACAAGCGGTTTAGGAGTTGCGCTTACAAGGGATGTGGACAGACAGACAGGGTGATTCCTATATACCCCCCCCCCCCCAAAGCCAGATATTTTAGTCATTGTTGGTCGTATCTGTTATTTAACATTAATACTAGTATCTATGTTTTAGTTTAAAGGACTTTATTGATATCAATTACATTGTTAAATACTATTTTCATAACCAACTTCCAGACTTGTTGAGCATATTTCCTTACCTTCTAACATCTTATCTGTAGTACAACAATGGATGGAAAACCTGCAAATAAAGGAATGAAGTGATAAACTAATAAAATCAAGAAATTAAATGCGTTATCATGCTAAGCATACCCCCACTCAGTGCGTGCAACACCAGTCAGCTCAACAAACAGGAAGTATATATGTCCGACAAGACTGGAAAGGGGCGGCATTGTGCAACTTATCATCGTAAAGCTGTATACCAAATTTGAAATAAATCCCTTCAGTTGAAGCTTAGAAATCTGTGACCAAAAATCTGAAATGTGCATTTTAGCTGAAAATTTGCAGAGGGCAGGTCTGCAAACAAGTAGTACTAGTATAAGTCCAAAAGGCTGGAAAGGGGAATCAAGGTACAACTTATCGTGGTAAAGCTGTATACCAAATTTGAAATACATCCCTTCAATAGAGGCTAAGAAATCTGTTACCAAAGTTTCGGACAAACTGGCAGACTAATTAATAATGGACAAGGTGATTGCAATATAGTACCCTCTATAAAGAGTGGGGTTATAATATAAAATGCATGTTTATATCTTACTTGTGTTACCATACCTGGGACATCTCTTTAGGGAGAGTTTCTCAACCAACTGAAATACCTGTGCACGTCCCCAGATGGGTGATTGGGCCTCCACATCATAAGATCAGAGGGTAGTCTGGTAATAATGCAGATAGCCTGAGCTATACCAGAGAGAGTACTGTGTATTGAGCATTCTGCCCCTCATGCATTCAACATTAAAAATCCATTGTGTGGTATTTACTATAAATAGGGGTTCAGCCAACCATGAAAGGCTTAATTTCTGCCCATATATATCGATCCGTCCCGTTTACCAGCTGTCTTTAAAAATTTGGTTTGCTCATCTTGGCATCCCCTCCATGGTTTTTCTTTTTTTTTTCGATTTGATGTATTGTTAAATTTGTTCCCCGTCTTGATTATACATGACCCATACATGAAATTTTGTGGCTGGACGTTAAACAGACAACAATCAGTAAATCAGTGTATTTATAATCAAACATTAGTTTGAGGATATGATTGCAAACAACATAAGGTGTGGATCACTGGGACTTGCTCCCCTCTATCAATATTTTGTTAAAGCCAAGAAGTTCCTATGGGACATTCAAGTGTCTAAAGTCTGAAAGAGCCAAGAATAAAGAGGTCAACACAAACGAAAACACAAAGAAGCAACTCAAGTCCAAACAAGAGTGAACTCAGGTGCTCTGGAAGGGTAAGCAGTTTCTGCTTGTTGCAACACACCTGTCGCATGCTGATGATCTATTCAGCTCGTCAAATTCGGTAAAGGAAAGAGGATATGATATTTTTTGCAAAGGAAAAAAAAACCAAAATAATATTTAAAATTTATTTACACAGCAGATACTATAAGAAAATCATATGTGAAAGTGTCCAAGCAGGAATACATGAAACAAAAGATCTAAGCTAAGTCACATGTGAATATCCAAACAAGAAAACAGGATATAAAATATATTCAAGTCACATGTGAATATCTACTAGTACATGTAAATGTGAATAGATTTTTGTACATAAAAACTATCAAAGCAATTTGTATTTAAGGTTATATAACACCCATATTTGCATGATCAAACTAAATGTGTGTAAAAGCAAAATAAAATTAAAAAATTTAAATGAATCATGATTCTGTATTAAGATATCAGGCAGGGAGTGTACTGGAATATACTGTATGTCCAGCTGATTGCTATAAAATTGTATTTTTGTGATAAAATATATGGCATGGTACATATACTAAGGTACTCAAAAGAAATATTAGCTACTGATCCACCTGCGACATCCAAAATGGGAGCCATTTTAAAGATGGCTGACATATCCTACTGTCTGAGGTATTTTACTTGTGTAAACTAAGTCAGAATTTTCTTCAGTTTTACTCTTTTAAAATCAAAATGTATACTGATTTGTGTTTTTAGATAAAGTTAACACTCCTGGATATCATTGTAGTAAATGACGTATCCAACCATTATTAGACATGCATCCGCGGTGGAGGTCATTTACAGTTATAAAAATGACTATCAAAGCTTACTGTTTAGTACATGTTGTGTTTAAGTAAAGTAAGAATGTGTTTTAAATTTGACTTTTGATGACCAAACTGGATACAAATATTATGATAAATTATAGAAAACATGTTCTAACAATAATTGCAATCAATCTTTTTTCTTCTTTCATGACCAGATGTACAAATGTATATGAAGCTATATAAAGCTTGAAGGTGCCGTTTAAATTACAGATTCATTTAGACCATCTTCTTTGCAATCAAAGAATTTAATTTTAAAGAATGTGCTGTTGCGAAGAAGCCTAAAGAAAGACCTCAATGCCCTCAAAGAAGTATAGATTACAAACATTTGAACCTTTGGTTGATCAATGTAAAAGTGTTAGATACATTTACTTTTAGTAGTCTCTGATAGAGCTGAAATTGAAAGTTATACACATTTTACATTTTGAACTCTTAACATAAACTCTTTCCAAAACGAGTAAACTTTATACCAAAAATATTATAGATGATTACTGCAAAATTTCATGCAAATATGCAATCAGTTATTTCAGAGGATAACATTTTTTTTTAAAGTTTACAATGGACACATAGTGATGACAGTAGTTCACATTAACTTGGGCAAGGTGATATAAAAAGTCTATTCAGAGTAAAAAACAAGGACTGGAAACTGGCCTTTGTTACAATCAGTGTAACCTCCTGTTGGTCCACTGAAAGTAACTTTCAGAGTTGAACCCTCTGCATTCATACATGATCTGCTTTTTGATCCAAATTTGCCAACATGAAATTCACAACCCTCCAAAAACAGTTGTATTGTATACATAGTATTACAACTAATTTTCACAGGAGATTGAAATATAATTGGAAAAATATCATCTTTACAATAAATTCTCCTGTGTACCTCTACAATTACACTTTCATTATCTAGTTTAAACAATTTCAAATTTAACATAAAAGAGCTGGTTTCTTTTCCATATATACAAACAGATCTCATAAAACAATCTTTATCTAAGGAAAATGTCAATTTTTCAGCATTAATAGAACTTGTCTTAACAGCCTCCTCAAAGTGTTTCTGTGCAAAACGTTTGAGAACAAAGTCGTTCTCACAGAAATGCTTTCTTAATGAGTTATTTAATCCATCCACAACAGGACTTGTTTCCGAGCACGTCAAATACTTAAAAATTTCAGTACACATTTTATGGTTTAAAATATTACTAAAAACGCATTTACTAGCAAAAAATTGAGTACTCATCATCCCAAATCTGATATAGGGAACAAATTTCTCCCATAAGTCTTCTTCTGAAGAACATATAGTATTTATAATGTTGAAGAGAAATTCTTCACTGACAACAAGAGAATCCCTCTTGAGAATATCAATTATCAAATCAACAGAGAGATGCATCAAATCTTCTTGACAAGATACACAAAGTGTAACAAAATGTTGATCAATAAAGTTAAAAGCTACATTTTTCACTTCAAACAATGAAAATTTATCAGCCATGCTTAAAATGGAAAATCCATTATCAACACTTATCACCTTTTTAAGAAACTGAGAACAATAATCAACTAAATCATTTACAAGATAGAAATTAGCAACATGAAGAACGTCATTTACATTTTTGCAAACAATGTCTACAGATTTATTATACATGAAGTCAGTCATAATTTTAACATATTGGTAATCAAATAATGAGCAGTCAATTTCAATAACTTTGTCTGTAGAATTTTCATCAGAATTATTCCATCTCTTTGACAAATGCTGAACAAAATATTCACTATATATTTTCAACACAACATCATGGCATCTTATGATCTGTTTGTCTTTGCAAATTAAATTGATGTTGCAGTAATTGTCTCTGTCATATGCATCCGTCAGTTTTTTTGCTAAAGACATGTCTCTGAAAATATCAATGAAAAAAAAAACTTTAAGGATCTTTATAATAAAGTGAATGGATGGATATACATGTACATGTATCTGATAGATCTATCATTCTTTCATAAATGTCCATTTTCAGTGGAAAATAGCCAATGCAAGATATACATGTATTTGTCCAGAATATTATTATTGATTATCATCATAATTATGTAACAATTTTTTTTCAAAAATGCATAACAGAATAATTCTTTAGTAACAAAATTACACAGATTAAATGCACAATTACTGTATATATTTTGTACTTATTTCATCATGTTCATCAAGTAAGTTTCGTCATATTCTGTTTATCGGTTTAGGAGTTGCATTTACAAAGTCAATTTTCAAAAAAACAACTATCAAAACAGTGATACATATGTACTTGTAGTACACGTATATCAATACAGCGAGTTTTAAATACAGCGAACTTAACTAATTACAAATAAATTACAGGTGAATTTTGCATTTTTGTCTAAATAAGTTATTTCAAAGAAATTTATTTGTATTACACTTTTGTAATTGTGAGTGAACTCAGCAGACTTGAGTTTGTGCAGGAGATGTCCTACATGTACAAAGCACTACCTACAACCAATTTTATTCAAATATCCAAAACACCTTGTCTCTAGAAATAGTATTAAACAAGAATATGTCCGCGAGACATAATACAGATAAACAAACCCCAACACTATATGCCCCCTAGATGGGGCATAAAAACGCAACCCACTGAGTCATTTTTGCCAAGTCATGTAAAACAAATGCAATACAAATGTATATTTGTATCCTAATGCACATGCATTAAATTAGATCCGATAACCCTCCCCAACTAACGCTTTTACATGTATAACTGAATTGATGACTTTCCAATTTATAAAAAACACCACCTAGTGTCCACTTCCGGTACTAAAAACTGCGGCTACGGCAGCAGTTTGGCCTGATGAAAACTTATGAAATGGACAATTATCTGTGATAAATTTTAATGCTTTATGTTAATTGCAGGTGTTAAAATCTAATTGAAGATGTTATTAAAACCCCTGCTGTGTAAGCATTTCTAAAACCGATTAACTGCGGAAAATAATTGTTACTTTGTGGAATAAAAGATCTACTAAAGGACCCTAAACTCGACCAAACGCGGTAGCAGTTTTCCATTTTGTGAAGCAAAATCCCGTCGGAATGACACAGTAAAATTGACTATAGTAGGACGAACAGACTCAAGGTGAATGAGTACCGGGGAGAACATATCCGATACCGATAGGAAAAATGGCCATGGGCCAAAAAATGTGGGAAATGGCCTAGTACATGTAATTGAACTAAAAAATACCCCCTGCCAGTATCACACTATATAAGAGGCAAGTGCTTGCAATCATGCGACTTTTGTTGTTGATTATCACATAGCAGTTACCCGTTAAAACACTCGCCTGGCAGGGATAAATAAGATTTTAGTGGTTGATTACTCGACAATAGTCAGTAATAGTAGTAACCCGTTTCAAGTTTACCATGCATACCCCGTTAATTACCGGAAGTTTACAATCATGTAACTGTAAAACAAAGTCGGGTATGTTTTACCTTTCCGCCAAGATTGTCGCACTGGTTGAAACTCGACGATAATAATGATGAGCAGAGTAGTTCGTATAACATGATCTGACTACTTTAAAATCAATTTCGGATATTTTTCCGCCAAGATTGTCGACCTCATGTAGAAACTCGACGATAATGATGCGTGTTATGTTATGATTGTCGTCTTGCAAGAAAAAAAATCGACAATCATAATGTTAGACTGTATGATTGTCGTCTCCGTTAAAAAAAATGGACGATCATAATAAAGAGTGTTATCCTGGGGAGAACCCTGTACTACATATTTTGTCCTTGCTTCATACCAAGTAAGTTTCGTCATACAGTAAGTGGTTTTTTTCGCGGTGATTTAATTTTCGCTATATTCGCGGTTAAAATTGGAACGTGAAAATAAAAACGCAAGAAATATTAGGACAAATGATATAGTTATTCATTCTGATCACAGACCGGGAATATTATATTACGCCAAAATAAACTCACACAGTTTTTTTAACAAAAACACTAAATTTTCCACACGCAACAAAAAACCACTTATACTGTATTCTGTTTAGTGGTTTAGGAGTTGTGTTTACAAACTTTGGGAGCATTGTTTAAACTGTATCAAAAAGCGAATTTTCAAAAAACCAACTATCAAAACAGTGATACATATGTAGTACATGTATATTAACATGATAAATACAGGGAGTTTTAAATATAACGAACTTTAACTAATTACAGGTGAAATTTGCATTTTTGTCTAAATAAGTTATTTCAAAGAAATTTATTTTTATAAAATGTTTGTAAATGAGAGTAAACTCAGCAGACTTGAGTATGTGAAGGAGATATCCTATAAAGCACTACTAGTACCTACAATCTTATTCAAATATCCAAAACACCTTGTCTCTAGAAATAGTATGGATGAATGAACCAGAACACTACATGTATATGCCCCCTACTTTCGTAGATAGGGCATGCATAAAAACACAACCCTGTGGGTCATTTTTGCGAAGTCAGTTACACAAATGCAATACAAATGTATATATGTATTGTAAATGCACAAAACATGCACATGCATTAAATTAGATCCTATACATGTATATAACCCTCCCCAACTAAAGCTTTGAGAGGCTATAATTTAGTTAAAAAGGAGTTTATTTTGTAAAATATATTTGACCTGCATTTAATTTTATTTCACTACATGTATAACTGAATTCTTAATCAAATGTCAATAGGGCGAACGAACCCTCTATATAGTAGGACAACAGATAAATGAGTACGAACACACCCGATTACCGATGGCGATAGGAAAAATGGCCATGGGCATGGGCCAAAAAATGTAGAAAATTGCCTAATTGAAATAAAAAATACCCCCGTGGCCGTGTCACACTAAGTGCTTGCAACATAATCATGCGATTTTAGTTGTTGATTATCAAATAGTAGTTACCCGTTTCAAGTTTACCACATACAGGTTCAGGTCTAGCTCTCTTCGAGTAAATTACCGGAAGTTTACAATCATGTAACTGTTAAAACAAAGTCGGGTATGTTTTTCCTTTCCGCCAAGATTGTCGCACTGTTGAAACTCGACGATAATAATGATGGGCAGAGTAGTTCGTAGAACATGATCGGATTACATTGAAATCAATTTCGCATATTATTTCCGCCAAGATTGTCGACCTCGCGTAGAAGCTCGACGATAATGATGGGTGTTATGATTGTCGTCTCGCAAGAAAAAAAATCGACAATCATAATGTTAGACATTATGATTGTCGTCTCCGTTAGAAAAAAATTGGACGATCATAATAATGAGTGTTATGATTGTCGTCTCCGCTGAATTAAAATTCGACGATCATAATGATGAGTGTTATTATGATTGTCGTCTCCGCAAGTTAAAAATTCGACGATAATAATGATGAGTGTTATAGATTGTCGTCTCCGCTCAATAAAAAAAAAATCGACGATCATAATGATGAGTGTATGATTGTCGTCTCCGCTGAAGAAAAAAAATCGACGATCATAATAATTATAGTAAAGATTGTCGTCTCCGCTGAATAAACACAAATCGACGATCATAATTATTGGTGTAAAGATTGTCGTCTCCGCAAATTGACAAAAAAATCGGCGACGATAATAATGACCATTTTATATAGAAATTATCATTGTCGTCGACGGGTTCACTGCGGCTTTCCATATGAACGATATACAAAAGAGTTGTAATAGAAACGATTCCTATAGAGTTAGAACACTACAATGTTTATACTTACGTCGAGGCAACTTAGTAAGGGAATATATAATGTGTCAAGAAATCTTTTGCCTTAAAATTCAAATACAGGGAGTTTTAAATATAACGAACTTTAACTAATTACAGGTGAAATTTGCATTTTTGTCTAAATAAGTTATTTCAAAGAAATTTATTTTTATAAAATGTTTGTAAATGAGAGTAAACTCAGCAGACTTGAGTATGTGAAGGAGATATCCTATAAAGGTAAACGTGCCACATTCATCAGCTTAAATAACAATATCTAAAGCAATTTTAAAAGTACTGCAGTTATAATTAAATTTACAAACGAAATTCACTGTTTTTATTCGTTTGTCTGGAAGGTCTAGAAACATTCTAAAATACAATTTCAAAACCCTTTTATACTACTAATTTCCCACCAATATCTCTTAAGTATAGCAAAAATATTTAACAGCTGACTGAAGTACCTGCGATTTCGTATTACGATCAGTTGTTAAGAATGTAATTATTGTCTCTGTTAGTTACACAGAACTCTTAAAAGTTAATGATCAATTAGAGAATGGCCCATTAAAATGAAATTTTCCCGGTTCGAATATTTACTCTTACCGATTATTACTGTCACACGACAATATACCTATGTTTATTGTAAAATGCTGGTTAATAAGAGATAAACGGGTACGTCGGTTTCATATAGGTCTCGAACTGTCAAAATTTACCTAGTTTCAAACCGAGGGATTCAAAATAAAAATACAGTTATATGTGACAAAACTTTTATTTAGTACTAGTTATTGTTGTAATTATTAATTTTATTTTTACAACAAAGTCCTAAATAAATTACAAAGACAATTGTCGACAATTGACCATAAAAAATAATCAAATAACTTTGACTGCCACGCTTTTTTCAATGCAAGACCAAAAAGTATACAAAACGAACCAAGAATAATTTTCATGTAGTTTTTTGTAAATCTTTTTTCTAAGTTTCATATGCAAAGAAATGTTATTATAATTATGTCATAATTTGATCTATCTTCTGGTATTACAATTCTCAATTATTAGTTGGTATTTTTATAAGTGACAAAACTGAATGTATCAAGTACATACTAATTTACAACAAGTGATGAAACAAGAGTCAAACAGAATAGCATAATAGCAAGACTTTACTTGCACATCATGAATAAAAGACACAAAAACATGTTTCAATTAACCAAAAGTACAGGATATGTTATGTTGTAAAGGCAATTTTACGTTCTCTTTTAATCCTAGTATTTAGAGTAAATATATGCTATTGTTTCCAATAAAAGTCTTTTTTTGCAATAAACACTTGGTAACATTGGTTCTTATAGTTCAATAGTACTTAACCTTATTCATCGCATAGTGTTTAGTGTTATTTACATGCAGTAGTTTAACATATTTAACATAGTATGTTGACAAATAACATAGCAGCGAAATATTTAACGTAAAGCAAGTGTTCTTCGCGTACAGCTTTCAAAACATTTGTTTTGTTTTCTTGAGTAAAAACTCCAATAATGAAGAATAATAGGTTCTTGCATACGTTTTTGGGAAGACCGGTTGATCTTTCACGAGTGATAGAAATTTTGTGTCTTTTCGCGAGTGGAGCGCAGCGGAACGAGCCAAAAGACATAAAAATTTCTATCATGAGTGAAAGTTCACACGGACTTTCCCAAAAACGTATGAAAGTACCTATTTCTTCCGTAAACCAACAACTTTCACGTCGCTATAACATATAGACTCTCCCTTGTTTTAGACACTATGTCTCTGACGTCCAATCAGAACGCCGGAAACAAGAACGTCATAGAAGAACGTTGTTATGCTTCCATAACAACATTCTTGGTTCTGGCGTTTTGATTGGATGACGCAGCAAGTACAGATGTGTGCGCGTGAGCTCATCTGTACTGGGTCATCTGTGCCAGAAATCGGCCATTTACGGAAGAATAATAGGTTCTTTCATACGTTTTTGGGAAAGACCGGTTGATCTTTCACGAGTGATAGAAATTTTATGTCTTTTCGCGAGTGGAGCGCAGCAGGCGGAATATAAAACAGACAAAAAAACCCAATGTAAACCTATCAAAACAATATAGGAATATCGGTTGTTCCGGAAGAGTATCATACTTCACTAATAATATCGATTGTGTTATGTCCAACATTAGTTAACATTTGTTCTGAATTAATGTGTTACTTTTAGTTTGAAATATTACATGGGCATATCATTTTCATTTGATCCATGTCTCGTTATCTTTTATTGTGACTTTTATTTTGACAAAACTTGAGTTTTCCCTTCTTAATCAACAGTATAATGCACCATCTGTCCTGAATTATTTTTATCTAAAATAATACGCTTTGCTGAGAAAAGAGAAACTGACAAAAAACTTCTTAAGCTCTTATTATTTGGACATTTTTTATATAACATCAATTATTACTGGTCACAATAACATGTTTAAATCCAAACTCATGGATGCCATGTTTGTATCTAGATCGAGTCAGAGAGTCAAAAAATGTCATACACGATCTTGCTGAGTTGAAAAAAGTTCACGCAGCAACTTTATACTAATGAAGGAGTTGCTTAACCAGGCTATGTACATTAAGATTTCATTTTCACGGCTTTGTAAATGTTTGATAACATGCTATGCAGATAGAAATTTGAGTCAATTTGTCTCTTGGTAGCGTTAGTGTTTAAATTCAACTCTGTAAATAATTAAATACTCAGAAAAAGAGTTTAATAATTGTTAAAAATTATCTAAACAACAATACAATAATGCACATAACGTAATGATGACCTTAAACAAATGTTTACAAGTGAATCAGTGTGGTTTTTACATGTGTAACGTGGCCGTGACGATAGTTCCGAGACCTCTATATTAGTCAATCAGACGCTTACCCAACAAAACAAAATAATAATTACGTTACATTTAATGGTCGACAAGAAGCAAAACAAAAATCTTACGAAAAGACAAGGAAACAATTATAACATGTTATCATGTAAAGTGATAAATCAGAAAACATGTTGACACAGTTTCGCGTAATCAATGAACAATGCTGGAAATATAGAAAAATACGTATTAAATTAACAACGATAACGTAACAACGTCATCACAAGATTTACAACACTGTTAAAAGGCATATATCAAAATATACTTTAATGGAATTAAACTTACGTAATAAAAATAATTATGTTTTACAGATGTGTAAGCTAAACTCTGCACATAAATGATATTTAAGTGTAAAGGGTTAAAATATTGGCCTTAGGACCCTATTGTCGCTTACTTGAAAGACAACTGATATCGAGCATGATCAGGTCGTCAGGTAAAACTTTGCATGACTAATATGTAAAACTTCATTTTATTTACAAAATAAGTAAATAGCATTAAATATTTCTGTTAGAAGAAAGTTGCAGAAAAAATCTATTTACACGTGTAACCTAAATTGATTACTTTATAAAAGACAAATACATAAATAAACACGAAACTATGCCTCAAACTATATCTGATTAAACTGATTTTGTGGGTCTTATCATGCTGATTGTTTTGCTATTTACAATTGTACTGTAACTCATTTCATATTACAAAGGCAAAAACTGCAAATGTCTTTTGTCAGTAAATGACAATAACTCATAAAAGGAGTTATCAGAAAATGCTTAGTTGATTAAATGATTCGTGGGCTATGTCCTTGTTTTCACTTTTGCTCTTTACAGGTTTTACTCCAGCCGTTATTGTTGTAAATTTGTAAGGTAAAAACTGTTAGTTTTGTCTAAAATAATTTGTAAGGGCAATACCAGTCATGTAAACAGTCATCGAAAAATATATGTAAGGTGTGTCTTGCTAATCATTTTAGCAATTTACAATTTTGCTCTTGCTGTTAATATTTGTATGGAACATAACAAAACCAACACACATAAAAATAAAGAAAGAAAGATGTTCATATGAGTGAAAGAACGCCTATATAAAGTGGTCGGATAATTTTGCAAATGACAATATCAATCATGTTCCACTAATTTTTATATAATATTGCCAGATTACGTCACAATTGTTATTTAACAGAAATTACTCAAACAATTTTACATGGTAAGTCAGTCATTTTTGTTTCTGCAGTGCTCTATTGTTGTATACAAAGATTCGTCTGCTTTCGTGACGTTTTATGGTATTCGGACTAATCGCAAGACTGACGGCGTAAACCGCAAACGATATTGTCCGTTTTCATTTCTCATGCAAAGCAACTTAAACAAGACAGTTGCTTTGTATAGTAATACATTTGCTCACTCTTTGTCCTATTGAATAAAAAACAAACATGCATGTTCATCGATCAACGCCGAATTAGGGAATATATAAACTTAAAAATAAGAACTCTTAAAATAATTATGGTTAAGTTTGGCAAAAACTGGCCAATCGGTATTATAGGGAATTATTTCTGAGGAAAGTTAACGAAGGCAAAAAGATGAACGACAATGCGATGACAAAAGCTTACTTGAACATCTAGCCCAGATGAGCTAAAATACTGTGAAATACTTTTATTCATGGGGTATTAACTTTCGTGGCTGTCGTGGAGGCTTCAGAGTTTGAGTTCAATATCCATCTTAAATGATTATGTCAAAATGTTTTATGTTCAAATTGTATTTTTATGTAGGAATTATTTAATTGTAACGAGTACGAAGAAACATCGACTTCCGGTTAAGGAGAGGAAATATAAAGTGTTCATTTTCGATTTTACAAAGTAACACATTATTATCGAGATTATGAGTTTGGTTGCTTCCTTGAACATAAATTAAAATAATAAAATAAAATATTTAAAGGATAAGCTTTATTTTATCTTTATAAGCGCATATTAATGACACAATGTATTAAACGGATGTTGTGATAATAACGATCGGCACAAATGACATTAATTTACAACGTTGTAACATGTGTTTATTGCTACTCAACACCCTTCGGCTAGGAATGTTTGTTTTGATTATAATTAAATAGACCCTAAGTATGTTGACTGCAATTAATTAATTAATACATTAGCGAGTTTATAATTAACTTTTGATTTTAAGTTGTTATGGCTAATATTTAAAAAAAAAATTGTGTTAACCTTGGTATCTTTGACGACATTTTATTTAGATGCAAATTAATTTTCTTTAAAAAAATATGATGTATTTTAATTACAAAATAAACACAACATGACCACTAATGAACACTTTAGTGTACAATTGTAACTAAGTGCGTAAACAACAGCATGTTAGGAAACTGTTGTTTCTTCTTTATATATTGATATTTATTATGAACAGTGAAAAGGATTCTTCTGTAATCATTTATATTGATTGCTAATTACCCATTTTGTTGCATTTTCCGAAACATTTAGTCCACGAATTTAAGAACCCACGAACAAGTACAATTTCACAAAACCACGAAATTTGATGCCCACGAAGAAAAGTACTTTCACAGTAAGTATTATGAAAATTGTTTTACTTCAGCTATATCTAAAAGGAAGCATATGTGAGAAACGCACGTTAAACATTTTGTAAAAAAGGGCTCTTTAAAAGCAAAAACTATTGAGACAAAGACGCAAAAAATGAAAGACATGAAAAAGAGACCAAAACAAAAATGAATAACCATTACCCAATAAAAAAATAGTTGCACTCAGGTGCTCCGTAAGAGTAAGCAGGGCTTGCCTCTAATTATACACTCTCCTTTTCCCGTACAAATGTATTGTGACGTCAACTGTCTGTTCAGCAATAAAAAAAAATGAAAATAATTGTGTTGTCTCTGTTTAATTTGCCTCATTAAATATTAACATGTAAACAACATTTATTAGATTCAACTACCAAATTAACGCCACTATAGCGGTACACATAAAAACAAACAAAAACTGGAGAGTACTTTCAGAATAAATAACTCTATTTGTTTACATCAAAATAAACAAAAAACACATGATTTTTTAACGAAAAATAATCAAATACCGTGGGGAGGCGAAACAATGAAAATCTGAAGACAGCCGTGAAAAAGATATCTTTTGGTTTTCAACTTGTCGCTGGAAACCAGAATTCTTGGTTGTGTGAGATTTGTCCGTCTTACCTGCCACCAACAATAATTAAGAAACGAATACATTGTCGCGTAGCGTAGCTGTAGCATCAAATGAATCACCATTACAAAGGTAGTTAGGGTGTATATACTAAATTTAAACAGTTTAAAAGTTAATACGATATATGATAAATAAATTAAGTTGAAACTGATTTTGTATTGTGTAACTGTTTGTTGTAACGTTCATCATAACACATAATACGCTTGTGTATACTGAAGGACCAGGTCCATGGTATGCTGCATAGCTCAGATGTTAACTTGGAAATCAAGGCTTTTTCAAGTGTGATCATAACAAGGCATGTCCCAATACTCCTATTTAGTGCAAGTTAACGTAGTTGCTTAACGTACAAAATGGTTCATCTAAAATAGATCATAAAGTATAATAAAAGTCAATGCAACATGTGACAACGTAAAGGTAATAAGGACGCTTTACAGTTTTGGTCACGAGTTACTAAATTTTTATGTAGTCATTCGTAATGGCAATTTACAAACGGAATGTTGTTTCATTTTGTTTTGCATTTCTCATACCTGCTACAGGTAAGTTTACAAATTAGTTATTTTCTAAATTTTTTCTCGTATTTATTGATCAAATATTGTACTAGATCAAATTTAAAAAAACATAATGTATGTTTATTAAACGTGAAATACTGTTCAATTACGTTGCTTTATACCATATTTAGATATACACGACGCAGATGACGTCCTAATAGCGAAACATGATTCTCCTACCGACGTATACACATCAATAAACATATTTTTACAATAAAAAGTATCTTTACATACAGTAATGTAATATGCACAGATTATATGCCTCGAAAGTTTAATAAGTACGTAAAAAGTTTCTGGGGCAAAACTCATCAAGTTTATAGGTGAAAATGCATTATATTTGGTAGCGGTTGTGAGGTTACAGGAATAAAAACCTGAGCTGGAAATAGTAAGTAACGTGTTGGGAGAGAGTCACGATCGTGTTAGAGATTATATACCCTTTTGAGCTTTGTAGTCACTAAAATGAAATCCCATCAGATCTGTGGCGTATAAATTGGGTTCCGTTGGTCCACAACACTTTCAGTTTTACTTTATTGCTTGTTTGCTAAATATTATCCTGAAATAGAGCTAACATAATGCTCACTTGACATTAACAACCAACCAATCAAATAATTAATTTAATCATTAGTTAAATTTGTACTTGTGTTTGATAAGGCATTACTTAATTGAATAAACGTCCTTTTGAAAACAAACCGTATTTTAATAGTTTGCACAACTAAGACTAGAATATCCTTAAGGAATTTGATATAGATTTTCCGATGCTTACGTGTGCTAGAATTAAATGAATGTTTGAAGTGAACTAATTTAAGCAGAATACATTAACACATAGTTAAATGTGTGCAATTAAAAACAGTAGCTGATAATATCAAGTGCAGAGTAAATTCTGGATTTTTTTATTTATTGGTTTTTGTTGTTTTTATACATAACTAAAATAACACATTTCTTTTATTTTGTTTTTATACATAACTAACAGAACACTTTTCAAATAAAATACACTTAATATTTAAAAAAAATCTACATGTAAATTGGATTGAATTTATTTACTTTTAGAATCACCATGTACCAACGATGCTTGCATCAGCAATAGAAAAACGACACCACCAATTTCTATATCCAGCACGTGGTCTGTAGAAACGACGCATTCCACATTAGGTAAACAAATTTAAAAAGTCACGTAAACCATGAATTTGCCAATAAAGCGTCCATTTGTATTTAATCAAGCCAATTAACAAATTATAACCTTTCTAACATTTACTGATAAATAATTGTTCAACTGCATATTATATTTTTGTAAAGTTTATAAAAGCAATAGTAAGGATTTTCGGTAATTAAAAGTGAAAGAGAAAGTAAACAACGTTTATATTTTAAATTAAACAAGTGCTCTGTTCACTCTTATGAGAAAGTTAGAATACTCTTAGCGGTTGAAACTGTCCATGCAGGTATAACCAATTTGGTTTAAAAGAGTATATATATTCATAAATATTCAAAGTTGATAAAAAGTTCTGAATACATTTGTTCCCATACTTTAAATGGGTTATTAATTAGGCAGGGAAATTAGGTTCACTGATAATGACTCTTAGCTTTATTTAATTTAGTAATAATAAAATTAGAATTCACACTTTTTTTTTAACTTTTATTAAGTTCTAAGGTTGTAATAAACTTTATAACTGAATGATCTAATCAAACATACACAGCGTAAATTTACCGCCTTTTTAAATTATTCATTTGTACAGATTTTGTAAAATTGGTCAGGAAGAATATTTTTACTGTTGTATGTTTTAGTGATCACACCCAACACCACACCTTTCCTGAATAAGTCGATATCAGTTTCAAAATCTAAAGACCAAGAAACAACTTCGGCGGCAGGTAAAATGGTTTCAGAAAATAACTTGTTAATTACAAGTTAACGCTTTTTTTTATAAATTCCAAAATAGGTGTATGAAACATTTAATAATTTTTAAAAATTTTTATAAACTGATTTTTTGGCGTCAAACATTACACAGCAAATCAAACATATTATAACACATTTTTATCTTATAAGTGAAATATTATTGTTAAATATTTAAAAGCTTTTGGAGTCACAATCAAACACAATTTACGGCTAGTGATTCTTACCAATCGGTTTTTATGAAGACCGTAAGAAACTGTTTTCTAAGAGAAAAATACTTGTACTGATGTAATATTCGCTGTATTCGTAGTAAAGTTGGAACGCGAAAATACACACGCGAAAAAATCCGAAAAAACAATAGAGTTATTCATTCTGATTAGGAAAGCGAAAATTACATTACGCAAAAATAAACTCGAAAAGTTTTCTTACAAAAATGCTAAATTTTACCTTCGCGAAAAATACCAGTAGGGTAAATTTATTTGATCAACAGTAAAATGTTTATAGGATTTCATTTTCTTCACGATGTTCTGTTTGTTATAAACTTTATATTTAAAGGTTCTAATAAACAACGTAAGTTTGCCACCTACATACATTCAATTGTTAAGAATTGTAAAATTGGTGAACGAGGCTAAGTATACTTTTGTTTATTTTAGTGATGAGATCTGACACCACTTCTCTCCATATTACATCAGAATCAGTAGTAAAATCCAATGATAAGCAAACAAGTTCGCTGCAGGTAAAATAAAAAAAAATGCCTTGGGTTAGTCTTGAAGGTAATGTGAAGTTACGTCAGTTACATTAAAAGGCAAAATATCAAATAACAATAATCTATCACACAATCCAATATTTGATAAAACAAATTGACCTTTAACTGAAGAAGATAATCGTAATAATGCAAGTGGAATGCAACAGTGAACTGTGCATATAGATGAACCAGCTATCCCATTTCCCCTACATGTATCTTTTTTACACTGCGAACTCTGTTAGTTTACAAAGCCATTTCTCTAATCAAATACCACTAGGTAAACACAGCTGCCTCCTATCTAAGCAACATTTTAGACTGTACAGAAAGTATTGCGCGTGGTAAAGTCAAACATTCAAATAAAATTTCCTGTCGTTAGCCAGTACTACATGTAATGTAAAAGCAGCAATTCATGCATGGTTGGATATTGTAATTACAAGCACGCGATTTGGCATTATGCAAAGTGACTTTAAACACAACAAAATGTACTATGCCAAGGTTTCACGTAACGTCACCATCGGCGTCTTCATTCTGGTTCATCACAAGTTTCATAAATTTAACGTCCACCATAGTTCGAATTCACGCCTATATTTGACAGTTCACACCAGTGGGACATCGCAAGATCGTTCTAAAAGTGGCAGGCCATAAAAACACTGTTTTTTTTACCTGCAAAATAAGAGTGCTACGGCACCAATTAGCTTTTATCACCAGTTTGAGGAGAATATCCGCCTAGAAAATCCATAACTAGCTACTATAACAAAGAATTCGTCGACGAAGACCCTACTTTGGCCTCGTTTTAACGTAGAATCATAGACGGAGACTTGTTTGCTGGATACTCAAATTAAGGGTACGAACTTCTTGACACAGGCGTCGTATATGGTTCAGTGGGAGTCAATGTTTCTATGAGATGGAATACAAGATACTTAAAGTACAAAGTACAAAAAAGCGTGTACTAACCGCGTTACATAGCAAGATCTAATTGTACCACCAAAGCATTAACGAAACGTTTGACTACAATATGTAACTGCTTTACATACATGCCTTACAAAATAAAGACAAAAAGTAGTATAAATGTAATGAAGATGACAAGTAAAAAGAACTGGCAGATGGTCTCGTACCTAATATAACATCTTTAATTGTGACACCTTTCACATCCTTCAACCATATGCAGCTTAAAACCAAGTTTAGAGATACTTGTAAACGTTCTTTTTCAGGGAAAACGAAGATATACTATAAACAACTAGTAATAAGTCATGACAGATCTTGCTTTGTCATAAATTAGATTACACCAAAAAACACACTGACTTTAGTCTTTATCAAGTGAAGAAAACGTTTTTTATACCCCCCGCAAACTTGTTTGGGGGGTATATAGGAATTACCCTGTCTGTCTAGATCCCTTGAAAGCGCTTCTCCTAAACCGCTTCACAGATTTTTGTTAAACTTTACATGAAGGAAGTAGATCATATTTAGATGTGCGTGAAGAATTTTCGTCGCTTTCGGAATATTATTCAGGGGAGATAATTGGACTTTTTAAATATAGTATTCAGTGGGAGACCTCGTAAGCGCAACTCCTCCTGAACCGCTTGATGAAATTTAATGAATCTTAGCATAAAGGAAGTACATTATATGTGGATGTGCATGAAGGATTTTTATTGACCTCAGATATCATTAAGGGGAGATAATTGGACTTGAAAGCGAAGCGGTGGTATCGCTTTGTGAGCATGCTCACAGTCAATACTTGTTTGTAATTACAAATCGCTTTATAAAAAATATCACCGCTAATCGAGTTAAATCTCTTAGAGATTACTATGTCTATCTCTAGGATTCACATGAATTGAAGCTATATTTTCTACACACCGGATATGGCCCAGTGGTCCAGAGCGCTGGACATTATGTAGGCAAATAGGTGCCACAGTGTAATAGTATGAGTACGAATCCCACTGATTCTAAATATAAAATTTGACAGTATTAAAATATAATCTTGCGAAAGAAAAAAACTAAAATTCTTACTATAGTTATAACAAACAGTTCATCTGCTTATGTTTATTTATGTTTATCAAGATGTTATATTGTGTCTAGGTATTGCTGGAGGAATTGTAGATGCTATAATAGTTACCATCATTCTGGTCATCGCGTTCCTCGTTGTTACGAAGAGGTAAGTATTGCAAAAGTCTGATTACATTTAAGATTGGCAAAAGCGTACATGAAAACACTTCCATTAATAACACAGGTGTCAATGTAATATGTATAAGATACACTACCATTAATAACACAGGTGTCAATGTAATATGTATAAGAAACACTACCATTAATAAAACAGGTGTCAATGTAATATGTATAAGAAACACTACCATTAATACCACAGGTGTCAATGTAATATGTTTAAGAAACACTACCATTAATAACACAGGTGTCAATGTAATATGTATAAGAAACACTACCATTAATAACACAGGTGTCAATGTAATATGTATGAGAAACACTAATTTTATTTAAATTTAAAACATTTTTGATTTTATAACATTAACACTGAACCTTTTCCTAAGCTGGGATCAAACTGGTAGGGTTTCCATACTTTTCCACTGGCAGTTCAAATTTTGTTCCCCCTGTCCACCCCTATTCGCGTTAATTTATTGATTGTTAAATTGTTAAAGTTCTGAATATAGCTGAAGTATTGATCGCTGGCAAATATCTAATCAATCAACCGTTTTCAAAAAATTTGAATCGATTTTAAATTCTCTGTCTCGTTAATCCTAGGTCGAGATTGTAACCAATCAGTAGACATATAGTCATCTGATACAGTTTACACTCCTCAAATGATAAGTTACTTTAGGATATCCCAAATTACCCAAATGTTGCTGAGAGAAATGTTGCTGTCGAACAAACGTATTTTGCCTAACATTCTTTTTCCGTTCGTTGGATTCAAGTCCTTACATGTATCTTATCGACAGTTTATTAATATGTTTCGCATATTATAAAATCAAGTATTTTAACCTGTCCATACTACACACATTCAATTATGCAGAACAATAATAAATTATAATAAAATTTCAGGATTCCCGCATTCTTCAAGAAAATTTCAATAGAACAACAACAGCAGAACCATAATAACTACACAGGAAATCAAAATGTTGCATTTGTTGTACCAAGCGAAGAACATATCACCAATTATAATATGCTTCTGTCAACAAGAAATCAACATTATTACCAAAGTATTGAAGATTCACAAAATGAAGCAACAGGAAATGAACCTCATCCTTATATGACTGTCTATGATTCATTGGAAGGTAGGAATTTATCATGTACTGCTTATACAGACGAGACTACAACATACAGGGAACCCGGAGACAATACAAAACTACGTGGTACTAATCAAGAAGAAAACCAGTATGATTATGCAATTTGCCCTGCAAAATGTGACACAGAAAATCCTATAAATAACACTAATCAAGTAAACGAATATGCCATACTTGATCCACAAGAAACTGGATTTGACAGTTATTTCATTGAAAACCGAGATGTGCAAATTTATAAGCTAGCAAAGCCCATTTTCAACTACCCGTAAGTGAATGATAATTGCAAGGACGACGACAGCCAGTATATGCCTTATACAGAGAATGTGTATGATCATGCGCACAACAATCGACACAAACACGCATTTAGCAATATATGCGATACACAGTCTAAAGATGAAAATTATTCTTAAATGTTGAAAAATCCGAATCTAATGAATCTAAATAGAATAATATTTATTATTATTTAAAATAATGCAAGGAAAAAATGAACTAAGTAAATGTATGTTCCAAACTTGAAAAAGTTTTAGAACTATTAGTGGCCCAGTTCCAGTCTGATATTTTAATGGAATGTGTTTCAAAGAAATGCTTTTGGATTGGTTTTAGTGTTTTCCATTACAAAATTAAATACAACAAAAGACATTTGTAAGATAATATTGTAACGCAGGACTTCGTCTTCGTAAAAGTTTACTCGGTAGCAGAGTGGTGTAGGTAATTACTTAACAAGCTTGTAAAAATGGTTGTTGCATGTTTTAATTTGGGCAAGGTCCGCTACACTACAGCCTTAAGGAATAAGGCCATGTATTGTCACAAGTTTAATTTCGGTATCATACGGAAAGGTTTTTTTTTCAAAAAGATACCGATATTATATATAATTATTACAAATAAATGTGATGATAACAAAAAATCACTGTAATATGTGGTTTGTAAATAATACCTAAATAAATAGACAAAATGTATTGTACTTCATGCATTGACGGTAGGCTTACATCGTGTTTTTTTTAATTTATTCTAAAAGTCAATATTTTCTTACTGTCGAACCTATAGTTGATTGTTGTTAATAAACAAAAATATAATTTCTGGATATTTATTTTTTTTTAAAGAAACAATACAAACAAAACTATACCAATCATTTGGAAATCAAACTCGTGCTTTTTTACGACGTGGAGCATGCATTCACTAGCACTCATAGTGCAGTACGCTTAATGCAACACAAAATCCACAATTTTAAGTATTACATATTCTACGTAAACCTCATTGGAAGGAAGGATTACATCAAAGTTAGGCTGAATTATGTGGCTTAAACTTTTGCAAACTATATGTTGTTTGGAGAAAGTACACACCTTTCGTTACTCTGTGTCATGCAGTCCGTCGTAAATTTCAAAAGCGGAGTTTACTTCTTATATTTGTTTGACCAAAGTATACACTTCTTGCATTTCTGGCCACAATTTCCGATTATAAATCTTGATTTCAAGTTGTATCTTTATGACACGAAATATTTTGTGTTATATTGCTAACCAGTTCGTTGATTAATGTTTTGAGGCAGTACCAATTGCATTGATGGATACTGATCATTATGAGTTTCTTACTGTCACGCGGAGTTACATCTTGATATGATTGTTTGCTTTTGAAATGTTTTATGCAGTTTAAAGTATAGTACAGCAATTTTTAAGCTATTTTATGGCGTTTAATTTTTACTGGGGTAGAAAGCCGTAGCCGTAAAAACGCAAGACCTTTCGCAGAAAAACTGGCAATCCTTGTCAATTAAGGACCCTGCCCGCAGTTATGTTCAAACCGACATTATCGAAGTGATCAATCGTACCATAGTAAATGGCCACCGAGCCACATCTTTAAAAAAATATGATGTATTTTAATTACAAAATAAACACAACATGACCACTAATGAACACTTTAGTGTACAATTGTAACTAAGTGCGTAAACAACAGCATGTTAGGAAACTGTTGTTTCTTCTTTATATATTGATATTTATTATGAACAGTGAAAAGGATTCTTCTGTAATCATTTATATTGATTGCTAATTACCCATTTTGTTGCATTTTCCGAAACATTTAGTCCACGAATTTAAGAACCCACGAACAAGTACAATTTCACAAAACCACGAAATTTGATGCCCACGAAGAAAAGTACTTTCACAGTAAGTATTATGAAAATTGTTTTACTTCAGCTATATCTAAAAGGAAGCATATGTGAGAAACGCACGTTAAACATTTTGTAAAAAAGGGCTCTTTAAAAGCAAAAACTATTGAGACAAAGACGCAAAAAATGAAAGACATGAAAAAGAGACCAAAACAAAAATGAATAACCATTACCCAATAAAAAAATAGTTGCACTCAGGTGCTCCGTAAGAGTAAGCAGGGCTTGCCTCTAATTATACACTCTCCTTTTCCCGTACAAATGTATTGTGACGTCAACTGTCTGTTCAGCAATAAAAAAAAATGAAAATAATTGTGTTGTCTCTGTTTAATTTGCCTCATTAAATATTAACATGTAAACAACATTTATTAGATTCAACTACCAAATTAACGCCACTATAGCGGTACACATAAAAACAAACAAAAACTGGAGAGTACTTTCAGAATAAATAACTCTATTTGTTTACATCAAAATAAACAAAAAACACATGATTTTTTAACGAAAAATAATCAAATACCGTGGGGAGGCGAAACAATGAAAATCTGAAGACAGCCGTGAAAAAGATATCTTTTGGTTTTCAACTTGTCGCTGGAAACCAGAATTCTTGGTTGTGTGAGATTTGTCCGTCTTACCTGCCACCAACAATAATTAAGAAACGAATACATTGTCGCGTAGCGTAGCTGTAGCATCAAATGAATCACCATTACAAAGGTAGTTAGGGTGTATATACTAAATTTAAACAGTTTAAAAGTTAATACGATATATGATAAATAAATTAAGTTGAAACTGATTTTGTATTGTGTAACTGTTTGTTGTAACGTTCATCATAACACATAATACGCTTGTGTATACTGAAGGACCAGGTCCATGGTATGCTGCATAGCTCAGATGTTAACTTGGAAATCAAGGCTTTTTCAAGTGTGATCATAACAAGGCATGTCCCAATACTCCTATTTAGTGCAAGTTAACGTAGTTGCTTAACGTACAAAATGGTTCATCTAAAATAGATCATAAAGTATAATAAAAGTCAATGCAACATGTGACAACGTAAAGGTAATAAGGACGCTTTACAGTTTTGGTCACGAGTTACTAAATTTTTATGTAGTCATTCGTAATGGCAATTTACAAACGGAATGTTGTTTCATTTTGTTTTGCATTTCTCATACCTGCTACAGGTAAGTTTACAAATTAGTTATTTTCTAAATTTTTTCTCGTATTTATTGATCAAATATTGTACTAGATCAAATTTAAAAAAACATAATGTATGTTTATTAAACGTGAAATACTGTTCAATTACGTTGCTTTATACCATATTTAGATATACACGACGCAGATGACGTCCTAATAGCGAAACATGATTCTCCTACCGACGTATACACATCAATAAACATATTTTTACAATAAAAAGTATCTTTACATACAGTAATGTAATATGCACAGATTATATGCCTCGAAAGTTTAATAAGTACGTAAAAAGTTTCTGGGGCAAAACTCATCAAGTTTATAGGTGAAAATGCATTATATTTGGTAGCGGTTGTGAGGTTACAGGAATAAAAACCTGAGCTGGAAATAGTAAGTAACGTGTTGGGAGAGAGTCACGATCGTGTTAGAGATTATATACCCTTTTGAGCTTTGTAGTCACTAAAATGAAATCCCATCAGATCTGTGGCGTATAAATTGGGTTCCGTTGGTCCACAACACTTTCAGTTTTACTTTATTGCTTGTTTGCTAAATATTATCCTGAAATAGAGCTAACATAATGCTCACTTGACATTAACAACCAACCAATCAAATAATTAATTTAATCATTAGTTAAATTTGTACTTGTGTTTGATAAGGCATTACTTAATTGAATAAACGTCCTTTTGAAAACAAACCGTATTTTAATAGTTTGCACAACTAAGACTAGAATATCCTTAAGGAATTTGATATAGATTTTCCGATGCTTACGTGTGCTAGAATTAAATGAATGTTTGAAGTGAACTAATTTAAGCAGAATACATTAACACATAGTTAAATGTGTGCAATTAAAAACAGTAGCTGATAATATCAAGTGCAGAGTAAATTCTGGATTTTTTTATTTATTGGTTTTTGTTGTTTTTATACATAACTAAAATAACACATTTCTTTTATTTTGTTTTTATACATAACTAACAGAACACTTTTCAAATAAAATACACTTAATATTTAAAAAAAATCTACATGTAAATTGGATTGAATTTATTTACTTTTAGAATCACCATGTACCAACGATGCTTGCATCAGCAATAGAAAAACGACACCACCAATTTCTATATCCAGCACGTGGTCTGTAGAAACGACGCATTCCACATTAGGTAAACAAATTTAAAAAGTCACGTAAACCATGAATTTGCCAATAAAGCGTCCATTTGTATTTAATCAAGCCAATTAACAAATTATAACCTTTCTAACATTTACTGATAAATAATTGTTCAACTGCATATTATATTTTTGTAAAGTTTATAAAAGCAATAGTAAGGATTTTCGGTAATTAAAAGTGAAAGAGAAAGTAAACAACGTTTATATTTTAAATTAAACAAGTGCTCTGTTCACTCTTATGAGAAAGTTAGAATACTCTTAGCGGTTGAAACTGTCCATGCAGGTATAACCAATTTGGTTTAAAAGAGTATATATATTCATAAATATTCAAAGTTGATAAAAAGTTCTGAATACATTTGTTCCCATACTTTAAATGGGTTATTAATTAGGCAGGGAAATTAGGTTCACTGATAATGACTCTTAGCTTTATTTAATTTAGTAATAATAAAATTAGAATTCACACTTTTTTTTTAACTTTTATTAAGTTCTAAGGTTGTAATAAACTTTATAACTGAATGATCTAATCAAACATACACAGCGTAAATTTACCGCCTTTTTAAATTATTCATTTGTACAGATTTTGTAAAATTGGTCAGGAAGAATATTTTTACTGTTGTATGTTTTAGTGATCACACCCAACACCACACCTTTCCTGAATAAGTCGATATCAGTTTCAAAATCTAAAGACCAAGAAACAACTTCGGCGGCAGGTAAAATGGTTTCAGAAAATAACTTGTTAATTACAAGTTAACGCTTTTTTTTATAAATTCCAAAATAGGTGTATGAAACATTTAATAATTTTTAAAAATTTTTATAAACTGATTTTTTGGCGTCAAACATTACACAGCAAATCAAACATATTATAACACATTTTTATCTTATAAGTGAAATATTATTGTTAAATATTTAAAAGCTTTTGGAGTCACAATCAAACACAATTTACGGCTAGTGATTCTTACCAATCGGTTTTTATGAAGACCGTAAGAAACTGTTTTCTAAGAGAAAAATACTTGTACTGATGTAATATTCGCTGTATTCGTAGTAAAGTTGGAACGCGAAAATACACACGCGAAAAAATCCGAAAAAACAATAGAGTTATTCATTCTGATTAGGAAAGCGAAAATTACATTACGCAAAAATAAACTCGAAAAGTTTTCTTACAAAAATGCTAAATTTTACCTTCGCGAAAAATACCAGTAGGGTAAATTTATTTGATCAACAGTAAAATGTTTATAGGATTTCATTTTCTTCACGATGTTCTGTTTGTTATAAACTTTATATTTAAAGGTTCTAATAAACAACGTAAGTTTGCCACCTACATACATTCAATTGTTAAGAATTGTAAAATTGGTGAACGAGGCTAAGTATACTTTTGTTTATTTTAGTGATGAGATCTGACACCACTTCTCTCCATATTACATCAGAATCAGTAGTAAAATCCAATGATAAGCAAACAAGTTCGCTGCAGGTAAAATAAAAAAAAATGCCTTGGGTTAGTCTTGAAGGTAATGTGAAGTTACGTCAGTTACATTAAAAGGCAAAATATCAAATAACAATAATCTATCACACAATCCAATATTTGATAAAACAAATTGACCTTTAACTGAAGAAGATAATCGTAATAATGCAAGTGGAATGCAACAGTGAACTGTGCATATAGATGAACCAGCTATCCCATTTCCCCTACATGTATCTTTTTTACACTGCGAACTCTGTTAGTTTACAAAGCCATTTCTCTAATCAAATACCACTAGGTAAACACAGCTGCCTCCTATCTAAGCAACATTTTAGACTGTACAGAAAGTATTGCGCGTGGTAAAGTCAAACATTCAAATAAAATTTCCTGTCGTTAGCCAGTACTACATGTAATGTAAAAGCAGCAATTCATGCATGGTTGGATATTGTAATTACAAGCACGCGATTTGGCATTATGCAAAGTGACTTTAAACACAACAAAATGTACTATGCCAAGGTTTCACGTAACGTCACCATCGGCGTCTTCATTCTGGTTCATCACAAGTTTCATAAATTTAACGTCCACCATAGTTCGAATTCACGCCTATATTTGACAGTTCACACCAGTGGGACATCGCAAGATCGTTCTAAAAGTGGCAGGCCATAAAAACACTGTTTTTTTTACCTGCAAAATAAGAGTGCTACGGCACCAATTAGCTTTTATCACCAGTTTGAGGAGAATATCCGCCTAGAAAATCCATAACTAGCTACTATAACAAAGAATTCGTCGACGAAGACCCTACTTTGGCCTCGTTTTAACGTAGAATCATAGACGGAGACTTGTTTGCTGGATACTCAAATTAAGGGTACGAACTTCTTGACACAGGCGTCGTATATGGTTCAGTGGGAGTCAATGTTTCTATGAGATGGAATACAAGATACTTAAAGTACAAAGTACAAAAAAGCGTGTACTAACCGCGTTACATAGCAAGATCTAATTGTACCACCAAAGCATTAACGAAACGTTTGACTACAATATGTAACTGCTTTACATACATGCCTTACAAAATAAAGACAAAAAGTAGTATAAATGTAATGAAGATGACAAGTAAAAAGAACTGGCAGATGGTCTCGTACCTAATATAACATCTTTAATTGTGACACCTTTCACATCCTTCAACCATATGCAGCTTAAAACCAAGTTTAGAGATACTTGTAAACGTTCTTTTTCAGGGAAAACGAAGATATACTATAAACAACTAGTAATAAGTCATGACAGATCTTGCTTTGTCATAAATTAGATTACACCAAAAAACACACTGACTTTAGTCTTTATCAAGTGAAGAAAACGTTTTTTATACCCCCCGCAAACTTGTTTGGGGGGTATATAGGAATTACCCTGTCTGTCTAGATCCCTTGAAAGCGCTTCTCCTAAACCGCTTCACAGATTTTTGTTAAACTTTACATGAAGGAAGTAGATCATATTTAGATGTGCGTGAAGAATTTTCGTCGCTTTCGGAATATTATTCAGGGGAGATAATTGGACTTTTTAAATATAGTATTCAGTGGGAGACCTCGTAAGCGCAACTCCTCCTGAACCGCTTGATGAAATTTAATGAATCTTAGCATAAAGGAAGTACATTATATGTGGATGTGCATGAAGGATTTTTATTGACCTCAGATATCATTAAGGGGAGATAATTGGACTTGAAAGCGAAGCGGTGGTATCGCTTTGTGAGCATGCTCACAGTCAATACTTGTTTGTAATTACAAATCGCTTTATAAAAAATATCACCGCTAATCGAGTTAAATCTCTTAGAGATTACTATGTCTATCTCTAGGATTCACATGAATTGAAGCTATATTTTCTACACACCGGATATGGCCCAGTGGTCCAGAGCGCTGGACATTATGTAGGCAAATAGGTGCCACAGTGTAATAGTATGAGTACGAATCCCACTGATTCTAAATATAAAATTTGACAGTATTAAAATATAATCTTGCGAAAGAAAAAAACTAAAATTCTTACTATAGTTATAACAAACAGTTCATCTGCTTATGTTTATTTATGTTTATCAAGATGTTATATTGTGTCTAGGTATTGCTGGAGGAATTGTAGATGCTATAATAGTTACCATCATTCTGGTCATCGCGTTCCTCGTTGTTACGAAGAGGTAAGTATTGCAAAAGTCTGATTACATTTAAGATTGGCAAAAGCGTACATGAAAACACTACCATTAATAACACAGGTGTCAATGTAATATGTATAAGATACACTACCATTAATAACACAGGTGTCAATGTAATATGTATAAGAAACACTACCATTAATAAAACAGGTGTCAATGTAATATGTATAAGAAACACTACCATTAATACCACAGGTGTCAATGTAATATGTTTAAGAAACACTACCATTAATAACACAGGTGTCAATGTAATATGTATAAGAAACACTACCATTAATAACACAGGTGTCAATGTAATATGTATGAGAAACACTAATTTTATTTAAATTTAAAACATTTTTGATTTTATAACATTAACACTGAACCTTTTCCTAAGCTGGGATCAAACTGGTAGGGTTTCCATACTTTTCCACTGGCAGTTCAAATTTTGTTCCCCCTGTCCACCCCTATTCGCGTTAATTTATTGATTGTTAAATTGTTAAAGTTCTGAATATAGCTGAAGTATTGATCGCTGGCAAATATCTAATCAATCAACCGTTTTCAAAAAATTTGAATCGATTTTAAATTCTCTGTCTCGTTAATCCTAGGTCGAGATTGTAACCAATCAGTAGACATATAGTCATCTGATACAGTTTACACTCCTCAAATGATAAGTTACTTTAGGATATCCCAAATTACCCAAATGTTGCTGAGAGAAATGTTGCTGTCGAACAAACGTATTTTGCCTAACATTCTTTTTCCGTTCGTTGGATTCAAGTCCTTACATGTATCTTATCGACAGTTTATTAATATGTTTCGCATATTATAAAATCAAGTATTTTAACCTGTCCATACTACACACATTCAATTATGCAGAACAATAATAAATTATAATAAAATTTCAGGATTCCCGCATTCTTCAAGAAAATTTCAATAGAACAACAACAGCAGAACCATAATAACTACACAGGAAATCAAAATGTTGCATTTGTTGTACCAAGCGAAGAACATATCACCAATTATAATATGCTTCTGTCAACAAGAAATCAACATTATTACCAAAGTATTGAAGATTCACAAAATGAAGCAACAGGAAATGAACCTCATCCTTATATGACTGTCTATGATTCATTGGAAGGTAGGAATTTATCATGTACTGCTTATACAGACGAGACTACAACATACAGGGAACCCGGAGACAATACAAAACTACGTGGTACTAATCAAGAAGAAAACCAGTATGATTATGCAATTTGCCCTGCAAAATGTGACACAGAAAATCCTATAAATAACACTAATCAAGTAAACGAATATGCCATACTTGATCCACAAGAAACTGGATTTGACAGTTATTTCATTGAAAACCGAGATGTGCAAATTTATAAGCTAGCAAAGCCCATTTTCAACTACCCGTAAGTGAATGATAATTGCAAGGACGACGACAGCCAGTATATGCCTTATACAGAGAATGTGTATGATCATGCGCACAACAATCGACACAAACACGCATTTAGCAATATATGCGATACACAGTCTAAAGATGAAAATTATTCTTAAATGTTGAAAAATCCGAATCTAATGAATCTAAATAGAATAATATTTATTATTATTTAAAATAATGCAAGGAAAAAATGAACTAAGTAAATGTATGTTCCAAACTTGAAAAAGTTTTAGAACTATTAGTGGCCCAGTTCCAGTCTGATATTTTAATGGAATGTGTTTCAAAGAAATGCTTTTGGATTGGTTTTAGTGTTTTCCATTACAAAATTAAATACAACAAAAGACATTTGTAAGATAATATTGTAACGCAGGACTTCGTCTTCGTAAAAGTTTACTCGGTAGCAGAGTGGTGTAGGTAATTACTTAACAAGCTTGTAAAAATGGTTGTTGCATGTTTTAATTTGGGCAAGGTCCGCTACACTACAGCCTTAAGGAATAAGGCCATGTATTGTCACAAGTTTAATTTCGGTATCATACGGAAAGGTTTTTTTTTCAAAAAGATACCGATATTATATATAATTATTACAAATAAATGTGATGATAACAAAAAATCACTGTAATATGTGGTTTGTAAATAATACCTAAATAAATAGACAAAATGTATTGTACTTCATGCATTGACGGTAGGCTTACATCGTGTTTTTTTTAATTTATTCTAAAAGTCAATATTTTCTTACTGTCGAACCTATAGTTGATTGTTGTTAATAAACAAAAATATAATTTCTGGATATTTATTTTTTTTTAAAGAAACAATACAAACAAAACTATACCAATCATTTGGAAATCAAACTCGTGCTTTTTTACGACGTGGAGCATGCATTCACTAGCACTCATAGTGCAGTACGCTTAATGCAACACAAAATCCACAATTTTAAGTATTACATATTCTACGTAAACCTCATTGGAAGGAAGGATTACATCAAAGTTAGGCTGAATTATGTGGCTTAAACTTTTGCAAACTATATGTTGTTTGGAGAAAGTACACACCTTTCGTTACTCTGTGTCATGCAGTCCGTCGTAAATTTCAAAAGCGGAGTTTACTTCTTATATTTGTTTGACCAAAGTATACACTTCTTGCATTTCTGGCCACAATTTCCGATTATAAATCTTGATTTCAAGTTGTATCTTTATGACACGAAATATTTTGTGTTATATTGCTAACCAGTTCGTTGATTAATGTTTTGAGGCAGTACCAATTGCATTGATGGATACTGATCATTATGAGTTTCTTACTGTCACGCGGAGTTACATCTTGATATGATTGTTTGCTTTTGAAATGTTTTATGCAGTTTAAAGTATAGTACAGCAATTTTTAAGCTATTTTATGGCGTTTAATTTTTACTGGGGTAGAAAGCCGTAGCCGTAAAAACGCAAGACCTTTCGCAGAAAAACTGGCAATCCTTGTCAATTAAGGACCCTGCCCGCAGTTATGTTCAAACCGACATTATCGAAGTGATCAATCGTACCATAGTAAATGGCCACCGAGCCACATCGTAATATAATAAATTATAAATAATATAATCATAATTAACGTTGGAGTAAAAATGTAAAAACACATTACCGCTCATAAATCCCTATATCTACGGCAAACATATGTACACCAAAAACCACCACACGACACAAAATATGCAGTAGTCAGTTACCGTACTGTACACTTGAAACATACAAGATTCCGGAACACTAAAATACGTAAGCAGTAGATCTGTTTTGTCCGGATAGTTCACACTGTATGCCATTTCTAAACCAGACTGCAGAAAAAAATAAATTATCAACGGATAGAGAATTTGGCAGGTCTAAACTGTGAACAGACATATAACGTAGTAGACGAAAATTACCAACGGACTCCATAATTACGTAGTATACACAACTTATTTACCACTTAAGCAAATAACAGACATAAATTATTTACAGAACCATATAAGCATATACCAGACATATTTTTTTATCGAATCACATAAGTAATAGCAGATATAAATTATTTAAAGACCGCATAATTATTTAGCAGACAAATTATCCATTGACCGCATAATAATGTAGCTCAAAAATTATTTACAGAGGCAAGATCATGTAGCAGACATAAATTACCCACATACCTCATTATAACACAGTGGCACCTCGGTGCCCAAGTGGTTAAGGGAGGATTACATCTGCTATTAATCACAATGAGATTGCAGTTCCAGTCTCTCTGCGTGCAGGATGCATTCGACTCCTATTTTTATTGACAAGGATGGCCAGTTTTCATAATCTGGCGGAGGTCCGAGGTTTTCCCAGGTACTCCGGCTTCCTCCCCTAATAAAAACTGGACGCCATGACATAGTTGAAAAATTGCAGATCTAGCCTCAAACAACATTCAAACAAACATAGTAACATAGTAGACATAAATTATTTACCGACGGCATAACCTCGTTACAGACATAAATATCTACAGACGCATAATCAGGTAGCAGACCTAAATTATCCACAGAGTGACCTCATAATGAAGTCACAGATGTAAATTCAGACCACGGAGGCATTATGTAGCAGACAAATCCAAGGACTCATATTGTAGCATATTTATTCAGCAGACATAATTATCCACGAACCGAAAACTCATTAATCGGACATTTTCTTAATTTAGAAAAAGGCTTCTAAATTATTACAAGATCGAAATCGTTATTAAAAATGGTTCATTTTCTATGGTATAAATGTAATCAATGGTACAGAGAATCTCTATATAATTGCATGCGATTGTTTCTTATTCTGTTAGTAAAATAGCTTATTTTTAACACATAAGGCACATTTATTTTCCCCATTATAACATACGGATTTCTTTATAAATCTAAAAACATGTCAACGGAAGAATGTAAAATTTATCACATCCGTCTACAAGTTAAACATATAACCTGTAAGCCACCTGTACAAAGGGTTGTGAAATTAACAGTAAAATATTTTATAGGATTTCGTTGAAAACAGCAGAAAGAATTTTTAGCATGTCATTTCTGCGTTCCATTGGAGCTAAGGGTACTAATGTAAAACTAAAAAATTCCACGATTTTATCATCCAGATGTAGGTGTCCTAACTAATGTTTTTAATTAATTCAAATTTTAAAAATTTTGTCAGCAGTTGCTTGAAATATTAATCCTAACAAAATATATTTCAAGTTGTTACAAAACGTTATGGGCCGTTCTTAAGTCGACCTATTTTTTTAATTCACAAAATAATTAATACTTGTAGACTGGCACTGGTTGTTTAATATGCAATGCGACATAACCTTAAATCGTATTTGACTTTTATACTGTAACAATATGCAAATGTCAAAGGAAATAACAACGTGCATCATTTATTTTAGCGGCTTCAAATTTTTAGCTTCGATAAAACAAATTTGCATTATTTTGAAACCCAATTTTAATTATTTTATTTACAGGATTTTAATTCAGTAGAATATATTTAATGAATATTAGCATAACAATAAGAAAAAATAACCATGGCTAAGTGATGAAGCAAGTTTGTAATCTACAATTGATCATGGTCTCGTGACAGCTCTGGAGTTGTGTTTGACTTCCGTCAGGATGTGTTCAACTATAACCTTAATTGAACTGGATTACAAGTTTTACTGCTGAAGGTTTTCAGGATGTACTCCGGCATACTCGCCAAAATACTCCATGATAGAGCTAAACAATTTTCAATTGGAACGTTACATCTAACAACAAACAACCTCATGAGCGATTAACGGTATGGCTTATAAATTTATTCGGATAATGGTTAAAGCAGTGGTGTTGTGTGCGGCAGCGGGTTATTTGGCAAAACGTTCCATTTTTGCGTCGCGGCCTCGGTGGCTGAGTGGTTAGTGTTAAAACAACTTTTATTCACATAACTGATGTTTAAAATAAATGTTTGATAATTATATAAACTGTTTTTGAAAATAACAAAACCCACAAATGCTTTAATGTGTTTTATTCGCTTGCAACAACATAAGAAGAAGAAATATCTAATAGAAGATCAAACTATCGAATCCATATTCAATAAATGATGCATCCTATATAATTATAAAGGACATGCACTGAAAACCCAAACAGGAATAATGTTCAAATGAATTTATAACCCGTATTAAAGCAATAATTTCACTAGTGTTTAACCATTCGTGTCGTGTCACTAAACATGTACCAGAAAAACACTTATTCAACTCCAATGGTTTGATGCACATAGCATACCAAACAAGGAAAATCAATAAACGATAAGATTTTGTAAAACATTTAAAACTGAAATTGACAGGTTTTATATACATGCACATTTAGGCTTACAACACAAAAGTATAAATGTTTTACTATTCGCAGTATTCTTAATGTTTTGAATGTTTTAATAATTTAACAGATATATCATTCTAATGGTTAAATTCAATAAAATAGATCCGGGAACGACAATTTTAAGTTAAGTAAAATGTAACATAAAGTGTGTCTGGATCGCATCAATATTTGTGAATAGCCCGCGGATAAACCAAGTGTTTACTACAATATTAAAGTATTAACATAAGGTCGGTATAAAGTACTTACTTCCGGCTTTAGTCATTGAAAAGATGGACAATATGTTAACAGCAGCTATTATTATAATTAGGATAGGATATGTTTTTTTAGGTATGTTTTTAAATTTACAATAAAACACGCATGCACTTGTCTTATTCAAATCAATACAATTAAAGTTTAAATCATCAACAATGATCAACAGCATTTCTTTTCAAATAATTTCTTTCTAAGTGTCAACGTTTAAATATAAAAAGGTTTAATGTAAAATGTTTTTCAAAAAGCTATAGTAAGCGTAAGACAACATGATGTATATAAAGGATACTATGATGCTATGATGCATGATTGTCAGGGTTATTTCATATTTTCTTTTTTACAGAGTCCCGTCCAGCATATTTATCATTTCCGTTCTCAAATAAAACCCACATCAGTTGTGACACAAACACACATATCAAAATTAATAACGCTAGTGTTTTAGATGACGTGCAATGTTGGATGGACGATATTGGAGATATAAAGAACAGTTGTGACGGAAAGGAATCTTGCACAGTCAGAACAAACTTGACTTCCGACTGTTTAGTGGAATATGGATACTTAAATTTTACTTACATATGTTTAGGTAATTTAATAATGAACGACATTAAATTTACCAAGAAACTTTGTTATATTTAGGGTTCACAAGTAACAACAATGGAGGCATCTCTTTCTTCAATGTATTTAGCTACAGTTTTGCGTTTGTTTTGTAGTATTGCAATGAAGATTCATCTTTTCACCTTTTCGAGTTTCTTTTTTAACATACTCATATACAAAATTAGGTTAATTTAGTTATTGTAACATCTACTCTTACCGGTGAAATCAGTCAAATCCTTTGTAAGTGTTTGTGTTTGTTTCCACTCAACAAACATATCTGTCATCAGTTCATCTCTTCTTGTTCTTAAAATTTCATTAGTCTATATTTTTGTAAGGTGCAAACTACATGTATGACTGTAATTTTGAAAGCAGTTTATGCGGCTGGTCCCAGGATGACAATGACAATTTTAATTGGACAATTCAAACCCCCAGCAATCAGCAGAATGGACCGCTACCCTATACTGACCATACAACTGGATCCGGTACGTAAATATATATTTGGTATTTGTTGTTCGTTTGTTTAAATGAAGGTAACGGCACTTCCATCTATTTTTCATATACATATAGGCGTCCAGTTTTTATTTGCACAGAACTACCCAGCGAAAACCCGCGACCGTCTGCAAGAAAACTAGTCATATTTGTCAATTAAGGTTGGTGTCGAGCATGACCTGTTCGACGTCAGGCACTAAATCATAACCTCACTGTTGACATACCAATAATCAATAATAGATAATAATTATCCGAACAACTTGACCACGGAGTGCTTAATTTGTATATTTTATTGCGAATTCATTTCAACTTATAACAAACCCATACATATAGCGGTACTGTACAAGTAAATTATTGAAAACGTTTTATCAAGTTTTAAGAACTTTTAATACTATTGGTCATTTAACGTTTAACTGGCGATTGTTAAATTGCGTGGTTTGCTTCTAATGGAAAAAGTATATACTGTGCTAAAATATTTTCCTCAGATTCTTTTGTATAGATTAAACTTATCGTTGAAATGTAATATAAATTGCATCGGATTAGTAGTTTTTATTAGATTAACTTCGGTTACACTATGTAAACATGTGCTACGAATATAACATTTAATGCAATTCATATATATTATTTTATTATATATTTATATTTTATATTTTATTTTAATCTTTTATAGAATAAATTTCAAGAAATTAAAACAAAGAATGTTAACGTTTATAATTAATAAGTGAATTATGATTTTGAAGGAAGAAGCGAACAAACACCAACAAGCATTCAAATCTCTTAGTTAAAAAAAAATAAAACAAAACCATGGGACACACATTCACACATACAGAACAACATACAAACAAAAGCCAGTGACACGAACACTTAAGGAAGAGTAGACAGTTACTGCCTGTTAAGTTAAGTAAAATAATATTATACACAAACTATTCAGCAAACCTACACTTATACTTATTTAAAGGACAATAAGGAGGATTTGCCTGCAAGTAAATGTTGACTCCTATAAAATATCTTCAATAACGCTAAATGTGCAGTTTTCGTATTAATCGATTAGCTCGATCAATGAAATCTTGGTATTGATCACATGCTCTGGGGAAACATATCAGTGTCAGTGTCAGCATCGTTTTATAATGTGTATGGTCTGTACAAGATTTTCGACACTATGTCACTGGAGCGGATAGAATTGTTGCTCCACAATAAAGAAAAGTCGATGAATGGGAAGATGATGTGTTTACATTTGTCATAGCGTTTAGTAAAAAGTCTTCCTTGTGTTTCGATTTCGAAATATGAATGTGACCTATGGCGTCTGTGGTGTCTTTAATATTTATAATATATGGCATTTTTATATAAATCTTCTAATGCATTCAACAAACTACACGAATTGACAGTATATCAATATACTAAAACATATGTTAGTACAATGCATTTAAATATGTCTTCTTTACAGCATATGGGCACCTACTGCATGCCGGGACATCTGTAACAAGCAATCCTTATATTTACCAGACAGCAAGATTAATAAGCAATAATATTCTATCAAACGACAAACTATGTTTGACTTTCTGGTATCAAATGCGTGGGGCATTTTTAGGGACACTCAATGTGTATCAAAAGACTGGGGATCAGTTAGGAACCCCAGTAGAAAAAATATCATCTTCAACTTTATATGTCTGGCACAGAAAAGAAATTGAATTGATATACTTGCCATCTTTTCGAATTGTATTTGAAAGGGTGCAAGGCTCCAATGATGCTAGTGTAGCAATAGATGATGTTTCTATTCGTGTTGGAAACTGTTCCGGTAATTTCATTTGGCTGTAATAATTGTAATAATTTGTTTTATTTTATATATTTTTCTCCAAGAATATAATAATCGTACATTCATTCAAGATTTAAGTTCATTTCTACTGTCAATAAAAAACCCCTACTTTCCGATATTTCACTGTTTGTCTTAACAGTTTAATGTTACACTCCCGAGAGATTAGTTTTGAAGAGAAAATGTTTAAATACAATATGTGGTATACTATATAACTATTGAGAATTAAATATTTTTGTCAAACATATATGAACTATGCATATGGCCATCTGTTGTAGGATGTTAAAATAAACAGCAGACGTTTTTAAATTGGAAAGCTCAATCTGAGATTCATTGCCAAAGGAGAGCTTTCTGCAAAAGCAATATTGCTACATGATTCTTTATTCGTTTTAAGCAATGTTTTGGTGTGTCGAAGTATCCACTACATTTGCAGTTTTGGTCTCTGCAATTGACGAATGATTATCGTAACATGTCAATAATGTAGCCGAAATCACAACAATCGTTCAATGAAAACATAATATGGTGTTTAATAAATTTCTATACTGACAAAAATGTCCATTAGCTGAATTGTTTTATAAAATTATATTTGCAAACCATACAACTGACAGATAAATATGTCATATAACACCATACTTTTCCAATCTTGTTATTTATTGTATTTGTTTTATTTTAATTTCATCTTGCAACTATGCCGCACCTTGAAACGAACTGCATCTGAAACAGGTTCAATATTTGACTGCACGTTTGAGAATGGTCCATGCGGCTGGAATATAGAGTTGGATAACTTGACGTGGATAATTTCAAAGACAACAAGTTATCCCTTTGACCACACTAAAGGGTCAGGTAAGAAGTGGTATATGACTGCATTTTCATTTGTTTTAGCTTCTCGAGTAGACTTTGCCTAGGTGGAATTGCATAAAAAGGCAGTGACGTATCTTTTGTATATCAACATATATTTGTAATAATTTATTTATTGTTCTTAATCTGCTTTCTGCATATAAGATTGTCAAAGAAGAAATTATTGTAATTGTCTCTTGTGTGATTGGAACAAGCATTTATACTGTCAGAAGGTAAGTATTGGTTCCAGACATTTACAGGCACTTGTATATTTATATATAATTATTTATTATACACCTAAATAATATAATCTGAAAACTTTGGCCTTCGTGGTATACCTTCCTAAAAAAGTTTTTTCTATTTAATTAAACACAATGCAAATATTTCATGAATCAAAATTACAAAAAGGAATTAATCAAAGTTACAGAACAACGCACAAAATATTTTATAGAATGAAACAATCACAGGTCTGGAAATTTACAAGCTAAGTAATACACAAATTCAAATGTATTTTCTTTTCCTAATGGAACACAAGTTATTCCAGTTATTTATAACCGGACGCCTAAGTAATCAAATATATATTTTTAACCTTTTATACAGACTTTCTCTAAATAAGTTTTTTATTTACACTGCCATTCAAGATGGTCACATATTTGCCATAAGGGACTTATCATTTAGTAAAGGTATGTGTTCTTAATCTCTGATGTTTTGTTTGGGGTGTTAAAAATTAGACAGCCCGCTATAGATATATTGAGAATATTTTAATCCTCTTGGCCCTTGTTAAACAAAAATTCACAATTTTCAAATAGGTAGAGACGCTCAGGAGCTTATAACGCTCACTTGACTTACAATAGCTCTTTTTGAACTAAAGGTGAAAATTTTTTTAACCACAAGTAACTCGTACAGAAAACTTTAAGATGAATTAAACACAGAGAACGTTCCTGCTTAAACATTAAAATATCGTATAATCTAAAATCAAAGAAAATTTAACGCTACCGAGATATGCCTCAACTAAGTATCCACCATATATGTTGTTTCATTTAAATGAAAAGTTGTAAAATCTTTAGACCGCTTCTCGACTGTAAATATTTGAACATTAATCAACTTTTGGCGATTAGGTTCAGGCTATCTTAGTTACAAACTAATATAAGAGATATAGAGAGTGTTACAAACAGCAGCTAATAGGACCAACGAGGTATGAAATGTTAATCAGTTAACACTGGACATTTGTTTACCATTGGTATAAAAGTTTGTATGATGACTATGGCATTACAAGACTTGTGCTGATATTTAAGAGAACATACTCGACACTGTGGACAAATTGAAGGTAAACATTATACCAGTGATCAGCAAAATTGACTTTAATGCAAGTTATATAAATGCCTTCCATAGTTATTGAATTTACTTTTAAACAGGCCGCCTATAATACACTATCTTGCAATGTACAAATATTGTATTTGAAGGTAATGGATACTCCCTGCTAGCCTTATTTTACAACTCTCAGCCAAAAGGAACAACGAGATTAGTACACAACGTCAATCAGTTAACACTGGACACTTGTTTAACATTTTGGTATTTCATTTTGTATAATGCCTCTGGTGAACTGAATGTTGCACTGAGATTTAATGGCACATACACGACATTATGGAAAACTTCAGCGACAACATCATATAAGTGGTCTTCAGTAAATATTGACATTATTGCAAGCCAGATAAATGATGCAACTTTTATAGTTATTGAATCTACAAAGGGAGTCTCAAATGTAATTGCAATAGATGATATCAGTGTAAGAACAGGCAAATGTTCAGGTAATTACTTATATTGTGTCTTTTATTTTCATGCTTGTAAATTTTATTGTGTCTTATTATTTTCATGTTTGTAAATTTATGGAAGTCGAAAGATATAGAAAAGCACATCAAACACGGACATTACTTTTGATATGCTACTGTAAATTATTATCAGATTGATGAAAGCATATTATGAAATATACAAATACAATGCACACCTAATTGATCTTATACTATTAAGCGTTTTGTTACCTTATAGTGGCATAGCGTAACTGCCGATTCACTATTTGTTAAAAAAGTTCGAATTATGATAAAAATAATAAACGTGATTCAAGTTCTGTCAGTCCATTCCGTATAGTAAGACGGCGTACTATGTATTATTTTTCGTGAAATAATGTTCAAGAACACACCCTTTGATAGCATCAGTTATATCAGATTGTGAATAAAATATAAATTTCGCTTGCCGTAAACAATTTCAAAAAATGAACCATGATCTAACATAATCTAAGATAGAGGAAAGCCGACGGTTTCGTTTATAAAAACGTTTTAACTTTGATTTAAGATTAAAACAATTATTCGTAAGCTGGTTTTCTATGTGTCCAAATAAAAGGATATATGATTGATTTGACTGAATTGTTGCCTAACGTCCAGCAATTACTATGATAGGTTTATTCGAGACGAGAACAAGTATAAAATAATTAATCAGGTATCAGAATACACATGAATATAAAACACAAACAAGTTTTGTTCATATTAGACAATACCACGTTAGCCGATGTGGAAAGCAAGTTTAGAAAATAATCAAAGTATATTGACATATAAATATTACATTTTATTGACGTGCACTGCACGGTTCTACTGGAAAATATAATATAATGTCTTCCCTTAGGTCCTGTTATCGAGTTAGATAGCATTCATAATTATTACATACATTTTTTTCAAGCATTAATTAATGTCAATTGGTTAGATGTGCTGGCATAAAAAAATGGAAAATTGATCACTATAAAAATTTCATTGAAGATACGATTTGTTGTTATTTTTTCAGGTGACAAAAAATACGAACGGCGATACAGAAGTTCTTTAGATATTTTGCTGATTGATAACTGCCCGAAACAATTATTGGACGAACGGACATTCAGTTTGAATTACTATCCAAAATACAGTGAATGTGAAGACGTTCATAAACAAGCCCAGATGATGGCAATGACTAGTTGTAGTAACGTTAACGCTAGTGAAAGGGAATATTGTAATGTATCCTTATCTGCTATTAAAGGAAAGAACATGCATTGTTTTGTGTTGCCGAAAAATATTTCAGTCAACTATACATGCGAAGGTACGATTCATATGTGTTCTAGTAATATTTATTGGTAGATTCTCATATAATTATGCTTTTATTATGCTAATGCCATTTGTGTGACTTAATCTGCATTCTCTGAATGCATTGCAAATATCTTTAATATCCCATTATCCATCACAATCCCAGAAGTACGGCGGATTCTAACAAACTGTTGCTATACTCACATATTGGCAATGTCAATAGTATGAAATTATAACAAAATTTCAGTAAAATCTACAAATCTTTGGTTGCAGCTTAAACAGTTAAGAGTGAATTCATTATTTCGGAAGTTCTACAGTCGTCGTTTAACGATAAAGGAGTATGCTTTGTACAAATGACACGTGGGTGTGTTTTTAATTTCGTTCCGTCAATTTACCTTGCTTAAGACTCTTATGCTCAAATTTAACAATAACATAACATTGAATAACTCGACAAGTGTAACATGTTGTGCAGGAACCGATGACCTTTCCGGAGTACCTAAGTTCATCCAAATTTTTAGTTCTTTGCTTGTTCACTTGTGGTTCAATCAACAAAAATACTACGTTTGTTACGTTTTATTTTTTCAGTGTCTGCATCAAATTCTATGGGAGAGTTGAACCAGGAGGACAACTTCAAGGTCATAGGTAATTATAATTTGTAAATTGAAGTGGATATTACATTACCGTTATTGGATATAATAAATTATACGTAAACCTATTCCGCGCCTTTATATCACTGACAAAAAATGTCTTAAGTTTAGTGTCACTTTATAATCGGCTTAACATTACTGTATACATATACACGCTTCACACAAATCTCGCGTGTCATGCTTTAAACATGTGTATTGATCACTGGATAATATAGTCAATATTTTATTATATGTTTTTATGACACTAAATATAAATACATTTTGATAATTTGAGAGATCAATTTGTTATTTATAAACGGTTTATAATGAAACGTAATTACAGGAATTGGTGTTGGTGCAGGTGCTGCTCTGCTGGTCCTTATTATTTTTATTACAGTCTGCTTTGTGAAAAGGTAAATATTTATTTTATATTGAGAAAGTTAGGACAAATCTCGAGTGTAAACTAAATTCACTTGCTTCATAAAAAATATTAAGTAATTTTTTTTGTTAAAATTTTTTCAATGGACACGTACAGGGGGCCCCATATGATTACGCAGTTATTAGCAATGATAATGGAAACTGTAATAATACTAGGCTCTAATTACATCATTTACCACATTATGTTATTTCCAGTTTATTATCATTTTGTAATTTAAATAATTTAAATAACATTGATAGGGAAAAAAGAAAAACATAAATTCCTGACGAATGAAAAGTTTGAATCGTAGAACATTACAGAGTTACATAAATACATGTCAATAATCCGATTTAATAGAACAATGACTTTTATTTCCACATTCGTTTTATCAATCGCTTTTTGTATGGTTATGATCGTTAAAATAGACAAAAATTACGCGATTTAAGTTATACAACCTTCCAGATATATCAACGGTAAAACAAAACATTCCGACAGACGTATATTACAGCCGAAAGACTGGAGTGTTTGCTGATTAATTTAAGATGTGACGTAAATGTATAAACGAATATACATGTACTTTAATTATAAATGTCATAAAATTTAGAAAAACGTATCGTTTTATTGAATAATAGGTTCTTACATACGTTTTTGCGAAAGACCCCGTGATCTTCCACGAGTGATAGAAATTCTATGTCTGATGGGAGTAGAAAAAACATCAACAACTTTCAATATCGAGTGGAAGCTCACACGAGTTTTCCAAAAAATGCATTAAAGTATATATTTCTACAATCTGTAAACCAATAACTTTTACGTCTCGATATCTGTAAAATTATTGTTTAATATCCGACATCTAATCAAAACGGCCCAAACAAAAACGTTAACCAAATTGTTGTAGGCGTTTTGATTGGATATCGCAACGACTACATACGAGTGCGTGTAAGCTAATCTGTGCTTGGTCATCTGAACAAAACAATCTGTAATACGCAGAGAAAAATCAATACTTTTCCGTCTTCAAGAAATCATCAAGACACTTGCAACCGTTTTCTCTTGTGGAAAGTTACATTTAGATATAAAATTTAATGTACAAATTATCGCCCTTGCTGGAGTTTGTTTCGTCTAACAGATTTATCTATCCAATATGAGAGGTAATGTTAGAAGGTCATTTTTCGGAACACTATCCAAACCGTCAAGTCATCCATTCACTGACTTTAGCATACTATTTATGTTTAATAGATATTTTGATGCCTTGTAATGTCTAATCTTTTAAATAATAACACTCTTCTGTTCACTCGGTTTAAACATGCATATCATAATTATTTTTATCTTCAACTTAAATCACAGTTTGAACACAAGATAAGGGATAAGGGAAAACAAGGACCAGCACCTTTTACGAGTTTAGTTGGAAGAGTAGGATTGCATGTGTTATTTCTAAATAGAAGCTAAATTATGTGTACATTCGAAACAGACAAAACAACACTGAAATGGGAGTAGCAATGACATAATGACATTATTGTGCAAAAATATATTACAAAAAGGCCTATAATTTATTATAATAATTTATTTTAATTGCAGGAGAACTCGTCATGTAAATAAGAAGAAACAGAAAAAAAATAAGCCTAAGCAAGGCAGTGATGTCAATGATGCAACATCCGGCAAACAGGAAAGCGTCAAGGACGAAGATGTAGAGGTTGTATACTATAATGAGCAATACCGAGAAGAAGGAAATAGTAATTTAATGAAAATGTCTAACTTGATGGACGGTATGGATAATCCAGTACATTTAAATACAACCAATAAAAGTTCCAATGATATCGTCTATTACAACCTAGATACAAAAGTCATGAACCAAATTTTGAATGAAATTAACCGGGAAATAGACAAAATTACCGACTTTAACTCTGACAATAAAGAAGATGAGTACGATAGAACCACTAATATACGTTTAAAGAGAGAAGAACATAATGTGTACAGTCATGCTGTAGATGATGTGTATGACAGTGCAAGTCAAACCAGGAATCCTACACATGAGGAAGATGTATCATACGATCATTTTGCTGGAGGAACGTCTGAATCTAATTATAGCGTTGTACATAAAAAAACTAAAAAGTAATGTACCTGACCTCAAATTCATAACCATATTCAATAAATAAGCCACTATCTTAGAATGAATTTATGCCATACACACCATTACAAAATTATAAAACGAGTACGTGACTTACAATTCTGCTGTCTGCATGTATTCTACTGATTTTTTTGTTTCAAGTTTTTACAAAAATGTGATTAGACGTTATTTCTTGTTTAGTGAAAACACCTTTTAATTTTACAATCTCATATCTAATAATCTGCAGGTTTGATTCTTTACCAAAATAAAACGTGTACGATATCTTTAATCGAACTCTCATTAGGTGTATTGTTTTACATTTTATTCCTTCCATATATATTTAATCGAAACGATTAACACATAAAAGAATTACTCATATTTTCCCGTTTACTTATATTTTCAATGGGATCGATATACAACGTCACTCGCGTATGTCTTCGTTGTTTTCAGTAAGGGGATGGTAGTAACTCACGTGAATGGTGTTATGTGTTTAAACCTTACATTTTTTAGTTTTTATTAAGGTTATGAAGAGGTACATGTTCCATTTATTTTACTAAATGCAATTGACATCATATTCTATCGCTAATTTTGTTTTTGCCCTGACGAGGAGTCAATTAGGTATAATAAGATTTTGTTTAAGCTACTATGCGCCTACTCGTTTTTGAGAACTACAAAAGGGGTCTATATCTTGCAAGCAGTATTACGCTCTGAAAATATGTCACACACTAGTGTCGCATTCAAATGTTCTGTATTGTAACCTGACAACTCTCGTCCACGAAAGGTCCTTCCCTAGCCTCCTTCCTGGGGGGGAATTGGGGATGTCATTGGTTTGAACACTGGGAACCCTCCGAGTCCATTAACTGTGACTAAACAACAGCGCATGTAAGAAAGTAGCAAAGAAAACCGACCGAACAACAAGAGCCAAAAACCAAGGGACAGTTACAAATCCGGATATAGACAAACACAACACAAAAATCAAAAACATAAAACACAGAAAGAGAGTAACCCGAACCCAATAAAAACCATGGGTGCACTCAGGTGCTCCGGACGAGTAAGCAGTGCCTGCCTCTAATTAGACACCCGTCGAATTACTCATTGTCTTGTCTAGGGAAAAGTCAAATCCAGGAATAAGAAACAACGTCCAGATATTTTCATAACTAGTACATTTAAATACATATTTTTGTTTTAATAAAAATAACAAATTCGAAATGCATATATGATAAGACATCAGTACATATTGTTAGCAAGTACTGGAACAAGCTACTAATAAATTAATCGTGCTATAATTAAACAAATATCCTTAACAATCAGAAAATGGGGACGGGATGGTAGGGTATTACGACATCTACTATAGATTACGTACCTGATAACACTGACATTTTTAAACCTTACTGTGGTCAGGATGTGCGCAACTCCAAACTCAATAAGAATGTTTTTCTTAATTTTGAACAAGCTGCAAATATATGAATATAGATTTTTATGGTTTATAAATATACAGAAGAAAGTTTGATAAACGCAAATTTTATGTAACTAGCAAATCTATGAACGTTACTTTACTGTGTCCCACCTACGCAAACTTTGCACAGTTGGGATGGCGTAGGTTTTTTCAATTACCAGCCACTCCACCATTAGCATATTATATTTTTGTAAAGTTAATTGTGCAGCTTACATGTATAAACTGAACTGTTGTGTATATGTTTTTTTAAGTATTTTTAATGCCTCAAAGCCTACGTTCTAGAACCTCTTTGCTAAGATGGGATCTTCATTTTAGTATTTTAATATTTTTCTTTTGATATCGTGGTGTTCTGTAAAAAATGTGGAGATTATGGTTCAACTTTTATGCTTTATAGCTGCAATAATATTATAATGCGAGTAATATCCCCATCATGATTGAATGGGTTATTGATTATTGTAATTAAAGATTTCCATATAATTGTATGCAACGATGTTTTATGACTTTTATCTTATGTTGTCATTTAGTTAATTTTTCAATTTTTTTTCACTTCAACAAAACCTAGTACAGTCTGTTTTGACTGAACAATATGTTACGTTCTTACTATTATAAGCGAAATATATATTAATTAGTTACCACAGTAGCAACCGTGTTGCCAATGACAGAATTAAAGTGTTCAGCATCGATTAATGTCGGTCTGTTTGTGCTCATTATCTTTTAATTTATTAAATGATTATTGTCATGTATCTGTAATGTTCGTGCCAATGCTTTCCTTTATTGCTTTGAGTAGTTGTAGAACTGGGGTTTCTGGACCACGTTTCCACCTGTTATCCTTATGGGAAATAGTTTAACCTCCCATTGTGAGGTTAACATTATGACGTCATACAAGTGTTGCATAAAGAATTGTGATGTAATGGATATAGCAATTAAAATGGTATCGATAGGTTTTAATTGTAATTAATAGGTGTATTGTAATTAATTAAATATATTGCAGATTCCTTACATTGTGAGTGTAGTGATTAAAATGCGTTATTCTTTTTTTTTTGGGGGGGGGGGGTTAATTCATGATCTATGTAAGGGTGTTAATATCGTGTTGTTCAGCTAAAAACAATAAAAAGACATATTTTTATATACAGTATTTATTTTCTCCGTCATAAGCACAGCAGGGTCGGAGAGCCATCCCAAACTGTCTTTACAATATGCATAATAAAATATAGCACTTTATAATACAATATAAACAGAGATTCATAGTTCATGATTTACAGGTTATTCACATCTGCAGCTGATATCCATGAGCTGAATTTCTTTGGCCAATTGAACCATTTCACGAAATATTGTTTGTTACGTCCCTTGCCTCTTGTATTTATAACTTTTTCAATTTTCCACAGATCGTCATCTCGCACATCGACTTTTTGTAACTCCGATGGGTAAAATGTTCCCTTTATTTCTTCGTCGTTAAAATCCACGACTCTGTATACTGGTAGTCCACCACGTAAGATGCGTTGGGAGATTTTAAATATTTCACCAGACCATTTTTCATCGTATTCCCTTGTAAAAGGATTTTTGATATAAGTAATGCGGACTTTGTCTCCAAGTTTAAAACGAAATGGTTTTCTTGTTGTCTTTGATTTGATTATTGGCACTGTTTTCTGAGGCCAATACATTTTCCACCACAAGTTAGTTTCTTTACTCTGTGTAACCTTTTCAGGTGGTATCCCAATAGTTCTATGATATGTCTTGTTATAACTGTTTGCGAAATGCTGTAAGGAATCGATGTAATTGTACGACTGCTTAAAGGTCATGTATCTTGTTATCTTTGATCTAATAGTTTTAATGACTCTTTCTACATAGTTGGCCTTTATTTCCGTATTTTGGGCAAATAGATGTTGTATCCCTCGTTGTTCAAGTAATACCGCTACTTGTTTAGATCTGAATTCTTGTCCTTTATCTGTGCGTATTCGATTTGGTGTTCTCCCTTCTAGAAGAATGTCTTTCAATGCGTTGGCTACAGACTCTCCCTTTTTATCTTTTAATGGTCTCATCCATACGTATTTTGAAAAGATGTCTATAACCACAAGAACAAAATTTGATCCACGATTTAATTTGGTAAATTTCGTCATATCCATAAGATCCGCATCCCACTGATCATCAATGCCAGTAGTGATGACTCTATTTCGTTTGAATGATCGTCGTACAGGTCTCTGTAGGCTATATGGTTCTTGTCGCTGCAACCACTTTCGTATCTTATATTTACTGAGTACATATTTTCCTTCTTGTCGTACAAATCTGTACAACTTGTCAGGTCCTGCGAAACTAGCTGGACTTGACGGATCGTGATATATCGAACTCAAATATTGCTCCCACCTGGCCATATCTACACACTTTCAGTGAATGTTAAAAATAAGTATGATTCTGAGCTTTATATATCCTTGTCTTCCTCGTCCTCCTCCTCGTCTTCTTCGCTGTTATTTTCTTCATCCTATTCTTCGTCGTCATGGTATTCCTCGTTGTCAATGACTTCATCGAGATAGCTTTCCAACAACGACCTATATTTCCTAACAGATATTTTAATGGCTTTTTCATAGTCCACGCCATCGGTAACTAATCCATCGATAATTTTCATGACCTTGTTATGTAATTTGCCGTTCTGCAACTGTAGAAGATATTGAATAAGACAAGAATATTTGTCTCCATATGTTCGTCTCTAAGTTTGCGATCAGCCTTGCTTCTAGCCTCTTCTTCATCTAAGCCGTCAGACATATATTGATCGACTTTAGTTTCCCACTTGTCTTTGTTTGACTTTCTAGCTAATGTGGCATCTTCGTCGTCTTCGATGTCAAGTTTCAGTTTTTTCCTATTATTATCATCGTTATCATCCTCGTTTAATTTTCTTTTCAAATCATTTTCTGGGCACCATCTATTCATATGTCTGGCCAAGTCATGCACGCTTTCAAACACTAACCCACAATCGTCACAGGAAGGCATGTTTTCGTGTTTATCTTTTAACAAAATATCTGGTTGGTTCACTTCTTTATTCTTCTGGTGTTCTGAAGCATCTGTCTGTTCACTTCGATGTCTGTCTGGCAAATGAGGCATATCTGACCATTCCTCTTTTATATACTGTCCGCTGCCGATTTGAGTAAGTTTCAAATGTTCAAAGATGTCTGTTTTCAATCTTTCATCTTCTGGTGTTGTTTGCTTCAAATCTATAAATAGATAACCATGAGGTTGCTTTGTTCCTTCATTGTATTTCATCATAGACTTCTTGGGATTATTTGGATACATCTGTCTGGCAAAAATTGTGGGTCCAACCTGATCGCGTGGGTTTTTAAATAATACCATATACTGGCTATTGATGCTCATGGTCCTGCTTTCTTTTGATTTGTAAAATGCGTTCTGAACAAGGCATGCAACGCTAAGATTTCTATGATCACTTCCCTCCACAAAGAGTTCCCAAACATCCCGACTATTAGTAACATACTTCATTAGATCGTCTAAGATTATTAAAGTAGGGAATTTTGTGTCAATGAATGAATCTTCATTTAAGTCCTCCGGGATACCCTGAACAAAAACCATGTGTTTTACTGTCTGCTTCATTTCGTTGAACAGGGGTTGCCATCTTTTGTAACACCAAACGATACGTTCTGGATTCGGTTTTATCATAGACATATCATTTTCTAGAAGTCGTTTCATCCAAAACGTCTTCCCAGATCCAGTCGGTCCTGCTAACATCATGGTGAAAGGATGTTTTAAAATCACTCCTCCTCCTCCGCCGCCGCCGCTGCCTCCTCCTCCGCCTCCTCCTCCTCTTCCTCCACCGCCGCCGCCGCCTCCTCCTCCTCCTCCTCCTCCTCCTTCTGTTTCATGTTCTGTATATTCATGTTTATTTTTCATGTGCCGCATTAAATTGTCTTTTCTAGAAAATGTCAAGCCACAATCACCACAAGTCGTAGACATCGTTGCGAGCTTTTATAAACACGTCTTCCTCCTTCTGCTGCTTGGCTAAAAATGAAAATGACCCGTTCATATAATGTGGTTTATATTCTCCAATGGCCATATGCCAGGCTTGTAATACCGTCTTCGAGAATATACCTTTTATCGTCGAATGGGGACAGTCCTAGTTTGTTGATAGTTATGTTAAATAACTGGTGGTCATATGATCTGATCTGGGTCATTGCAGACATGTGAATGGTTCTGTCAAATAAGCAATCTTTGTAATGTTGGTGTCTGGTATGCTGTTTAATGACACTCTTCTTGATTCCTTTGGCTGTCTTCTTTTCGATCAACTTTTCATCTTCTTGATAGACAAGAGAATACATTTTAGATTTTAGACCTATAAATTCTTGAACAGGTATTCCATGGGTTTCATCCTTCATTTTGCCTAGAACTTTTCTGTTTACTGTACTGTAAAGGGGATGACTTTGGTCGTACTCTGATGTATCGAACAGTTGTTTGTCTTGTAGCATGTCACTGTACATATCATCTGTATAGATGCTATAACATAGACTGTCCGTGTCCGTAAATAAAAGCTGCGCGTTTGAGCCATACCTCTTCTTCATGTAGTAATAATGAAAATCATACATAAGCGTCTTCGACAGGTCTAATATGGTGAATCCTACGTAAATTGGTCTGTTTAGATACAATTTTTGCTTGAGTAAATGAACGGCCACCAAATCCTCGTTAAATATTTTAAATGCATGAAATGATGGCTTGTTGGTTAATTTCCTTGCTCTTGCTTGGTTGTTGACTAGTTGAACGTCGATTCGTTTTCTAAGGTTTTCCATTGTCTTGCCAAACACAGCGTTATTCATTAGCTTAAAAAAGTCGTTATCGAATTCGTTTTTGGCAAGCTTTCTCTTCTCTGTGTTAAAGTCAATATACCTTTTCAACCATGGTTCCTGTCTGAAAGTCATTACTCGATAAACTTTTGTCAACTTTAGGCCTAAACTCAAATATAGCTTCAAGTTTCTGTAATGGACCACATACTTGTCTTTAGGTCTTAGATTAGGGATAAGTTTTTCTGTTGAAGTTCCTTTCAGACTAAGATCTTCTAAAAGAGTTTTGGCATAGGGTGACAACATGTTTTCCGTGACTTTTATTCTTTCTGGTGCTAAAGGATATTCGTTATGAAGATCGTGAATTTCATGTGGGTATTCCAGGTCTTTATCTAATATGTATCCATCGCAATTATCATCTGACATCGAGTTTACATCGAAGTTATCTATTTCTTCTGTTTCAAGCCATCTAAACCCGTCTACAGGAAGGCTTTGTGACATCGCCCATCCGTATAAATTGTTAGCGTCTAAATACATTACATGGCTACTTGGTTGACCTGGATCAAAATCTGGGACGTGTTTGTTGTTAGCTTTAGCATGGTGATGTGATATCATAGATATTCCACCTCTTAATCCTTTTTCAATAAATAGGTGCATGTCTATGTCGGTCAGCAATTCCAGTCGTACACCTGTCATCTTCAACGCAGCCTGCCATGCCAACCCGGGAGAGGTGTAAAAGTGAGCTGCATCTAATCCATAGTAGTTTAGACAAATATCTCTGAAGTTCTCATAAACGTCAGCTAGAGAGAGAACGTCTGTAAGGACGTAGAGGTCATGGTACTGTCCGAGGTCATTTAGATTAAATTCTTTCCATACTTCCTGCGCATGTGTATAATCCTCTTCTGTAATGTCTTCTCCCGACAATGAACTGTGAAAAACTTCGATGGGTGGTAGCTTATTTTCTGAAAATTTTGGTTCAGTGTCGAAATACTCGTATGGGTAGACTTGTTTTCTCAAAAGAAGCTGAATGTCATGCTCTGTAAAGTAATCTTTAATATGGTGAAATTTTCGGAACCATCCTTCTCCAAATTTTGTACTAATTTTTCTAAAGATGATGGCATAAACTGAAACGAGTCTATGAAATCCATACATCCTAATGAAAATGAAATGTATTTCTCCATGTTGTTCGGTATACATTTTAGTTGCTTGTTGACTTTTCCTATAGCTTGCATGATCAGATGACTGTCATAACCCCTCAGATTGTGGAATATAACAGGAATGCGTCCCATAAACTTGAAATTGATATTGCAGTCTCTATGTGCTGCACCTCTAAATTTGCCCGTCACGTGACAATGGACTCTTACTCGATCATCATCTAATGGTTTTCTGCAGATATGACAATGAGTAGCCTTTATGAATGATTGCCAATCACTACACTTCATAACCATAGGCTCGCAATGTTTAAACCTTTTCTCTATATCCTCTTGTTCGCTGACCATACATTCCTTGGAAGTTGCCGGTGTCAGAATCCACATGATAAGTGCTTGGTAGTCTTTCTTGTCGATGATTTAGATGGATCTCTCTCACAACCTTGAATGGGCACCTGAAGACTTTCAAAATCAGCATAGATGACATAGGGTACTTTCAACTGTTTTCTAACGTCTTTGTAGAATAACCATTTATCCTCTTCCTTTGGCATTTCCATTTGTTTGACAATATGGTTTATGGTCTTCGAGAAGTCGTTCCTTGGTAAATCCATGAAGACAATAAGGACAATGAAAATGTTTGTCTCGGTGACTATGTTGATCACTAAGCAATCTGTTCAAGTCTTTGATCCAACAATAGTGTGATTTATTTTTGTCCGATATCAACAGGAGATTGACATGCTTTTCGCAGCGATTCTTTGTTATGTGTGCTGGGAAGACTTCGTTCTTTTCATATCCGAATACGTTGACGGAAATATCGTTTTGCTTTTCAAATTTCGGTATGTCCTCCATTTTCACGGGAAACGAAATGTTTGTGAATTTTATATCAGTTTGAAAGCTTTGATACTCCCTTACTCTATCTGAATGATGTTTACTAGGACGCAAAGCAGCAAGAACAGACCACATGAAGCATTTATTATCCTTGTTTTTCACGTTGATTATCGCATGTTTTGACCTTAATTTGATTGGCAGAGGGATATAGCTAGATCCACGCAGCGGTCTATAGCGTGCCATGTGTATGGTTAAATCGATAACTTTGTCCACTGTCCAATTGCTACCTTGCCGTTGATACTCGATAAAGGAGTTGTACGTCTTCTTAATGGATTCTTTCATGCCTTCGTCGATATCTTCAGCTTTTAAACTTGTCTGGCATTTACCGCGAAAATGTGGCTCTGCTGATTCTATTTTATCTCCGTTTCTTTTAGTCATTTTCACTTTCACAGACAGATACCACTTGATTCCGCCTCGTTCTTTAATGGCTTGTTTGATGACATCTTTCACGTCGTCATATTTGCTTCTCAAAAACGCAATTGTTTCGAATTTTGCAATACCTTCAGCCGTAATAGTATGCGTGTTTACTGTTCCTCCAAGAGCTCGATCGTTACACGTTTCAACAGGTTGTTGTTCAGTGGCGTCATTATTTTGTGTTACCTTAGACTGTCGAACGGTACCTTGGTGTTTAATAATATAGGATTGTTGACGAACTTTCTTCATTCCTTTATTACTCCCACCACCTATCTGGGTGTGTGCTTTCAAATTGTCTCTCCTTCCGAATGTTGTTGCGCAGATAGTACAGTTCCACTTTGCATCAGTATGTACAGTTTTCATGTGACGACTTAAGCCTGCTCTTTGCGCAAAAGATTTGCCACATGTATTACACACGTGAGATGATGTTGATAGTTTGGCTTTCTTACACGGAGATTCCATGGTTTCACTTCAATATCTGTGAAGAAAATGAGTTGGACTATAAGCAACGCACTATATATGGCATGGTATCACGTGACATAAAAACAACCAATCATCATTCATACCTGGAGAGCTTATCGCCGCCGGTACTCGCCCACGGGTCGGAAAAATAGCTCTCGAATCTACCGACCGTACGGGTTCCCAGCATGGATACAAATATGAATAACATATTGATTGATATTCAAGGACGTTTGATTAAGGCCATAGCCAAAGTAGCCACCGCCCATCGACATTTCCATCACTGGAAACGGAGCTGCCCTCGAAAACGAGGCTGCAAAGGCTTTGGTCGGAGAGGTCTTCCTGACTATAGCGGGGCGTACCACATGACACTTCCTCTCCATTGTAAGCTACGTGGTATTGCCCTAAGTCAGTACACCTTGCCAGTGCAGGAGTCTACTTCAAACTTTCTAGAACTTTATGAAAATATACATTTATACTGCAATGACAAGGTACACTCATGCACATAAAGACATCCCCTTTCAATACCATGTTGCAACTACCCACATCTAATAAAAATAAAATACATAGTATCAACTATGTAATTAGCAATAACGTTTGAATAAGTGTCAATGAAGCGCCCATACTTAAGCTCGGTCAGTAAGCTTAAATCTATTGTGGAGACATAGCGGACATCGAGCTGACAAACGCCCTCGTCTTCCACAACGGAGCCACTCTTCAAGACAGAAACTTAAACGCTTCGGGGAAGCTACCAGGTGACGTCCATATGAGACATTATTCCCCCTTAATCACATATAGTCGAGAGAGTCACGCAGTCGGTCCCAGTAGCCGATGCCAATTTATATTTTGTTAATTTAGTCTAAAATATTTCACATTTATTACAGATTTGATGTTAACATAATTTGTATGAATACTTCACTATAATTCCAACTGGCTTGCTTTATTCAGGCTAAATGTCTAATACGTCCTCTCAGTTTGAATGTCGATTCATAATTAAAATTCCTCTCAATTTTCTCGCTTATATAGTTGCCGCGAGCTATACCATACAACAGGAGATGTCAGGACAATGCTTTGATTAAAATATATAGAAATTTGGAATAACAATACTCCAAAGATCTATTTGTTAATTAATTTATATTAAACTAGACATATCTGATGAATAAATTTAAGATATATGATTTTTACAAAATAATAATCTGTACGTCGTTTTATGCTTCTCATCCCTTTCGCTTAGATTCGTCTATTTAAAGCGTCAGTTGTGAAATGTCGCCATTTTGAACGATGTGTTTTTTATCGCTCCGATTAAAGTCTATATATTTGACAATGCATCGGGAAAAACACAAATATTATCTACTTATTGTGTTGATATTTTATATTTTCTTGTAGATATATCATTTTAAGTCACGACTTTATTGTGAATCTATTGGATTTATTACATAAACAACGGTAGGAAAAGGGGGATTGGTACAACGAATCGTCATCTTATATTATTGCATTATTTTATTTTAAAGTCACTTTTTGAGACAATGTCTACAATTTAAAATTTTGCTTTATTATAAACGATTTATTTTTTTTAATCAAAGTTGCCAATTACATTATTTCTTAATAACGCCTTCGATATTTATAATTTTCAAACATTTTTGATGATCTGGATTGAACCGGTTATACACACTTGTCATAACACGTTAAGGTCAGTGAACTAGAGATTTAATATTGATAGCAGACGATACATGATTGTTTTAACAAGGGAGATTAGGACAGCCGTGATGCTGTCAATACATACATTATTTTATCTTAAAAGCTAATTCTTGAAAAAAATGTCTACAATTTTATTATTAATTTTCGTTTATCTTTTACATTATTTATTTAAATCATAATTTTCAAACAAGACGCCGATAATCTTTATTTAAATGAGGCATACACACAAGTCACAACACGTTAAGGTCAGTGAACTACAGATTTAAATGTTTATTAATCGTAGACGAATTTTTACGTTGACAAAATAGCATTTGTTATGACTTGTGAAATATGGAGATCTGTTATGAAAAAGGGGGGATGACGCATTTTAATTACTACACTCACAATGAAAGGCTACAATGGAATCTGCAATATATTTAATTAATTATAATACACCTATTAATTAAAATTAAAAACAAACCATTTTCTCAAGTTACTTCACGCTAAGGTCAGTGAACTACAGATTTAAATATTTATTAAAAACAAACGATTTTTTTTACATTGAAAAATATAACAATTGTTATGACTTATGTGAAATATGGAGATCTGTTATGAAAAAGGGGGGAGTGGGGATGACGCATTTTAAATACTACACTCACGGCTACAATGGAATCTGCAATATATTTAATTAATTACAATACACCTATTAATTACAATTAAAAACCTATCGATACCATTTTAATTGCTATATCCATTAAATCACAATACTTTATGCAACACTTGTATGACGTCATAATGTTAACCTCACAATGGGAGGTTAAACTATTTCCCATAAGGATAACAGATGGAAAAGTGGTCCGAAAACCCCAGTTCTACAACTACTGTTTTGTACGTGAACCTTTAAGCTTAGGTTTAGTCTGTATTAGTGCTAGCTGCTGTATGTTCTTTAACTTAACTCGCTCTATCCTTTAAATATATGTTGCCAATGTCTACATAGTATGTCAGTATATGTGGTTTAATAGTCTTTTGAACTTATGAAATGCATATGTCTTTTCCCTGTGTCTGTGTCAGTTTTAAGATGTATACACGTATTGTATTCTATGGCTTAATATGTGTATTAGTTGTTTGTTTTGTCGGGTTCAAAAGCTCTACAGATCTTATGTTTATGTTATATGTCACTGTTTATGGTATATAATGTTATAACTTTTTTACTGCAAATAACGCAAAGTACGGAAAAATAGTTTTAAAACATACGTACAAAGTAAAGAATTTCATACGTTTCTTGAACAGGTAAATATATCATAGTTAAGCAAGAGAAGCCTTTTTATCACAAATCCAAAACGACTTGGCTAATATTGTGTATTTGATTAGATAAAACGCGATTAGCTTAGGGATTTCTGCAACCTTGGTAAATGTATATTCAATGACATGTCTTGCCAAGTATTTTTGTAAACTCCAGGTAAAAAAACACCTGGATAATAAATCGGCGTAAGGTTACATATGGCTTGCAACGTGCCAGACCACGTACACATTGTTTTGATGGCTATAAGAAATCAAACAAATCTGTCAAATATAGTAATCTTGTTTCTTGTAAACATAATAGTAATTATTTTAGTTTGGTAATTGTATTTCTGTAATTGGGATTATTATTTGATCTGTTTGTTTGTTTTATTAGATTATTTCGTGTTTAACGACACTTGCAGCAGTTTTTTCAGGTATATCAATGCGTTCAATTTTTTTTGAAGGCGCTAGAGTACCAAGATAAAAACCTTGACTTTCGAAAACGGGCAATTCCACAACCCCAGTGTTAACAGACCACATAAATATTTGATCTTTGTTGACGTAACTAAGATGTATGACTTATGGTTTAGACATTTATCCCACAATAAATGCTATAGATAAAAAAACGAGGCATATGATTAAAATCGTTGCTTTAGTCGACTGCCGTACCAATAACTTCGGGAAGTTAAGTAGTCAATGTATATAATTAAAAATAGATGCCTTTTATTTGTATCGCCTAGCCTCAAACGAGTCTCCGTCTTTTCTATATTTCATAGTTGTTTGCCATGTATTTTCTATAAGTTGTACGAATAATCGTACTCTCATCTTTTCTGTACGTCATGCTTTAATAATGTAAAAGAGATGTACATCATGTTTGAGTTTTCCAAAAATACATCGAGTATGATTTTTGGTTTTGCTCCAACACAAAAGGGACTCAAATCAGATTCTTACGGCAGTTATAAAATTCGGCCACTATGTTATTTCTGATGTTCATATTTACAAGCTTCTCAAGTGCGGGCGATTCTTAACGTGCGTAGAGAAAAACACTCTATGTAGATGTTCGATTGTTGGTTTGAATGGTGTTTAACGTCTCTTTCTCCATTTTTTCAAATACAGTCGAACTTCAGTATCTCGAACTCGGATCGCTCGAAAACCTGGGATTTCTAGAACACCTATAAAATTACAGAACTTTTCCTCTATATAATTAATGTTGAAATTTCTTCGATTTCTCAAAAACTCGAACAAAATTAGCATTCCCAATAGTAAAAATCCATTCAAAAATCATGAATAACTCGATCTAAAATGATCGATGGTTTGGGTGATAAATTGGTTGTAAAAGGTGTGAAGATCGAAACCATACCTGTAAAGTTCCAAGCTTGTCTTTAATGATATAATCCCTAATAATTAAGCTGACTGTTATTGATGTACGCCTTTGTCGGTAAAATTTGTTAAAATAGGTTGTAATTATTTAAAACATACGCCGATGTATATCGTGGCGTGCGGTATTCATTACGGAGAGAAAGCCGAAGTACCCGAAAAAACCCCGATCTTCCTTTGGAAAATTGGCTATCATAGTCAATTGAGATTTGAAACGAGCAAAACATTCACATAAGTGATACTCGAATCCACAACCTAGTTGTTGACAGGCACGTGATCATGCAACAGTAGATGACTGACTACACGTGCCTTAATCACTCGGCCACCGTTGAACCAACTCTATAAAAACATGGACTATGATACAGTTGTCGCATCCCAATAACATGCTTAAATTAAAGTTTTCTACGTTTATTGTAGATATAGTAAGTATACAACTATCCTAAACCCCTTTACTAAAAAAAATAAAACAATATCTAGTTTTAATTAACTCGTGACTAAATATGTAACTTCCTCATTTATTAATATCAAAACATGGACAAGTTTTTATTCACAGTTATAACTGTTGTATTTAATTCACGATATACTGTTTTAGGTAAGTATATTATTTATATTTTAATTTTACATCATAAGTTTTTCAGCAAAATTTATCTCTTTAAATGTTCTTTCTAGAGTGTCATCAAACAAATTTTGAATCCCCTATTTCAAATGAAACAACTTAGCTGTGACAACAATACTCGTATCAAAGTATATAGCGTCAGTGTTTTAGGGGACCGATGATGCGAGTTAAATACACATGATACTGATGACATAAAAAATATGTGTGACGGACATGAGTCTTGCTCGTTCAAATCAGATTGGATTTCCGGTTGTTTGATGAAGCATGGATACTTACATTTTTCCTATATTTGCAGAGGTAATATACATGTATGTTATAAAGGACAAGGTAGGATAAGGGCCATTTTTGGCCCCCTCGCCAATCTTGCTTATTTTTGTCATGTTAATAAATCTGGATCCCTCCAATACATGCATGATATGTTTGTAGTGTTACGACCTATAGTTTTGAAAAACGCCCGGATGAAAGGTACCATCTCAAATTACTGAAAATTCCCTTACGCTTATAAATTTCCTCTGTGTGATCTGCATTGCGTTGGTTAATTATAAAGATTCACTCAGTTTATTGCTCCATAAGTCTATTTTTGAAAATTGTCTTTAAATGTAATACATTCATTTTTTCGAATCTTAAGATACCTATTGCCTATTGTAGCATTCTGAGATTTGTTTCCATGGTAACAGTATTTCGCTTGTTGTAAGGCGTAATTTTCATATTGCCTCTATGTTGGCATTTCAAAAAGTTTTTAGTATCAAAATTACAACTTATTTTGTTCTTATCTTTAACTTTTAGCTGCTATAATTCATCTTTTATCTAGGGAATGCATGTTGGGATTACAGCAACTAATGGCTGTTCATATTTAACCTTTCTGAGCAACTCGTCTTACTCTTTGTTCTTTTGGAGTTCATACAGTCCGAGCCATTTGTTTTTTTTTTAATTTATGTTGTACGTATATTGGTACAATAATGTTGCTTATTTGACGAATTTATTTTATGTCCGCGAGATACAAAAAAGGAGCTACATTGTCGTAGCTAGTATGTAAAATGAGTGTTTGCTTTGAGTACTTCTTCTGATACGGGCTAGAGCTGTACTTAGTTTATATGAAAAAAAACTATTAATTTAAATAGCACACCATAGCTATTTAATAGCACAGATAAAAACATTTATTTTCAACACTATTCTTCCATCAAGTCGTCACTGTCTACTTCATCACTGTCAACGTCAGTTGGCGGAATGTCTTGTGCATTCGTAATTTAGTACTAGCGCCTTTTGTACATGTTTCACTCTTCTCTGTCCATCTGTTGTACCCTGGATACCATATTACACTTGCTACATGAGCACAACATCCTACTATGCGTGCCCCTACCTTACATGTGCAATACCAACCAGACACATTTTTATCATTGTACTCCATCCACAGAATGTATATTTTGGATAATGAGTGCCTTGACATAAGTTTGATTTTGACAAGATTTGGCCGATCTTTACACAAGAATAGTGCATAGTTTCCTTCTTCAAAATGTTGCACGGCATACTTAGGTGCAAGTTTCAGTTACTCCCATAGTAGTGTCTTGTAGTTCCTGAAGACATATCAGAGGGAAGTCATGTAGTTCACTTGTCCCATTTATTTCTTCATAAAAAGATTTTTTGCAAGCAAGATTATTTTCTTCTACTATTTTCTTGACACGATTTTCACGTTTTGCGCTTTCTAACATGTCTTTTCCAATATTATCCATGCCAATCACTTATCAAGTGACATTTGAAACAGTTTACCAATGCACAAACTATCCTGACAAATTCGCTAATGTATGGAACGTAATGGTTTGGCATTACTTAGTCAAGAAAACGCCACTTCTTAATACGAACATTTGCGCTCTCAACAACCCATCTTACTTTTGTGACAAGTCTTGATTCATTTGCCTCAGCAGTAGTGTGCTGCTTCTGTCCCTTCTGCATTTAGCATGGCATTTCGACTTGAAAATCGAGACTCTGTCAACTATAAGAACATCCTTTTCTTGCATCCAGTTATTAATTCCATCTGCGTTTTTTTTCAAATACATGCTTTGCTATTGATGCATCATTGTTTTTTTCCATCTGCAAAGTATGGTCCAATGACATTCAAAATGTATCCATCAGTACCCACTATCATCATAGGTTTTACAAGATGTCTGTTTTTGTGTATGCTATACGTCATTTACTGGAATTGATGATAAGAACTCTTTTGAATATATACGTAAGTTCCATCAAGAACAAGTAGAGATTTATTATCTTCATTGGTGGCAAAAATCTATTTAGCAATAGGCGTGGTATGTTTCTTTATAAACTCTGAATGGTTGATATTTTTAAAACCGACAAAAGATGGAACACATTTTTGCATGAATGCATTTCTAGCTGCATGAACAGCGCGCTGAACCTGATGTTGCTTTAGGGAAAATATAGTTGCCATAATACTGTTTGGAAGACCCGTGCATAATTTAACAAGAAGTGAAGCTAGGAATGTTCTGGTAGATCTTACTTCTTAGACATATGTGACAAATGATGCAACAATGTGAAATTGTTCCTTTGTTAAGCCAGTTAGGTTAGTATAGTCATCTTTAGATAAACATACGGGTATATCGAAGTTCATTTTTCCAGAAGATTTTAACATACCTCTGACTCTGTCCAACAAATCCAGTATGTCAGATCTATTAAAATTCGTTGAAGTACATACATGTGTTATAGTGTTAATGTCATTTTGTTTAAAGTAATCTCAATCAACTGTGTTGGCAACATCTGCTGTTTGCTCTATCACTAACCCGTTTTCAACGAACGCTTGTGTCCTTGCGTCCTTGCATCTTCAGGAACCACTATCAAACGCGACCTTTTTCCACTTTGTTTTTTACAATCAACACATCGAAGATGTGATTTTGATGCTGAATCCAACTGAAGTTTAGACTTTGGACTAAAAAACATTTATTTTTATCTGTGACCTGAAAGTCTGCATCATCATCTAGTTCATCTTCCAAACACTGCGGTTTTGGTGAGTATAAAGAAGCAATATCTCTCAACAGCTTTGCACTACACTGTAGACAGATAGCATCGTCTGCGGTAACAGTGCGTTTCAGTAAATATGAAACATGATCCTTCAACATAGTGTTGTGAATTTTCCTCCTGTTGTTTTCCTTTAAGTGACTCTATTTGCACAGAACGCAACTATATGATTTAACCATTTCTGCATCTGAAAAGATATTTTTAAGTAAGGATAAAAAGAACTTATCACACATTTAGCAGTGATATGGACTTTTTGTCCATGCAATGCAACCGAAAGTTGTAACCCGGTATCAGCAATGAAGACTTTACCAAAGATAACGAACTGATATCGACGATGTTACTATTAATGACGGGCTGATACGCGTAACAGCCCGTCGTCAAAAGTTACCTCATCGATATCAGCCTGCTGTCAATTGTGACGTTGCGGATCATAGAAAGTGATATTGTGCTTAGACATTTATATTTTTTTATAAATAGTACGTTTTGAGGTTTAGATGGGTTTCTGTAACTGTTTTTGCTGTTTTAAAAATCGCAACTATTATTTCACAGAATTATAAGGATTAAACATTGTTATAGGAAATTATCAATGTGTAAACTCCGGCGACTCCCTCATAAACTTGACATAAAGTCCTTCGGACTTTATTTAGTTTGTGAGTGAGTCGCATGAGTTTACATTGATAATTTCCTAAAACAGTGTTTAATCCTATATTAATTTTACTTTATCAATGTCAAGTACCTGATTTGGGGTTTTTTAATGCTTGTGATCTAAAGCCACTGTCGTGAATGGAAAGAGCCAACTCTTTGGACTGTTATTTCTTTTTATTCTTTATGCTCATGCATTTAGAAAAGTATCTATTACCTGCAACGGAAAAACTACTTTAATGCATTTTGTTTGATGCCACCACATTTCAGGAAGTATGACTTCAAATAACACTCAATCAGAAGTTTCTAGCAAATTACATTAAATACCGATGTTTCTGGCAAATAGTCATTAAACATAAATAATAGTTATAACAATATAAAGAATACCTATGAAACTGTCAAAAAGACAATCCACCAATAAAAAATCCGCGAAACCGGCAAACTACATAACAAACAACCAAACACATCAATGGTCCTGATCTGGTGCAGGAATTGCAAAGAAAATGTGGGTTAAACAAAACAAAAACCTGAAGAAAACTTGATATAAAACGTGTTATTTTATATAATTTAACACGTAGTTACATATAACTAAATGTTTGCCACATCCCATCTATCTTTGACCGCAGTGTTTAACGTGTTAAAAGAGTGCCTTCTCCTTGCACAATAAGACCGTTTTGTAGACTTAAAATAGGTAAGCTTCAAAAGTTAAATTGTCATTCCCAACCTTAAATATTCTATATTTCAGTGGCAGTCAAAAATAATTTCCGAAATATTGCTATGTGAATTTTGAGCAAAAATTAGTTTAGGCAATAGAATCAAGAAAACAATACAATAAATCGAATTATTTCAAAATTGAAAAAAAATAATTGTTGTTCAATGTAAAATAATAATATTGCAGTGAAAATCATGGATGCCAGCCTACAAATATTTGGTGATGTTAAACAAAAGACACTTTGTGCCATTATGCCATGCACGGAGGCACCGCTGCAAGTCCTAGACATCCAAAGCTGCAATAAGTACTCAGACCTGCAACCTACCTGCAATCAAACAGCAATTTACGCTAACCCTGAATGCACATGTAATTTTTTTTTTTAAACGACACATTAGAACAATGCAAAATCTTGTATTATTACAATATTATCCTAATGAAAAAATAAATACATTCAACATGTTATCGTCTGTTTTAATAGTATTGCTCGAAAGATTTGCTGAATATGTGGGATTCCATATATATATATATATATATATATATATATATATATATATATATATATATATATATATATATATATATATATATATATATATATATATATATATATATATATATATATATGGTTAATTGTGCGAAATCTGGCTGAAAACAAGAAAACCCACGGTAGGGATTGCAATACATTCAATAATTTGAGGTCTAATTATTGAATATAAATTTAAAACAACGTTATTAAATACAATGTTAAAAAATAACAAGCGTAAGATAGGCTGAAAAAAGCTAAGCAAATAAGTGGAGATGTAGAGTTTTTGTTCTTCGCATTTAGGATGAAAAACCTGGACGTACATGTATGCTTATCGATGGTTTTATTTTGTCCCATGCACTCACTTCCTTTTTTTATGCTGCTTCTGTGCTTGTCTGAATCCAGATTTATAATTGACCTTGACTTTAAGTTATTTGTGGTCAGTCTTGTTGTTATTTGTTTTTTCAATGGTGTTTTAACGCCACTTTCAGCAATTTTTCAGCTATATCGTGGCGTTGTTTTTATTGTGGGAGGAAGCCGGAGTACCCGGAGAGAACCCCTGACCTGCGGTAGGAAAACTGGCAATCCTTGTCAATAAAGATTGGAGTCGAGTACACCCTGCCTGCAGTGAGAATCGAACCGGCAATCTCAGTGTTGACAGACCACTTGATCAATAGTAGACGAACAACCTTAACCACTCGGCCGCCGAGACCCCTTGTGTTCAGTCAGTTTCGTTCCTAATTTTTGTACGGTAGCCACAATAGGCTAATCACCATGGATGCCTAAATGGCTTATAGACCGTTAAAAAAAATCTACCACGCTTTTACACTGTACATAACGGGTGCCATATTTGGAACAATAACTGCGTAACCGTTCGCGAATGCATACCGACCTTTATCTACCAATTTTTGCGAGATTCGTTTTGCTTTGCTTTGGTAGTCTGGGTTTGTTTCCAACATATATTTTTGTGAATGTTTTGGGTTTTTTAAATTTTTTTCTGAAAACGTGTTTGTCCTACGATAATTTCTTTTATTTACGCTTCGGTATCTTTTTACTTTTTTTATGTTTCAAGCGGATATATCTTATACATAATTAATTGTTTTGATAATTATCTGTTTAACTGTTGGGCTTTATACTCAATACTTTTACTCGTTTGTAATGTAACTTTACCCCATTAACGTTGTTCATGTATACACGTCATGTGCAATTGCTTCTAAATACTGTTTTACCGTATGTTTTAACTTTTCCACAGCTAGATCAATCAAAGGATGTTCCAGATCAGTCATATCAATAAAAGCATGTTTCCCACCAGCAGGTAATACGGACTGCAGTATCTGCGAGATCCGCATGGTTAATATACCGGTTTGTCAACAGGACGCGGATCAGCCCCAACAGATTAAAATTGGAACAGAAACTTATTGTGATATCGAATGGTCACAGTACATAGCAATTATATAATATCCAATTCAAGGTTTGTTTATGGTAGCTACTTTGGCAAGAGGCTAAGACTATCTGGCGAATTGTACTTGCGTCAGTACGGGCAATACAATGAATAGTTTTAATAATTTTGTTCTCCAAAAGGTAATAAGTTAATAATAATAATAATATTAATATTACTGTTTTAATAGACACATATATTTGATAAACACAAATAATTAATAGAAAACTATATGTAATATATACTTATAAGACAAAATTCGCATTCATTTCAATACAAAAACATAATATGTATTTAGATACCACACAACATCACTTATTGACTTTTCATATCAACGAAAAATAATATACTTCTGTCGTAAAAGCAACAACAGTATTCAAAACGTCTACATCAGGAAGAACAATTACATGTAATCTTAGTACACTTACAGATATTCAATATACATACTAGTTTTTGTGCTATTATTTGTTCAATACTATGTAAGCATGCATTAAAATGCAGCCTTACAGTTTCTTCAGGATTTATAATTGAAAATTTTCTTTTTCATTTAAAAATGTTGATTTGCGACGCATTAAATGAGTTTTATATCGATACAATTCTCATTTGAAAAATAAGATTTTTGAATTCAGTACATAGTAATGGGATTATGATGCGATGGTAATTAGATACACCGAATACTGACTAGTGGTGTATGATACCATAGTGTATTAAACCCAACCATTCTCGTCAACACACCTATTCACATTCTACAAATAATGGAAAAGGGAGGTTTAAAAATATATTTTTATAGATAGTTTTTTGAATTCTATCTACAGTAAATGTGCTACGATGATTGTTGGATAACCTATTACTGACTAGTGGTATATGATACCCATCCATTTTAACTCCTAGTCTCTGAGAAAATCATGCCAAACTGCCCACAAAGGGGTCAATCAATTTTGATAATTTTTTGTGTGATGAATGGGCACTGCAAACATGTTTTTTTCAAAATATTTCCTCTGGTGTCCAAACCGTTTTTTGCAATAGCCTGTTAAGTACCGGCAACCAGTTTTCCTGCTTTATACATATTTTTTCAACAGCTACAATTTTCAACTGAGACAACCAATTAATTACAAAGAAAACATATAATGCCTTGAATAAGGTACCATTTTGTTTTCTCTTTTAATGAAACAACTATGTTTTTGGACAATGAGAAAATAAGGGAAGATAACCCTCTAACATCAATATCTTGAAAAATCCAAAATATGCACACTTTCAAAATCTCTGTAGAATGCGTTTACTGGTCCTTTCTTACAGTACCATAATAGTAGTATTATTGATGTCAGGAAATTGTTGGGCAAATGATGTCAGGTATATGTGAGCATACCGCAAAGGTTTTTTCTTTTTTTTTCAAAAAATATTGATCTTTGTGCCCAGTTATAATTTATTTGTTCTAAACATTTCATAATTGTACACCATTCTTTTTAATCAGAGTAAATTCAACTGCAGAATAAGTCATTTTAATATATAAAAAAACTTTTACACAGTAAATAATTTCAATATTCTGTTCAGGATATTACATATACTATAACTAATTTCAAATAAATTGCAGCTATTGTAAATACTATTTTGTTCCACATTACTGTGCGACATATAAACAAATAAACATATTTTGGAGTTTATAGTTACATAAAGTCATAACAATTGATAAATTTTCTCTTGTTTTACTTTATAAAGGGAGATAATTTGTCTGTATATATCTAATATATGCTAAGCTTTTAAAAATATTTTTTACCTAAATGCATTATAAGCTATTGTAGGCCAGAACTAGGTAAACATTTTATCAATAACAATTTGTTTCTATCTGCAATGGTTGTTCAGTTATAGGCCAGTATTGTGAAAAAAAACCATTTTAAACAAAAATACAGTGAGATCGTTTTTTTAAAAAAAAGAAGATTTTAAAGATATACATGAACTTGTATATACAAAAACCAACAGTCTAAGCCTATGTTTCATTTGAGCAAATCTGGCTATTTTGTTTTCCAACACACTAAAAACAAAAACATGATTAAATTTGTATGCTCCTAGATGATGATTCATTACAAACTGGAATTTAATTTACCAAACAGTTTGTGAAAAATAACACTGATTTGGGAAAAAATCAGCAAACAAACTGAGATTAGTTTTCAGATCATTTTTAAAATTGCACACGGGTCAATATTAGAACAAGTTTATCCTTCCAAGATTTTAGCTAAATGGAGCAGTTTTGGAGATATTTGCAAAAAGCTATGGTTTGACCCAAATGTTCCATTTTACCGATGGCAGCCTTTTTGTTTGACCGGTGTCGTATAATTATAGGTCCCCAGAATTTACGTATTCGACCGGGACCGAGACTCTATAATTTGAGGTCCGCCCTTATAAGAAAGGGTCCGCCCGATTTATGTATCTGGTCTTTGAAATTTTACATATGACGATACCAAATAACAATCAAATATGAAAAACATACGTTCTACACAATAACTTATATTCGAAATATATGCTAAAAATTGGTTCAAATAGTAGATATTGGTGTCAATAATTGGTAAAACTAGAAATACATAGACAAATAATAATAATAATAATAATAATAATAATAATAATAATAATAATTATTATTATTATTATTATTATCACTATTACAATTTTACGTTATATGCTATATAACTTCGGGGTTATACATGTACACGTAAACAGGAATGTATGTTTGTTTGATAAGGGTTGTAAAGGGGTAGGGGTGGTACCATTGGAAAATGGTCCCAAAATTTAAAAAAAATCTGAAGTTATAAAAATATTAACTATAGTTGTTTTTCATATAGACATGAAAGACCAGCTTTGAAAAATAACGTTTACTGCTAAATTGCACGTGCTGATTACGTCAAAACGCATACTCTAAAGGTGCTTTACAATTGAAATGTCGGCAAAATACGAAATTTGTGTCAAATTTTTACGTTTTTTATAACCTACGCACGTTTGCACTAACATGAAACTAACAGTTTAGTTACAAATCAAAGAGAAGTAATGTGTTTAAATAATTTTGTGGTACATAACTGCGGAGGATGTCTATTTTAAGAAAAATAAAAGTTGCGTGTGCTCCAACCTTGACGGATTGTATAATAGAATTCATAAGAAAGAAAACTGTGCGGACACTATTTCCGTGTCTTTGATTTGAAAAAAGTTCGTACGACGACTGTCTTGACTTTTGATGTGGTTTTAACTTGTCTGAATCTTCATAACATTAAATAATGAACAACAAAGACGACAGGAATTAAAAATTTGGATCTTTATATTTTGCTATTCGGCCTTTCGGGACATTTGCTACACTTACACTTATAGTCACTACTGCATCACCAGATCACAGGTTTTTAACAGGTAAGTTTTTAAAATATTAATATATGTATATATAAATATTTATTTATCGTGAATATATCTTGTTATTTACCCAATTTTATAAAAATGTTTTTTTTTTTAATTCTAAAGTTGACACGCATATTGCCCACTTTTCATATCGCTCATTATAAAATTACTCAATTTTAGAATTATGAGAGACATAAATAAAAATTGTCTTTATTTAGGTCCATTACTCATAAATCAATAGGCAGAGACATAAATGTTCAAGCAAAAAAAAAATTAACAAAAAAATAAAAGCTCAGATAGATTTTGAATGATCGCCAATTTCCATGTATATCAATATAATTACTAATATGTGTATGAAATGTAGAGGAATAAGTTTACTTTTGAAAAAAAAAATCTAAAATTTTTTTTTTAATAAAGACAAGCTTAAATTCGGATGTTTTCACAAAAGTTTCATTTACCTTTTATATATCTCGTGAATAAATTTATAAAAAAGGAATACAATATATCGATTCGTCAAATATGTCAAATATAGCATTGCGGAAGATCATCATTAAGATTAGTCTTCATAACAACAGAATCCTGATTAAGTTTATTAAAAAGTTGCCTGTCTAATATTAAGTAGTTATAAATTGAAATTAAAGACTGATATCAATAATAATAGATTCTTAAGCAGCAGACGATAACACAATGAATACCACTATTTAATTAATTTTAAGCGGTGAGCATAGCCTTGATCACTAAAGCGTTGCATTACGACACAAAGCAACTCAAGTTCGAATTTTCAGTTTCTGTGTCAAAGATAGCAATGCAAGATCATAATCATGTGGATCGGTCATCGTAACAAGATTGCTTATTACGTTTTATTAAAAGTTTGTCAAACCAATATTAAGCGGTTTTAGAGTGAACAACATACGTTATCAAAAGATATCAACAGAACTGATGTAAATATGACTTTATGGGAAATTACGACTTTGTCAACGCATTAAGTTGCAGCAGAACGTTTAATTCAATCTCTATATGTACTATGGAATGATTGCGATCTGGTAACTGATCATTGTATAAGAACATGACCTAACTTTGATATAAAATAATTATTTCTTTTCCAGGATATGATGTCTGTGTTATAAAGAAATGTCCATTTAAATGAATAAACATGTTACTTATGCTTTAAAGGTAAGTAAATAAATATGTTAAAATTAAAAAGGAGAAAAGAGTAAGAAAGACAACGATATTTGTAATAATTATAGGATAATTAATTGTGCTGAGTGAATATCCAAAATATGATCACGAGTGCCGCATAACGCACCTGATTAAACGAGTGCGCGGAACTTGTTCCGCGCTCGAGTTTAATCTGATGCTTTATGCGGCACGAGTGATCATATTTTGGATATTCACGATGCCCAATTGATTATCCTATTTATTATATAGATCAAAATTGTTTTCGTAAAGTTTTAATGCTTAATCCTAAATTTTATGAACGGCGGATGAATATCTGTACAGTACAAAACCAACTGCAATTTTGGCGGGAAAAAACCCGAGTGAAAATAAACGATAATTTTCACATGTGATTTACCGTGATTTCTGTCACTCGGAAAATTCGATATTTCATCTCTATCTATATAATAGCCTTTTAAGGTACAAAAGGAGGAAAGGAATATATAGTGGTAATAACAATGTTATCTTTGATGTTCTTTTATTGTAATCCACCAAGTTTTAAAAGTTCAAAATAAATATGTTTTACTTTGCTTGAATGTGATTTAAAACAGCTTAAGGTATAATTGTGTTCCGTATTGTTGAGGCAGGAAATCGGAGAACATGGTTCGAGTCACAGTCTTTGGCAAAAGCCGATCAAACTAAAATCCTGGTGTATCAACTGAAATCCAAATCGGTTTAAAATATAAAGTTCAGACATCTTTACTTATATATAATTCAGATGTCAAATTTTTTCACATACAGATATCTCTATACGAAACACAAATGAACAAATATATTACATGTATCTCCATTTTAAATTGTATACATCTTGCAACTACAAGTGGCGTGGGGGTGAGGTCCTATGTAGCCAATTGGTTAAAGGTAGTTTATCTGGGTTTGTCTAGTTTTGACCACGTGCTCTGTCAACACTGAAGTTCCGGGTTTGAGTCTCACTGCGGATTGGGCGGTTTTCTCCGGTTACTACGGCTTCGCTCCAATAAAACTTGGACGCCATGATATAGCTGAAAAATTGCTTAAAGTAGCGTTAAACAATGTTCAAACAAACAATCGATTCGTTGATCTTGTTCGGACAATTAAATTGTTCCTGATTGTATGGAAATCACAGTATTTTCTAAATCTAAGTAATGTAAGTGTTTTACACACATGTAATTTTAAAAATTATTTTGCAGAATGTCATAGAAAAAATCATTCCCATGTGTACTATGTCGTAAAAGAACAAAACCAGCAGAACGACGTTCGTTATGCGGCCATGATAATTAATCACACCGAAAGTACTTCAATAAGAATTTCTTCATAAATGTTGGAAATTATGATGCGGAAGATGTCGGCGTGTGTATTATAGAGTAAATAATAATCATTCTACGGTAAGACATATAGAAAAGTCTGTTAACAATATCGACCATGATTATGATTACCAACCATCTGCTTCAAAACAAAAAACGGTTTCCCCTCGTAACATCACAGTTCCTCTTTCATATATTGGGGAAGTCATTCCACATGTCTCGTTTGTAAAAGAAGAGGACCTAAGCTTGTTGTAGTTTCATCGTCTGCCAGGTTAAATACATTTATTCCAAAAAATATTGTTATACCCGCTGGTTCAAGATGCTGCCCTGTTCATTTATCTGATGATGACTTTACTGATCAAGCTTATGATTGTTTTTCAGAAGTGCGTGATTCTACAGATTTTAATAGAACTGACTTATTTGGACTTTATTAACTTAACTGGTATTGATAAAACGTCGTTTGGCGATTTAGCTCAATACCTTACTGGTATCCGGGACACACATACACGAAGCTCCAGAACATGTATTGTTCTGACCAAATTGAAGTCTGGTATGTCTAATAAAATACTATCAACTATATTTGGTGTCAGTAAGGATTCTATCAGACGAGCGGTTGCCACTTCACGCAAGACTCTTTTACAGTCCTTTGTTCCTCATAATATTGGATTTCAACATATAAGTAGACAGGCCATTATTGAAACACATACTCGTCCTCTTGCTCAAACATTGTTTGGAAAACAACAACAGCCTGCAATTTTGGTTATAGATAGTGCCTATATTTATATACAAAAAAGCAATCAATTTCAATTTCAAAGACGCTCATATAGCTTACATAAACACAGACCTCTTGTCAAACCAATGGTATTTGTTAGTACTGGCTATTTCGTAAGTGTAACGGGACCTTACCTCGCTGATGTGAAAAACAACGACGCCAGAATTTTAAAACATATTATAGCATCTGACGCCGAGGAGATCCGAAAGTGGATACAAGAAAATGATGTCTTTATTGTTGACCGCGGATTCAGAGATTATTTAGAAGTCCTTTCTGATTTGGAAATACAAACCGAAATGCCGCCGTTTTTAAAAAAGTCAAAGCAATTTACCACAGAAGAAAGTAATACATCTCGGCTTGTTACTAAAGTACGCTGGGTAGTCGAGTCTGCAAACGGTAGAATCAAGTCGTGGAGATATATAAGTCACATCATTCCAAATTCACAAATTACCTACATTGGAGATTATACACGCATTGTTTGTTCCTTTTGCAATAAATACCTTAGACCCCTGAGTAGTGGAAATCAAGAATCCGATGAGATAATCGGGTGTAAAATGTTACACCTCTAAAAACAAAATAACATGTTAAAAGACAGAATTGAAAAAGACGGTCTGGATAAAATAAGGTCTTCAATTTGGCACAAAATTGACGCGATAAATTTGTCATTTCCATCACTATCAGAGGAAGAACTACGAAATCAGGTGTGTATCAAATTAGTCTGGCTGAACACCTCATTAAACATTCGGAATTTGAAGTTCTTGCACAACAGCAGGAAAACAATTCGATCTGTGTTAAAATGCAAAGTAGACGCGTTTCAGCAAAAACCTATTTGCTATGGATTCAGTATGATGAATGTTCTCTATTGTGTTGGTACTGTAGATGTCGTACTGGAGCTAGATTAGTCGGTATGTGTGCACATGTTGCATCGGTTGTGTGGTATGTAGGATATGCAAGAAATACCCAACAATCTTCCGTTACTGGTACAGACTGGACTAAATACTTGTTAGATGCTGGAGATATGCCTGAACCAGAAACTGTTGATGAGAGCGAGGAAAGTGATTGTGTGGAAGAGTAACAATAATCTGACAATACTCTTGTCTTAATTTTCTATCGAATCGACCTAATCAGGCATAGTGACATAATTTCCCATAGTTTACTCTATCCTAGACTTAAAGATATATTCTAGTCGGTAAAGTTGATGTGTTATATTGCCTTATAATAGAGATAACCGTATTTTAAGATTCGCTGGCATAAATTGGAGATTTGACAGTCGCAAATATCCGTTTACTGGCTCTGTTTACGCGTCTCCAGTAAACTTAATTTGCTACCATTAAATAAACAATACCCAACAATCTATTGCTACGACAATAAAAACGATTTTTACTATAATGATAATTTTTTGTTTAGCAGAAACAACATCTGCACTTGCGCTAATTTCTGACGAATCAATCGTAGAATTTCATGTTGTCCAAACAAAATTAATGTCACAAGAATAATTACATTAGACTTACATTTAGCTGTTTATAGTAAGTCTGAGTATGATCAGAATTTTATCGAAAGTGTCGACTTTTTTAAGGTATCCGACCCATAATTGACCACGTGATCATATTTGGTGTCCCGGATGTCCATTGTTTGTCAATGGAGCAGACCTCGGTAATGTTCGGCAAACATCGGAAATACTATTTGAGCAACTAACTTTTTTTCCTGAAAACTGTTAACCTGACTCAAAGTAAAAAAAATATATTTACTTTGTATTGTTAATAGTAATATATTGAGTAAATAAAGCTACATTTCTTGGTCTAAAAATAAATTTAAACGGTGACTTCAATTATGGGTCGGATACCTTAAATACTTTCTGATATCAGGTCAAATTATGTTTAGTATATAATTTTTGTCAATTAAGTATAACATATTTCAATATATACAGATTTAACGTGACAATACTGTCCCGTAGCGTACCTACGGGACAGTATTGTCACGTTAAATCTGTATATATTGAAATATGTTATACTTAATTGACAAAAATTATATACTAAACATAATTTGACCTGATATCAGAAAGAAGTAAACATGAATTCCGACCTCCAGTCTTGAAATATATGTTTTGAATAAACAGTTTTTTTCTGTACTCAGTCTATCATTAGTTATATTTTTTTGACATGTTGATGCACTTTAAAACACCACAATGAAAAGGTAGCATTCCATGCTTAATGTTAAACTACATTGATTATTACAACGATTCTGAATATTTTAATAAATTTTTTTAACCTTTTGTGTAAACTACAGACAAGTTTCTTGTAGATGTAGATAAGATCGTGTTTTGTTAAAAAATGCCAACACCAAAAGTTTGTATCTTGTTTGTTTCTACGGCAACGGCTTGTTAATTTTAAAATTATTGATAAGATTTATTTTCATAAGTAAATATATGGATTAAAGATTTGTTAATTTGTTTTGAATGATCATTTCAATTTCTTTCTTTGCACAATACAGTCTTCAATTTACTGCTGGTGTGAGAAAACCTTACTTTGTGTAATTTTTCGTTAAAAAGGCAACCTGACTTTGATGACGTCATACTCCTGAGCCATGATTAAAATCGGGGAAATGTTTGTTTTTCTAAAAAGTAAATGTCACGGACACATTTTGGTCCAAATACCGTTAACATTTAAAATGGGGCCATTTTTGACCCTTACTGCCCTAACCCTTTTACTAATTTACATATAAAATAAATGAGCGAACACGCGACTGTCTTTCATAATAAATCAATTTATTTCATTTTTTCTACCACCCCTTTATGAATGGCTATAACTCTAAAAACAATTTCTGTTCCCCAAGCGATGTTTCAAAATTGGGACCTTAAAAATGGAAAAAAAAATTTCAGATAAGTGGCAATGGAGGTCGTTGCGTTGGGGTACTTCATAACTTGTTATCTACATTATCCAACACATGTATGCACTTTTCAAAAGGGAGTCTATGAAGATCAGCGGATTCATTGCACTATTTACAATACAGAAGCTGTCAGTGGCATAAACTCTTAGTCTCACCATTGAAACTTAAGGAAACTGCAAAGGAACGTGATCACATCGTTGGTCTTTGTAAATATGCCTGGAATCTTACATGCACCTATTTATAATCGCTGGCTTTATAGTCTATACCTCACATCAATATGTGTATTATCTAATAGTCCACCGAGTTTTGATCCCTTCAGCCGGTATAATATATGTGTTTACATGCGTTCCTGCGCTTTTAAATGTCTTACAACTTGTCTTAAAGAAGGGTTGTACTTCCACATACATGTGACTAAGCTTAATGCAACATCCATCAAATCTTATTTAGTTGGAATCTTTTAAAAGCACATAAATGAGTATGATTTTAAAAAAATGATGTAAATAACCTGCAATTTCTTTAGTTTATGTTATAATATAAATAAATATAAAAGTTTTCTGTTTATTATTAATACATAAATTGATATTTAACCTTAATTTTGCTTATAGAGATTAATCAATAATAAAATGAACAGAACTCTTATTACGAACTCAAAATTTTTGTGGAAATCATCATATTTTAGAATGGATGCCATGGCAAAATGCAATAATTGCCCAGCAAAAAATCGCACAGTAGGAAGAAAGAATCACGTGGAAAATATGACAGTAATTTGTTGTGAGTAAAGGGGATACTTCAAAAGATATTTCATTTTATTATGTATAAAAATCCAATTTTTTTCAGTTTTGTCCAATTCTTGATCATTTAGTTAGAGTTAGATTGTTTACTAGAAAACAAAACCTGACAAAAAAATGTGCTTTTGTTTTGAGAAAAAGTGCATTTATGCAACTTGAGCTCATTCCAAGAAATAAAAATTATTCGACTTGATTTTCAACTTTTTCATTTTTATTTTCTCCGTGCAGCGAGCTTGTTTGCAAATAAATAAGAAAACACATAAATTTGGAAGAAACCTGACCACCAATTGTGGCCAAAGTTTATTATCTACTGATCTACATCTAATATTTACAACAATACAAAGGTGAGGGAGGGGGGGGGGGGCTCCACAATGGCTGTCCCAACATAAACTACATAACTGTACACATAATACTATCAATAGCAAAATTGTACAAATAATAATAATAACATAATATCCAGTAGAAAATTGTAGACATAATAATAATAAAATAAGAAAAAAGAAAATCAAGTTTTAATAACTCTGATTGACAACTAGAAATAATACTATTGTTGAATGCAATTGGGGGGGGGGGGGTGGAAGGGTAGTGGCGGAAAATAAGAAACATCATATTCCGTTAAAAAACAAAACGTACATGTATGATATTCGATCTAATTGTTCTGTTATAATGGGGTTTACAAACATGCATTCAAGGTTTTAAATTCTAATTGGCGTTTACCTGAAGGACATTACTAACATAAGGTACCAATAAGGGAAAACTATTGATCGCTAGTGCATAAAACAGTGTATTTTGCCAAATAAACTGACATTAAGACTGTTTAATTGAATAAAAAAAATGTTTGAAACTTCTTAACGTTTAAAAAAAACCCTTAATTATAAGCGCTTGTTTTTTCATGATTCTAACTACATTTTTATGTATTTTACAGGTGGCGCTGTTTTGCAACAAAAGTTACCCCTAATTATTTTTTTCAACCTATATGTAGATTCCGCACCTAACCCATGCAAAGTTTTATTAAAATCCGTTGAACTACCTTGTGGACTCATTTGAATGAAATTGTATGGTTTTCTCAGAGACTGGGGGAAAACTAACCAAGTCACATACTACAAAAATTAAAGCGCGAGGTTTGGCATGCCTAAAACCTAGTTTAACCCACTATATCTTTTAAAATTCCTGTATCAAAATATCAGGACTATTGCTGTACTTGCTACATATTTGGTTGTTGGCTTTCAAATTCGCCGGTTTCTTGGACTTTAATTTGTGGCTTTAAAGTTGAAACACTTTCCTTAATGTTTGGTATTTTGTTATAACCTAATTTATATTAATGAAGATGTGTCAACTACAAATACAACAACAACAAAAATATTCTAAACGTCTACATCAACATCAGGAACAACAACTCCGAAGAATCGTAGCACACTATCAGGTATTCAAGTAGTTTGTTTCTTGAATGCTTTTATGTTCCTTTTTACGAGCAAAATAACCATACCGGCGTTAAAGTTATGCTTAGTCCTACATTTTCCACGATTCAAATGTTTAACTACGTTATTTTCCTAATTGTTATTGATGTGACACACTTACGTTCATTTATATTCTATACTGTAAGTAGCTTTGACATCAATGCAGCAGTCAACTGCAACATCTAACCAAGCAGGTCAAACAACAACTCGATCCAGTATATTAACGGAATTTTACACATCTACCTATTACAGTACATCGACAGGTAATCAATTTTGTGATCTATTTCTTGCTTTAATGGCTTGCCTTTGATGACTTATTATGCAAATTTTTTATACTCAAAATAAAACAAGCCCAGCCTCGCATTTTCACATCTAGATGAATAGATCACTAGATAATAGAAGAATAAATGCCTTTTCACATCTTAGATGTATATGTCTTAAAGAGTTAGAAATTTAATGTATGACTAACAGCTATAGTTCTTATCCTGAAATGTGCACTTATAATTGACAATCAGATACAATTACAAACCCAAATTTATGACCAGAGGGATGATTTTGATTTTCCTATCGTGAGCTTGACTTTCCTTGATAGCAATATTCCATTCTCGCCAGTTTATGTAGCTTACGTCGCTTAAATATCTGAGCCGTAATGTTTCTCTGGAGATTTATTGGTAAAATACAATATTATTTTGTCGAAGTCAAAGGGATAAATATCAATGATACACATATTTTATATTATATAATGCGCTTTAGTCGGTAACACTAAATGTGTATCAAATTGAAAGCAAATATTAGTAGAATTGTGAGCATTTTCATGGAAGATCTACTTTATATTTCTGTTTGATACTCGATGTAAAAGCTGATATCAAAGATATCAAAGAAAAAAGTGAATAAATATACAACTTATATATTTAAAATCTAATTAAAGTATTCTTTTTAGAAACACAATATATGACAACTGCTGATACGAAAGTATTGGACAGCTTCTCAAACATATGTATGTTGCAGAACAATAAATAATTTTTAGTTTTAGGTTTATTCATGCATAAATTAAAACACGAAGGGAAGTACATGCATAACTATTTGTATTTCTTGTAAATTCGATAAATGCACGTTTGCGTCCATTTCGTCTAGATTGAGATTAAACGAAATCATACAAAGTATTAAGACAATAATTGTTGATTTGCTACTAAACTGAGGCACAATAAATTACTTCAACTTACAAATTGTCAAAAGTCTTGCTCTTGGGCACAAAATAAATACAATAAATATTAATTAATTCATACATATATTTTAGGCATAGCTGCAGGTGTGTCTTTGGCAGTGTTACTCGCCGTCAGCTCAGCTGCTGTTCTTCTTTTCCTTAGAAGGAGGTAATGCAATAATAAATTATTGACACTCTGCATTACTATTTGGTTACACTGTTACGAGGCAATGTTTTTGTTATCATTTTTCAATTGACAGTTTGCAGTTCTATGTGTTTGACAGGAGGTGGTTTGCACATATGATAAAATGCATCCTATTCATGTGCAGATGTCGCGTGATAAATAATTATGAGCCAAAAGATGCATGATATATTAAAACTTTGTGATAAATATATCATTGCAAGCCTTTTCCATAAAAGTGCCGGTATCCCTCAACACATATCAACTCGTCATATAAAACCATGCAGGCCAATATTAAAGTCTGAGGATACTACTCTTAGTGATACAAACAATGCTTTTTAATATTTATAAAGTTAATTTTTAAAACAAAAGCATAATTAAATGTAGGAAGATATAGGGAAATTTAATGGAATGTTGATAAATGTTTTAACAGATTGAAGCTGAAAAAAAAATTCGGTGAATCAAGATATCACGATATCAGACGCAGGAAATTCAGCGGACTGTACTGAGCTAAAAACCCGTGTCAACAGTCATACATACCAGGATTTAAAACAGAAATCATTCCCACCGAAAATTTATGAAAACTCGTAAGACTATATCTATACAACCCAACAAACTTTGTCATCAAAAAGTGGAGAAATATTTGTTGGAGAAGAAAATAAAAAACACAATCAACTACGAAATCCAAACAACAAAAGCGAACACGACTATTTGACTTTGGTTCCATAAGACTGATATCGATAATGTCTTCTTATATTCCAAAAATATGCAATAATGATCATTTCTTTGGACAGAAGACGACATAGCCCAGAAATATTAACAAAACCCTATAGATTCCAAGAAAATTGTAATAATGCGACAGTTATACTGATTTTATGCATTAATGTTTCAAATATTATTATAATGAAAGAGAAAGTCTAGATTTTTTTTAATCGTCTCGCATTACTAGTGCGTAGATTCTAGATAGTTTTACTGTAACTTTTGTTTTCATTGTTAAATACTATATAAACATTTCGCTATATAACCTTGAAGAGATTAACATTTGTATAGACTTGATTGTTGTGATCAGATTATATTATTTTAATCCGGTGGAAGTTTCCTTTATTTTACACTGACTTCCTCTGAAAATAAATGCATCAATGCTTGTGTCTATATATTTTGCTCACAACGTTTGCGTCCAAAATATCCCTAACAATTAAAAGAGTTATTTTCCAATATAAGTTGTGCTGCGTCGAGAATAAAGTCTATACCTGTCGTTGATTTTATCCCAGTATTTAACCAGACAATCCTAAGGTATGGGGTATATTCGTATAGACTCAAAACATGTTTAACAAGTTTAGCTTCCGGTTCTGTTATTTTTAGCAAGTGTGACAAAGTCAATATCGTCCCAAATAAAGCTTGGTACACAAGAACCTAATGGTTTAAGGATTTTATCAAGTAGATTACTTAAACGGTGAGTTGGACAGGCTGGACCAACAATAATTGGTCTAAGTTTAAGATCAGTTGGTTTTTCAACAATCACATATTCATTAATTTGTTCTTTAATTGCATTTTGAATAATAATATAAAATTTGTGGACATTTGGTAGACCATAAAATTACTTGTCTTTACTTCAAAATTTGTGCGGCATTCCGATTCTTTTATTTTCTATGTACGTTCTTCCTTCTTTATGCTTTTTTTCTGCGTTGTATCAATTTTTATTATTGTACGCATGGTTATTAGGTATATCCTTATTGATGAAATGTGGATTTCACGTACACATAGTTTCAATATTTATTATTTGTGAAACTGTTTAAGTATAACACATTTTGCACATCTTATTAGCATTGTATTTTTTTCTGGTCAAAAAATATTGCGAACTTAATTAGAAGTTCTAAACAAGAAAACCGTTATGCCGAAATCAGAATATATCAAGCCCGGTTTGAAAAATGATACCTACCATATATAATGAGTTAGATCTTCGTTATAGTAGTCATACATACCAGGATGTAAAACTAATGCATCCAAACGTAACTACTGTAACAAACGATTATATAGATTTCTTATAAACAGCCTGTATGTCGCCATCATCTAGCAATTCAGACCAACGAATTATGTTAAATCTGATAATTTATCATGATATGGGATATTTTAGCTCCAAATGACACTGGGTGTGATATCTCTAACGTCGCATAACAATATGAAGTTGTGAACAGATCTTATGTAATTTTAAATCCAAACAAAATCAACGCTAACCAAAATGTCGAGAAAACTGATACAGATACATCAAATAGTTAAGTATTGGAGTCTCCTAACGCATTCACAGTCCTTAACCCAGAAGAAACTGATTTTATCCGAACCAGTATTAAATACGCAGACAAAGAAAAGCTTATTCCGAGTCATACAATATTTTGGTTATAATCAAATTAAATACCCTGAAAGCAATGCAAAATGTGCTGCTGTTTCTAAGGCCATTAGAAATCAACAGTGTGTTAGATTCTGTTACATATGACTGCAAAAGTCATAAAGAAGTTATTCAATTTTAGATTCTAATGAAACTTAGATTAATAGATCGCTTTACAATCCAAAGTGGTAGAATGATCTGATGTAATCTTGGATCCGAACGAAATCAACATCAACTATAATGTTTAAAAACAATTATATAGCTAGATCTGACACTTACGCCTCGGCACACGCAGACAAAGAAACCAATTTTGAGTCGTACACCATTCTGGAGCCAAACACAACCGGTTATAATCGAACTAAATACCCCCAGAACAAAAGTGAAGGCGTTGGTTTAACTAAAGTTACTAGTACTGACAGAAAGTTCGGAATAATAGTAATAGCTGACAAACAATCGAGTCAGGATGGGAATAGTTCTGTCTTGAGGAAAGGCGAGTATGATACCATAAACACAGCAACCCATAGATAGATGAATATGTTTACAGGCATTCCTCTGATAATCTATACGACAGTTATACTAATAGAACTGTACAAATTCATTCTCTATTGAGGTCTGGTTTAATAGAGCTTTAAAATTTATTTCCGTACGTTCTAACTGATCATTATTAGTAGCCTAAATAATTACCCGAGGTATAACATAGGTATCGGATTTTAGAAAGGCAAAACATAGGTTATTTTGTCGTCAGAAAGACGCTACATGTGCAACTTCATCAAAGTTGCTCATAAATACTTGTACTTTTTTCTTGCAAAAATGTTCATTTTACCAAGTCGAGGATGGTACCAGACTTAGCAGATTTGATGAGTTTTTATTCTGTTCAACATTGTTTTCTGCAGTGTTTAAAATGAAATAAAAATAGAAATATAACAGAGAAAATTAGTAATATTCCTGGTGCAATAAAATACATCGGTACTCTAGAACATACATTAGCAACGCACAAACAATTACCAACCAATGAAAAGTCTGCTTTTGTAACAAGCCGAGGATAAAAAGGCATACAGACTAGCCTCATGAACAAGATGTTCTAAGTGTTTGAAATATTTTTTCAATGTAACAAACTGGCTGATTTTGTTATGGTCGCTCATGAATTGTCATGGTCATCTATATTGAAGCAATATGGAAGCAGACAGAGGTACAGACGTTCAATTTTATTCTGGCGGGGATGTCGAACTAGAGTCTCCCGGGAACATGAAGCTCAGATAATTTTAAAAGTTTATTGTACATGTACTACAGCAAATTATTGAACAAGTTTGCAATGCAAAATATAAACAACAAAGCGAAGACGAAACCTTGGTCGGCTTGGAGGGAATGACTGGCATTAACAAAAATATTTCACGATTTTACAAGATTGTTATTATTGAAAACAAAAGAAAAAACAACAAACAATATTGTCGTGAATTTCGAATACAAACGTTACCTTTTGTACTGCGGTTTCTGCTAACTTCATGTTCCCATAGCATATGGCCTTTCAAGTAAAAAGTAAACCTAGCCAGATGTTATTTATTTAATACGATGACTATCCTATAAATATATTAACAGGAAAAACAAAAGTTGTCATTGTTATATGGATTTTGCAGTGAAAATGCAAAGAGCAGTGCTAAAACACAGAGTTGGTGGCTCACCTTGCTCATCTCGTTGATTTGTTGTGACTAAAACAATAGAAAATACTTGAATTTTGGCGATTTTCCCTCTAGCAGTAATGTAAACAATCAATCCAATATATGTTGTATTCTTATAATATATTGCATTTATGTCCCTAAACAAATGATTTCTTAATAATATAATTATTCAACCAAATAGTACTTCAGTTTAAGCAATACACCGCGCAAGACATCGCCGAAAATAAAAAATTACTGGCTAAGTTTATGGACATGTTTACAAACAGTCGTAGATATCTAGGGAATACTGGTTTAAGCATTTGGACCAATTAAAAATGACTATAAACGTAAACGAAAGTAACAATAAATCATTTCATAAAATATGCATAAATAATTCAAAACATAAATTAATAATAATACCATAACTTGTTGATGTAGAGGAATTATGTTTAAATTATTCATAATGAACCATACAAAAACTCACAAAATTGCCACACAATACATTACTCCCTTCATTTTGCATATGATAAAAAAATGTCACACCACTAATTTAAAGGCATATATGCAACATCATAACACGTAGACTAAGTCGTTATAACGAGTTAGTTTGTTATATTTTTCACTGTCGACGACTTTTCAGTTATATTATGGCGTCCACTTTTATTGGGGTAGGAAAACGGTGTTTCCGTGAAAACCCCCGACATTCGGTAGGAAAACTGGCAATCTTGTCAATAATATTGAAGTCGAGCATAGCTTGCCTTAGTGAGGTTCAACTCCACAAACTGAGTGTTGACACGCAAGTGATCAATAGTTGAATTACATTAAATAAATATACATTTAATAGATGTCATCGTATTCTTTATGTTTCTGTCACGGTTAGTAGATTACTCATATGGAAAATAGTATACAGTTATTTCATATGTGATTTGGGAACAGTCAAACTGTTGGCCCGAGGTGGAGGGGCCTCGGGCAACAGTTCAAAACACTATCCCTGACACAGAGGGACAACTGTTTGGCTGTTCCCAAATCACATATGAAACAACTGTTTTATTACCTGATCAATTACTGTTTTAACAGTACGTGCAGAAAAAATGAACCAGAAAATAGCTTTGCAAATATGTTAATAATTAAACTTTCTCAATTTAACAATCTTTTAACTATGTCACACCGCCAATATTTTATATGTCTGTATGTTTTCGTATTGTTTTTCTCTGTTATTTCGTCAAAAAAATTAAAGAAACAGTCATTTTGCTATTTTCAAATTCCTGACTGTAATGTGTTTAAATACTTCAACACATTTTAATTATGGAGAAATAGTCGTTGGATTCTTTCTAAACAAGTTATTTTGAAGGTCTTGATCAGAAACGTAAGAAAATCGTGTATTTTCAGTTGTTGACATGTTTATGCCTGGTTTATGATCAAGATCGAATAGACGCTTTATGCATTCGTTAGAGTCCGGTAACTCTCGACAGCCAATGAGCTGTGTCGCCGCTCGCTTCAAGGGAATTCCTATATGACGTCAGCGCACGCGAGGGGAAACAGTTTAAACTGTTGACCGGTCAACAGTTCGCGAACGTGGACGTTTTTAGAATTTCAGAAAATAGTAAAAAATACCAAATTACATTTATATAAGGTATCAGGTAATAATATCAAATGATCTATTTTTAATGACGGAGACAAAATAATGTGACATCAATATATGAACATGTTAATCTAGTGATATACAAGGAAGTACGATGTAATAGGAAGACTAGGGACATTGACTTTAAATGATACATAAAACAAGTCGGTCATGATAAGTGATTTTAAATAGGTTACCCCATACTTAAAGGTAAAATCTGTAACTTTATTACATGACTATACGATATCAATTAAGGCTGTATTATATTTTAATAACAAAGTCAGTACTAAACAGTGGTAGTATGTTTTCAGCTGTTTAATATTTTTTGAACGTATATACTTCATAAGTAAATTCAAATATTGCATAACTGTCCTAAAGAATGCAAAAGGTAACGAATAAAATACGTGTTATGAGGTCTGTGTTTTAATCATTTACTATGTAATAAACGTGAAATTTGTATTTTTGTAAATTCATTCGAAAGTACAGCCGTTACAGTTCCTCCGATCATGGTCCGAAGTAAGACAAAAATAATCTACATAATTAGTACATCATTTCACCTACAGAAAATTCCTCTCCTTACAAATTATAACTTGTGTTAGTCGATATAACAATAGTTATTTGCCCATGTTGTTACTTTTTAATAACATTGTTCAATTAATTGTTCTACTTCTAAAAAATACACACTTAAGTTTGAATTACCGAATATTCATGGCGGTTTTGATATGACTATACGTTTAATCTGATTTTGTTTACATGAACAAATAATATGAACTAACGACGGAATGGTTTCAGGGTGTAATAATGCATAATAATGAAATATATTTTCTCTTTGTTACTTGAAGTGATAAATGGAATCAGCAGCGTTATCATAGTTCTGTATATATGATATATATTGAAGAAAACTCTTTGTTGACACCAGTAGTTTTATTAAGGCTTACTACCCAAAATACAGTGATTGATAAACCTCGTATAAAGAAGTTCATATTACAGCAACAAAAATGTGTGACAGCTTTAATTACAATGATTCCAATTAATGGCATCTTTTCGTGTCCTTGCCAATCACTGTTTTGCGTTGCAGAAAAATCTCAGTGAACTATACTTGTGAAGGTATAACCGTAGTTCTTGCTTTAAGACGCCTTGTGTAATAATGTTAACTCTGACAAAGTATTTCGCTAAATATGAAGTAGTGAAACCACTAATACATGTTCGTGACATTCAGTGACAATTAAGTAGTATTCTAGCTAAGGGTCAGGCAGTGGGCGCACATCAAAAATTTTGTTTTTAGCTTTTTTGGCTTAGATGCATTTATTTTTGATATAAAAACAAATTCTAACAAAATTTTACATTTGAAAAAGTGTCAATTGCCTAGATAATTTTTGACTGGTTACATAGAGAAAATTTTGGCGGGAAAATTTCCCGGCATTTTTCACTGTACAATTAAACTAAATTTCAAATGCTTATATCTTAAAAAGGCAAAATAATAAGTAACTTTTATAAATTAGATTGTTGTTATATTGGAAAGTTTTATCAAAGTCCATGATCAAAAGTTTGCGTTTTTTCCCTTCACGCGCAATCACATGTATGCATTTTGCCTGATTCATACGTGGAGTGATACTTAAATGAACATTTCTACTCTTTGCCTAATTCACATTCCAAATTACTGCACACGAAATTACAATTGAAATACTACGAGTACGAAATTTTGTTGGTTGTGTTAGTAATTTAGCCGCAATTCACTACTTAAAACGATTTTTTTTACAAATCCATCTACATGTATCTTATTTAAAAATTCAAACACATGTTGTATCTTCTTTTTATACGATTTTGTTTATATAATTTCCTGTTGCTTTAACATTATACTGTTTGGTGTCATTATTTAGTTAACAATTGTGACGTATGTGTATACGTGTCATGCGAAAATTGTTTATAAGTTTTGTTTACACGCCTTTGCGTATGATTAATTATAATCTCTTTAACTGCAATTTAACGAACAATTGAAGTTTAACGTAAATGTAACCTTCAAATGCATTGTTAGACATTATTGTCAAATCAAATAAGATGATTTTTGTCATTTTCAGTGTACTTTACAAATACGAGTGGGATGAACCAGGCAGACAGCTTCTCGCTTTTAGGTAAATAGAAGGTTGAAGAGGACCGTTTTAAAAAAATGAAATCTGCTAGAAAATAAAAATATGTAAAGTAAATCAGACACATAACGATAAGTTACAACAAAAAATTCCAGATACTTAATTAGCATACCTAACATAAACACAACAAGTCACACACACTTAAAACATACAAGAAAATCTTGGTGATATAAAGTGTTCAGGAAGTGTTAATATATAGTGTTTACTATTGTTTTTGTATAACTATTGTCAGTTCACCAACCAAAAGCTTGCTAACAATTTTCTTCCTACGTTTTTATTCCAAATGAAATATTATTAGATTTTATAATATATTTTACTTCGACAATTCATATAAATATAGTGTGACAAATTAGTGTAAAATGTCTTTAATTAAAATTGATACGTCATAAGATACTGTGATGAATACTTTCAGGAGTTGCTATTGGTATCGCCTCTGCTTTAGCAGTAGCAGCCATTACTATAACAGTATGTAAATAGGTAAGTTTAGTTAATTGCAGAGAAAGTTCAGGACAATACGGGATATATTTATTTGTAGCTTACAAAGTTAAATATTTACAAGTTAAGGTATTCAATATTATTAAAGTTACCGTTAAATTTTATTTTTCAAAAAAAGAAATACAGCTAGATTAAATCAATGTATGACTAAATAATAAAATAAATCATATTTATTGTTTTATTTTGAGTCATTGTTAACAGTTTTGAGCAAACAAGTCACTCAAATAGTATTTTCAATGTTTGTCAAACATTACCGAGGTCTGCTCCATTGAAAAATAATGACCATTTGGGATACCAAATATAATCATGTGGTCTATTGTGTTCCAATACCTTTATACACCAGAAAGTAAGCACCGTACATTAATAGTTGAATATAAATAATTAATATGTAATTATAAATGTAAATTAGAAGGGTAATTGGAAAGAGGAACGCGAGTAGCCGAAACATAAATGACAAATTTCAAAATTCCTAAACGCTCTAAATAGCCACACCTACCTGTCATAGAAACTGGAATACAAAACCAAAATTAAAACAAGTCTTGCATATACACACAATGTATCGTTAGATATGTTTAAAAACATGTGTTGCGTCCAATTGCGAACAAATAATTCATATATTCAGTTGTAGACATTCCAATATCTGAATCGACATGTCATCAATTTTTTATTATATCTTGGCAATTCGTCCTTAACTTATTTTGGTTTCTGTAAACACCCTTGCAATAGATAACACAGATAACTTTCTTTGGATTCTGTTTTGGAAATAACTGAAAGTACGTCTATGTTTGCTTGCTAACAACTTTAAACGTTTGTTAAATTTAGAATAGATTGTCTTCGTTCTAAAGCAATACTGTTAGTTGAACATTAACTAGCCATTCAATCAATCAACGATTCGACAAAGGTGATATGTGACTAATTTAAACACACACACACATATATATAGACAAACTATACCATGCATGATCACGTTTAAAAAAGTTTAGACATTCATAATTTGAATTAAATAGACAAATCACGCATTATTATGCATTATTGTGGAAATTATATTACTTGTATAACACAATTATCACTTGCAGAAAAACTCCACACATGAATAAGGAAACAATTAAACGCACACAATCCTGTAGTGGTCTCCCCGATACAACATCTGGTAGACATGCAAGTGTGAACGATGCGGATATTGAGGTTGTGTGCTACACTGCGCAATGCCAAGAACAAGACACCTTCGATTTCAACTAAAGATTGTTCAGATAAAATATTCGATCATAGCCCAGATCCAATCGTCACAAACAGAAGGCCACATAATGTGCATAGATCGGACGTAGATCTATTCATTGACGTTAGCACTGACGAAACATAAGGAGTGTATGATAGAACCAACAGACAATACATGCAAAGGCACGAAGAACAGAATGGGTATAGCCATGCTGTGGATAATGCGTATGATAGTGCAAGCCAGTCCATAAATTGAAATGTAATGTCTTCTATGATTATTCTGTTGGTGCAACGTCAGAAAATGAAAATAGCCTTGTAAATACAAATTGATATTACTGATAAAAGTGATATACACAAACATTCAGTCATTTGAATACTTGAACGCTTTGCCTTTAATGTAGTAATTTAAAAAAAGCCGTTATTATAAACAAACTTTTTATTTATAATATTTTTATAAATAAACATGAGAAACAAACACAGTTACAAAAGTTACGTATGTTTAAGGATTGATCGTAGTTACAAATTCAATCAAGCTTGTATGTCCATTTCTAAACTCGTTTTCATCTCAAATTAATCTTTTGTACCCAGCCCATACGAAAGCCTGACCATTGATCGCTGTATGTGATGTATTTGGAGAGTGACAGGCGTCTTGCACGATAAATACTATTTATTTACATTTGGAGAAAGATAAGGCTTATTGATGCCTCAATAAAAAGCTACATTTTCTGTCCCTACTTAACGCTCCATACTTGGCAGTCAGAATTTTTAACCGTTGATTCATCCATTACTCAATTGGTTGTTAAATTGTTCTTATACTGGATAAGGCTTAATTGTTGATTGCTGGACGTTAAGCAAACTTAAGCTAACATTAATTCAACCTACCGTTTTAATTAGGTCATACAGTACATGCACCCGTTAACGCAACACTTTAACCGATTGGTAACTGACTGCTAACGGATTTTGAATCATTTCGATCCAGAATGCGTAATTTAATTATATGAATAAATCGTTCGGTTTATTGACGGATACGTATAACTTAATAATTTGAAGATGAAACGAATTCTGCGTCATTAGTATATGATATATATATATATATTTTATTTATAATAAAATAAACACAAGTATTCAAAAGAATAGTTAATATAAATGAGACATTTATTTCCAAATAATAAATAATACATAAAAAAAATCAACAAACAAACAAAATAACACAAAATATAAACAACTCTTTTATTTACATTGTATATTATATAATTACGCAAATTTCTTTAAGGCAGGGCATCTTTTGCGGGTTGAGTCCTAAAAACCTTAAAAAACTCTGTTCGATTTAAGGCATCAGTAGCGACGAGGTAAATATTCTGTTTTCGTTATTCATTATTTATCCTTTTTTATTTCCGCGACTCGTGATGTTTGCTTCTTCTTTTTTCTGTGTCACATTAGATGAATATTTTTGTCGTAAATATTGTGCCAACGGCTTACCGCTCGGTAACAGATTTATTTCACATTTAGCCAAGGACGGGTCCTTATTTTTACAGACAGCATTTTGACATGCATTTAGAAAAAAACAAGTTACTTCAATGCGTGCATGTTTTTATTTAGTTAACAACATTTTTGGTCACCTATTTATCAAATCAAATATAAAACTGTTTTATATAAAAAATTGTTGTACTGTTGAACAAACAATGATAACCCTCGGAGAAAAGTCTGCGAATACTGCAGTTTAGCAAAAACGTCATTAATTCTTTAGGTTTATAAAAATCGGTTTAAACATTGTCATTACACCCATATCGATAAAAAAGAACGTTTTCAAAACTTGACTTTAAAAGAGCGTCCTTCAATTTGAATAATAATAACTTGATTGATTGATTGGTTGTTTGCTTTACTTCCAGCGAGCAGTAGTTCAACTTTATTCGGGACAAAAAAAGGGTTTAGAAACAATCAATTAGGGAAAGATGGACCGAAGGGCAAACATTTTGAATGCCAATGGAGAAATATTGGGTATGGGTAGGTGCTGAAAATTTACAATTTGAGCCTACTTTGTTTTCTACAAAAGGGATGCTTATTGTGCAAGTAGCGTGGCACTCTCTAAACACGTCACCCACTATGGTCCTGCGCACGGCTTTTCCGTATTATGACTTGAAACTACCCCAACCATAACGAGATGGCATTCTCTATCGCCACCCGAGGACAAGCTCGGCAGCTCTGTGAACCCTAGTAACTTATTTCAAATACTCCCGATTTTTAAGGAAAACATTTATAGTTATATATAATTAAATATTGAACACCTATAACATACATCGTAAAAAACCGCACATTAATTAAAATATCATTTTCCGTGAACGTCAACTGTTTATGATTTCTTTTGAGTAAACGAAAAAAAAATTGTACAAAAAATGGTTAACAAAGAAGCGTTTACAATATTAAAAGTACTTCGACATTGATATTATTTAAAGCGACAATTCGAAATTGTGGCGGCTAGAATGCGAGAAGCAGAATTGATTTTCATCTTATACGCTTACATATTCGCATCTTGAACGCAGAATTATCTATATACAAGAATGTTTAGTAGTTTATTCTTTATTGGAGATTTGATTCTTCTAAATTCATGTGACACAATGAAATAGTGAATAGAATATACAATAGATGTTTTCGTTTTTGTCGCAAAACTTATTTATTATTATACCCCGGAATTCTTAGGAATTGTGGGACAGAAAAAACTTTGATCAAACCGCAACAAATTTATCTTTTTAGTGTTTATAATAAAGAACTCGAACTCGGAGGTTAAGGTAGCAGTAATTTACTATTGATCACCTTGGTTGTCTGTTCGACGCTTAACAGCGAGATGGTGTTCTCGACACATCCCCAAATTTGCAAAGAGTACCAGTTTTCCTGTCGAAGGTCGGCGGTTTCGCTGGGTACACTAGCTCTTCCATATAAACACTTGACGCCATATTATATAGCGTAATAACATTTTTGAAAATTGTGTTAAACAAACTTCAAACAATCATACATACAAATAATTTTCACACGAAAGCGCGAAGTAAAAACAATATGATTCTGCATTCGGGTTTCTCTTTCGCGCTTTTTCCGCTTTATAAAACTTTAGGAGACAATTGCGAGAGATACACCTTGGCACGCGAGGTAAAATATTTTTTGAAGTCATTTGGGTTTTTTAAATTTAGTTTTTTTTTAATTATTTCTTTTTAAATAAAATGACACTATGTGATATTTATATTCCGTCACAAATGCGTTAGTTATAGATTGGGAGAATTTCCATTTATATCACATATAACTTTAGATTAGTTTAAAGCCTAATGTTTAGATAAAACGAGCCAGAAATTATAAAATGACATTTTTATACTTCTAATATTTGCTTTCGAAACGAATTTTCACATTTCGAAATATTAATTTCACTGACCGGAAGTTGAATGGACGGATTGTAGCGATCAGTCCAAATCAATCCGTCAGATCAGTCAAATCGTTCGAAATCCGTCAATTGACGGATGGGCAGAACGGGAACGATCTGACGGATTGGGAACGATTTGATTCATCTGACTGATTTATAACTGATTGCTGACGGATCCATGACGTATTGCTAAAAGTGTTGCTTTTCAATCTGAAGTACTGTACTTTTATTTTTTTTAACAAATAGCAGTAAGTGATTTTTATTTCCCGCTATGAATTTCGGGAGCTACTTTAATTTAATATGGTATCCACATAACTCATTATACAGGAATCCAGATTTAATATATACATTGTATTGTCTATACATGTTTCAAGGCATCAGGCTCAAATTTGATATTTTGGTTATGTACTACAAAAAAACCACCGAAACGGTCAAGTAAAACATATGAATCGACTTGGCTACGAAAAATAGCAAAAAACTAACCGAACATGAAAGACAAGTTAAGGACGATGAAAAATTCCGATTCAGAGATACGCAACAGGAAACAAAAGATAGAAACTGAATAACCCGAAACCTATAAAAACCAATAAAACATTGATGGATATTTTCCATAATATTGTCCTCAATATAGAGTTGAAATGTGCAAGAACGTTAAAAGATTTCCGCACGTTTTAAATTTCAAGGAAAAAATGTATCGTATGTTTCTGCTTTTTTATTAAGCTATTTCTTGTACTTATTGTAGGAGAAAATGTATTGAGTTCAAGCTCGTTTATTATTGGACGAAAGTAAAAAAAAAAACTGTCTTGTATCACGAGTTGTTGTTAAATCTGTCTTTTTTTGTCAACGTACACCGTGATTATTAAGCCATTGAGATTCTTTTCATTAGTTAATCGTGGTAAAAATATGAAGAAACGGCAAAAATATTAAACTTAAAAAAAGCAAAGTTCCTATCATCGTTTTCGGTTATCTCCATAACATCTGGGATCGATATATATAAATTTGGTCATTTTGACATTCAAGGTTTACTGAGAACATTAAAATGTGAAAATTTAACCATCAAGATTCGAATAAAAGAATCATAATAAACGTAGTGTTTCCATTGTAACATAATTCTTGTGAAATCTCTCTAATGTACTCTATCTCTTCGCATACCTACGTAGATTGATAATCACAATACCAATTTTTAAGTTTTATGTTTAACAAGCCGAGTTTTGATCATTATCTAAAAAATTAGAATAGCTATAGAGAAAACCGTTACTTCAAGTTGATCAGCACATTAAGGTCTACAATAGTTGCTATTAGTGTGAAGTTGTGTACTGGCTTCTTGTAGGAGTTATTGCCCTTTATTGACGATTTTTGAAAATATTTTACAATATAACATAAAAACTATACGAGGTAGAGTGAAACTGTAAATGGCAAAAATGATCAGCAACAAAAGCCCCACAATTCACTCGATTGGTCTGAAATTGTCAGGTGACTCCTTATATGAGTTATTGCCCTTAAACGACAATTTTTTTTAATGTTCCTTTTTTGTCCTGTAACTTTAAAGCTATAACAGCTAGAGTAAAACTGTAAATAGCAAAAATGATCATCAATACATACAAGCCCTACATTTCACTGTATTAGTCTGAAATTGTCAGATGACTCCTTATAGAAGGTATTGCCCTTAAATGGTAATTTTTATGAAATTTTTCGCTTTTGTCCTGTAACTTGAAAACTATAGCAGCGAGATTGAAACTGTAAATTGTACAAATGATCAGCAAAAAAAGGCCCTACAATTCACTTGATTGGTCTGAAATTGTCGGACAACTCCCTAAATTAGTTATTGCCCATAAATGGCAATGTTTTATGAAATTTTCCGTTTTTGTCCTGTAACTTAAAAACTGTTACGGCTAGAGTGAAACTGTTAATAGCAAAAATGATCAGCGATACAAGCCATACAAATTACTATTAAGTTTAAAATTGTCAGATGACTCTTTATAGGAGTTAGTGCCCTTAAATGGCAATTTTTATGACATTTTCCGTTTTTGTCCTGTAACTTAAAAACCATAACAGCTAGAGTGAAATTATAAATAGCAAAAATGATCAGCAATACAAGCCCTATAATTCACTTAATTGGTCTGAAATTGTCAGACGACTCCTTATAGGAGTTATTGCCCTTAAATGACCATTTTTTTTAATGAAATTTTCCATTTTTGTCCTGTTACTTGAAAACTATAGCAGCTAGATTGAAACTGTAAATTGCACAAATAATCAGCAAACGAAGCCCTACAAATGATAGCTTAGTCCAACATTGCAAGATGACTATTTATAGGAGTGAGTTATTGCCCTTTCATTATGAATTAAGACAAATGAACAGATTTTGAATTATAAATTAGTCTGTAACACACCTAGAGTAAAACTGTAAATTTCTAAATTACACTAAAGGACAATGACTACAAACTATTTAATTTTCAGAAATTGTCTGATAGCACCTTATAGGAGTTATTGTATTTAACTAAAAGTTTTAAAGAAATATTTCGTTTTTGCACAGTAACTTAAAAGCTATAACAACTAGACTGAAACTGGTAATTTCAAAAAATTAAACATACTGTAAGTCATTTGGATTCCATGTGAGCCATTACAGGCTCCTGGGAGCCTCTAGTTACTCACTATTTTTCAACCAGAGTAATTAGCCTGAAGGTTTACAATTTACGTTGACTGAATAAAAAGCAAAAGTCTTTTATCTGGGATACGAGAAATTACTAGTTTTGCATAAAGTATTTGGTATAGGTTAGGGACTGAAAATATAAACTTATGTAGCGGATACAGTTATTCTATTATATTCTTTATTAAAACCTACAATTGTGGTTTTGATTTTGATTTTGGAAGTATCAATTCACTCTTTAAACACCTTAACACAAATTTTCCAAGGTCAGACTTTCTGCATTACAACCTGACACCCCCCTGACTAGATGCGCGATGTGTCGAGCACTTGGAACTCTCTCAATATGGTACGAGTTGAAATTATTAAATGCAAGCATAATATTGGAACCAAGATTAACAATCTTATTGGCTTTTGTTAGATCCTTCTTGATAAAGCTTACAGACATGAAAATATTGATAAAAAAACTAACACACCACACACAGTCTTTTGATGGTTCCAGCCATATCAAATGTTGTTTTGCCAATCGTATATACGTTCTCTAAGATATTAACGTTCGAGATAATTAAATGATAATTAGTATATATTAAGGACGTTAGAGATATTTAAATCATAACCAGTATATATTAAGGAAGTTACGTATGTTAAAGTACTGATTTTAATTATTGGTGATTGATTCAGAAATTACCTCATAAATATACATGTACACATTGTAACCGTCGATTCCTATTATTATTAAATATTTCCTCAATGTGTTTTACAACGCTTAAAATTAACCAGATAAAATGATCTTTTTCCGTCATTCCAGGTGCTAATTTAACTTTATACATTTATAACAAATGCCGTAATGGAATTTTCTTTCACATATTTCCTGCTTGTGTAAAATGTAGCATATTTGTGCACATGATTGCTACATAAAATTAAATGAGCTATGCAATTGCAAAATTGCAAAATATATTTGTATAGTGGTATACATGAGTCATATAATGAGTTTTGTTATTCGCAAGGAGAGTTGTGCTGTGGTTTCCTTGCATTTGTGTTTTGCACTTCACTGTAGATTTTTAACGCCTGTGTGTACACCAAATCGCAAGGGCGTGGGCTATTTGAAAGATGAGTGATTAAGGCACATTAATGAGAATTGACCTTGATAGGAGTGCAAAAGATAACAAGTGACTAGCACCATCAAGTTGGCATTACGATTAGAGTCTTTGAAGGTACTTGCAACTTAACAGTTGGGTACATTGTCCAAAAAGTAATAGTTTCTCATGCAATCGATTTATGTGTACATTTGTATAGTAAAATGCAAACATATAGGTGTACAAATTTAATGTTTTGTTTGTTTAAGTGTCAAGTTATGGTGGGTTAAACAGGATTACTGAATGTTTTGTTTTGTTTGTTCGTTTGAATGTTATTTGACGCCAGTTTGTGTAATTTTAAGCTATATATTGGCGTCAAGTTTGTATTGGGGAGGAAGCAGGACTTCTCGGAGAAAACCCCGATTTTCGGTAGGAAAACTGGCAATCCTCGTCAAGATTGCAATCGAAAGCAACCTTCTCGAAGTGCGACTTGAATCCGCAATCTCAGTGTTGACGGACCATGTGATCAATTGTAGACGAATTACCTTATCCACTCGGCGACTGAAACTTGCAGTATTTCAATACAAAGAGCGCTATAACAAAATTGTCACATTCTTTAAACTATGTATTCAAAGTTTATCGACGATTAGGACTAAACATGGGACTGATGAATATGAAAACTGCTCCGTAAAACGATTAATTCGTAACAAGTTAACAAAACTAGTTAATGAGTCAGACGTAATTTCTTACGAAAAAGTTGGTCATGCGAAAACACTCATTCTTTGAAAAGAATTAAATTGCAACCATGTTATGGCCTTCTCAAGGAAACCTGGACAGATATTCTTGTTGAAAATGTACAGTCTTTCAATTGAACAACTGCGAAAAGTTTGAGAACAGTGATCATGTCTTGTGACTGTGTGACAAAACACTAAGATAAGGTTTTTTTCTTCAACATTAATTGTTATTTTTCTTACAAAATTATCTAAACGTTGATTAACGTTCGATCTTACCATTCACTATTTAGTCGTAACATTATACAAACTTTAACGCCTCCGGTGCTAGCCGAAAATGTATCGCCATATTCGATCTATTTCTTGAACGCCAAAATGAGTGTGTCATTAAATAGCAAAATGACAGGCCACACTCTCAAGCTACCATATATTATATTGTCCCAATCCAATAGAAGTACCCTTGCTATTTTACCCTCATGATATAAACATTTCTCGTTTTAACAAAATTATCTATTTTTTTATTAATACCTATATTATGCCATTAATATGTCAAATTGATATCAATATCAACAAAAGTAAATTACATTTTATAACACCATACCAATGTTTTGTAAAAATAAAGTACATGTTGTTACCTGTCTGCTTCCCTTTTAAAATTACTCCAATAAATTTTTAGTGGTCGTAAATTAAAATAACTTGTATGCAATTGTCATTTTAACTTAATGTCCTAATGAATGATTACAAAATATTTCGGAAAATGAAGAATTTATTTTTTACTTAGTAATTTTTTCAGTGTTTTTTCTATATGAAATTAAATTCCTCCTTTAAATAATCACATCCATTTAACATAAAATTTACATACAAAAGTCACACCAGGTAAAAAAAAGAGTTCGTTTAAAAATTATATACAATTTACTTAAATGTCTAGTTTCTTTGTGTGTTGATCACGATCCATGCGCTAAAACTAGGACGTTCTCTACATTATGTTTAGTATACCATTGATATACTATATAATCTACTTTTTCAATCGCAAATCAAATTTTAAAACTTTGCATATGAGAAGTCTTAGACCATGGTATAGATTGACTCATTACAGCATTTGACTTCTTCATTGAATATTATTGCATGTAACAAATAAGTTCGATTGTTAAACCGATACAGATTTTAACAGTACATGTTTAAAATAACTCCTGGTTCATGTAAACGCGTTTACAAAAACCACAAAACAGATTATATTTTGGATTAGAGGTTTATACATGTGAATTAAAAACACGCCTGGGAAATAATAAGTCATTAATTTAATTAGAAGTGAAGTTTACAGCCACCCCCTAGATAATGTATTCTTATTAGATGGTAACTTTTCGGAAAACTGATTTGTTATATACATGCATTGTTTAATGTGAAAGAGAACACGAGAGTTGTGCAAACAAAGACATAATAATTGAATTACCCGTCCCTCATTACAAGACAATTTGCAAGAGTCAAAGTATGTGTCTGTCTTTCCTTTTGACTCAGTTCTTTAATAAAGACTTTTTTGTTGTTTAAAATTTTATGATACGGGTACATTACAGTAGATACTTATTATAATTGAACTTTTAAGGCATGCAAACCTAACAACGTTGTGGAGTCTGGGTTGCACACTACCTATTTTAAAAATATTTCTTTCATAAAATTACTTGCCTTATTGACTTATTTTCCTTAATGATCTGCAAAGACAACACCATTGACATAGCCCTACATAGATGACACTGTTGGCAAAAACCTCCACAGATAACAACATTGACAAGGAACTACATGAATAACATGTGGGCAGTGGCCATCATCTTATCAGTGTAGGTCCCTGACCATATGTTTTTGTGCAAGTCCATAGTGTCCATGAACTAAAATTTACTATTTTGCCGGCTGTATCGACACTATATAAATGTAGTATATCAAATGACAACATTTTTATTAGCTTTGACTAACCTGTTCGCACCAATACCAGATACTATCTATTTAGAGGCAGTGAAACGGTGTAATATCGTTTGAAATATAAAGTCTTGCATTCAATTCTTTCGAATTCACGATGAATACAAATATCAGGTTTATCACATATTAAACTTTTGAAATACACACCTCATAACACGTACTTTATTCTTTAACTTTTGCATTCTCTAGAACATATATATATATTAATTAAATTTACATATGAACTACATACGTTCCATATATTTAACACTACCACAGTGGATGTTTTGTAACGACTTTGTTTTGTTTGTTATAAATTTTTGTTGTTGCATTAACTGTTATCATTTAATCATTAACTAAAGTGACATTTTTGTACCTTGAACTATATTGGGTTACTAATAAATAACTTAGTATGACCGACTCGTTTTATGTATCATTTAAAGTCAGTTTTCCCATGACGTCATACTTCCTTGTATATCACAATTCAGCATGTTGTTAGTTATACAAATGAGTCTGTTTTTAAGCAGCATTCCGATGATTTCAGCACAGGCAGGTAAGGCTATGATTGTTAAATGTTAAAAAGGAAAACTGTCTAATTCAAAACCAGTTAACATTTTGTTAACACATCAAGATTTATTCACTAAGTGTTTAAGTTGTTGTTCATGCCATTCTACCGTCGACTTTTCAATATGTAATTGTGCACATAATTATTATTTAAACCAAAACAGTTTTGATTTAAAAATAGTTTGCTTTTCTCATTATCAAATGCAGTTTCTCAACATTTTCAGTTGGTTTGGTTATAAATATATAGTAGCTTTATGTAGCAAATGAACAGAGATGTCAAATTAGCATCAATCTTTCCAGTTAAAAATACGTATAGGTAGATGCGAAATGTACGATTTATGATTAAGGAAAAATTATGTGAATATTCCATAACTAGAAATTTGAGTTTCCATGTTGAAATGTGCAAAATAAGAAAGGCCAAACTGAAACATTATTATGCCAGTTTTTGTTTCCTTTTTGAAGTGTAAAACACTGCAAAGAGTTATATTTTGAATTGATTTTAATTATTCAAAATGAAGTCAATGATATTGATCATTTACTTGTACATTACACGCTTGCACATATAACATGGTCGTGCAATCGCAAAATTGTAAAAACAAGACTTTATGCAATCTTTTTTTAATTATTTACTTTTCAACGGGTACTCCTGTTGCATTTAAAACTGGACGCCATGATATAGCTAAAAATGTGGCATTAAACCCTATTAAACCCAAAAATATCAAATCAATTATTTTATATATATATACGTATATTTAAAACATCTTTGTATTTTTCAGCAATAGAAATGTTTATAAATGTATAGTGTATCAAATGCCCATGACTTTGTTTGAGTGAGGTTTAACAACAGCAATTTTAACCTATGCGTAGTATAAAAATACTTATATAGCAGATGTAGGCTCACCATGTCAGTTTATTGTTTAAATCCCAATTTTGCGAAGTCATAACACAATGTTAAACTTATTATTAGGTCAATGACAAAAAAAATTGTTCATTTGTAACAGATATATATATATATATATATATATACGTCTACAAATTAAGCCCAACACTGTTTGAATTAGATTTTTAACACTGTCAAATTTTTGCTTTCCCTCAGCGGGATTCGAACTCCTCGGCCAAATCCGCTATATGACACTGTGGCACCAATTCGCCTGCACTATGTCCAGCGATCTAGACCCCTCGGCCAAATCCGCTATATAAAAATATAGCTTCATTAACCGGGGTGAATCTTAGACATAGACATAGTCTATTGGTGCCACAGTGTCACAACGGTGTGAGTTCGAATCCCGCTGAGGGAAAGCAAAAATTTGACAGAGTTAAAAATCTAATTCAAACAGTGTTGGGCTTAATTTGTAGACGTATATATAAATATTTGATATTAACCCTGTATTTCTGATGTCTCAGAAATCCGCTGGATAAATATATTATATGGTTGTCATAATACTTAGACGTTTGTATATAATTTACTTACTGTGACTGCATGACAAGTAACTTTGTCATCCTATATAATATATACAAAAATGCTGAATTAGATTACTGTCTGATTAATACGTATTGGTTACGAAAATTCCATCGTCACACGCTAGTACACATGTACTATGTCTATGTCTAAGATTCACCCCGGTTAATGAAGCTATATTTTTATATAGCGGATTTGGCCGAGGGGTCTAGACCGCTGGACATAGTGCAGGCGAATTGGTGCCACAGTGTCACAACGGTGTGAGTTCGAATCCCGCTGAGGGAAAGCAAAAATTTGACAGTGTTAAAAATCTAATTCAAACAGTGTTGGGCTTAATTTGTAGACGTATATATAAATATTTGATATTAACCCTGTATTTCTTATGTCTCAGAAATCCGCTGGATAAATATATTATATGGTTGTCATAATACTTAGACGTTTGTATATATATATATATATATATATATGCATATACATACATAAGATAGAAGATAGAAGCCATGATATAAATAAGTGCATATAAATATTACATAATAGACATTCAAAAACGTAATAAAAATGAATTAAATCAACACATTGCGTAAAGTAATCGATATGAAGTCAAAAAAAGAGAAATGATAAGGGTGGTCTGAATTATTGTATTTCGGATTTATATTTTAGTCTTAAGTTTTGAAAATCCCGATGTTGATTATTTTTTTTAATTTTACATCATTTTATTGGATCAAACACTCTGTTTTAGAAAGCTATCAGTAAACTCCTGCGACTCACTCACAAACTAAATAATCTGAAGTACATGAGGTCAAGTTTGTGAGGGTTTTGCCGGAGTTTACACATTATTTCTTAAAACGCAGTGTTTAATCCATATATTATTTATAGATAGCCGTTGCAACGTTTAAAGCTGCAAAACAGTTACAATAACCCACCTAGACCTCAAAATCTTCGGAAAGCGTAGGAATATACAAAACATAGTACCTAATGAATCTCAGTTCTGTAGATATATATTAATAGAAAAAAACAATAAAATGAAACCCAATAATTAGTTATACTATATTTTATTTGAAATTTCAATTAAATTTAAGTAGACATCTTTGCGAAAATCAAAACATCGTTCCCTCTCAATTACGATACGCTAAAAGGACGCCATCTTGTTACATTGGATGCTGAAAGTAGTCAGCCTAGCGGAAATATCGTTTGATAAATTACCTGAGATGACATACTTTAAAGGTGAAATGCAAAGGTTTTTGCTTTCAAATTTTAACGGTTTTTCAGATGTATCATAAATGATGGATGCGAAAAAAAATAAAATTACCGTCAATAAATCATCCAATTATTTGTAATTTTTGTTGAAAATCCCACTTTACGTTGTTTATTACCGTAATTACTTCCCCTGTCGATGTCAGTAGTGTGACGTCATTTGTGTCCTTCAATAAGTAAGCAAACAAAACGTACAAGCAACAGCAATGGCCAGTGAATATTCCGATGACGAGAGTGATGGAATTCCGGATGTTAACACAAAGCCCGCAGTTCAGCCATATATGTATGAACCTACGAGAGTCCTGACTGGTGACATAGAGAATGTCAAATCCGATTCCGAGCCTGAATCAACAGAACCAGGGGATACAGGAGATGTTGGTGACGATCCCCAGATGTCTCGACTGACGTCTCTTGAATGGTGTGTTTTTATGAAGGGTTGTATTTTTAAATCAAATAAATTGCATTTAACAACTTATCGTTGTGCTAAAGAAATATTTAAATAACAATTCACGAATTAATATATATGATACGTAGTACTGTAGATTGATCAAACCATGCATTGGTTTTGTCATTTTACGGGTTCTATGGGTTTTTCTAAAGTACGGTTTTCTTTATGGAACACAATTTCCTTTCCTCTTCATAATTGTCTCATCAATTTCTAATCTAGGTCTTGTCATACCCAACTTTTATCGAGAACAAATCAGACATTCGCACTATTTTATAAAGTGATCTTGGTGACGCGGGTCCAAAAGGTGTGGATCTGTCACATGTACCCTCTCAAAACATGAAAAAAGTATTAATTTTAATTTACTTCTTATCTATGCCTAGCATGTAGATCGAACTCCAAACGTTTTCGCATGGTATCGCGAGCACCGTAAGGTACCCAACAAGTCCGTCTTGAGTTTTTTTATTGGTATTTAGTTAGTATTTTTTTCATTTTCAAAAGTGTGACTTATTCAGTTTTTTTGTATTTTGAAAATGTAGACGATTAAAAAAAATATTTTGTTTATCAGAAAGAAAAACAGTCTTAAAAATCGGGATCCATTAATATACAGTAAAATCAGAGACTAGCAACTTGCAAAATTTCCTACATTAGATCGCGACGCGAAAACAGATTTGTATACAAATTTTGTTCAAAATATATTGATTTGTTCAATCATAAACGAATAAAAAAAGATATTCAAAATATATTTGTGATTACACTTATATATAAATTTATCATTTATATTTTATTTTAAAAATTTTATTCAACCGACTGAACATATTATTTTTACGATGGTAGTAACTTTTCAGAAAAGAAGGCCGTAGCGCGGCCTTTTATAAAATGAGGGGGGGGGTCTGGGGGGATGTGGCCCCCAGCTGAAATAGGGGTCCAACGAAAAATTACGAACCAAACGGGCGAAAAAGACAATGATTTCCACTTCAGGGGTGAGGCATTTGCCTCATTTGCCTCGCACATGCTACGGCCTTGGAAAAGAAGTATCAACTGAACAAATTAATTCCACTACAAATTGATTCCACGTGCTTTGGACTCGCTTGTCCCTAAATTTGAAGAAAAAAGTATTTTGACTGTTTTTTTCGCTAGATTTCTCGCAAAGCAAATTATGGTTTTAATAATAAAGTTGTTATTTCTCGCGCCTGAATTTCAGTGAAAATTGGACTAGCTTAATTATGTACCTTCCGATACATTATACTGAATTCCGATTTCGTTCTTGGAATGTCCATCTTTTAATTCGTCAAAACCGTTGTAGAAAATTCCACGTTTTTTCAGTGCCCAGAAGTGTATTAAATTTGATTCCAGTGGTTTTACTGTTTTACCATAAATTTTTTTGGAGCTATTTTCGAGCTATTGTACCCCCGAGGGTACCCGGGGTATAGAAATAGGACTCAGTATCTCCCGCTGAGGGGTAGGACCCCCACATAAGGGAGCGTCTTCTCGAATAAGACGTTAAACCGGAGGCTCCGTGTACTTGAAACGCCACGATTGTGCACATTAAAGATCCCATCGGCAGAGTTCGTTAAGAGTAGGCTAGTTGCCGCTGTAATGGCTAAATTGACCCGACCCTGCCAATCCTTCCATTTTCCGGTGGCATTCTAAAATCCGTTGCCCTTGTTTTTCCTTTTGACCCATCCCATTTTCATTCATCATTGTTTCATGTTAAATATTTTCCCGTCCTGATAATGACCTTAGCTGTTGACAGGACGTTAAACAGGCAACAATCAATCAATCAATCGAGCTATTGTGTGAAATTCCGTTATAATAATTTTGTACCTTGTCTTGTTTCTGGACAACAGACTAAAACCACAAAGCACAAATTACACTTGTGTCTTGAAAAATATCAAGACTAGTTTCGAATCTGACAAACGCCCATAAAATGTTTTTACTGATTATACCTCTGCCATCCATTCAATCTTTGATAGTTTGTTTCATTATTTTTCAAAAGGTGTAATTGTGGAAACTGTGCGTTAATGCCAACGTTATTAGAATCCAAATGTTGCCAGGAGACCAATATCGTCGACGGTAAAATTGAAGAGGCAGGCATCCAATGTATAACACACCACGAAGGATTTGAACCTAACTGTTTGAACATACACGTTCTAGAGACTTCATTTTATGAGTACCTGGAAAACAACGGTCCTCTTGAAGAGCATGAATTAATCCACAAGTTAGTATCCAAACCTATTAAAAATCGGTCAGACAGAAATGGCCCGATTTCGTTAAACAATAAGTAGGTGAGCGATAGACCTGAAATCGAATCACACGATATGGGACCCCATGCTGATGCTGCATACCAACTATCAAGAGGCTGTAATTAGTAGTTGCTGAAAAATCTAATAGGAAATTTTTCATCTTTCACATCTGGCATCTACCATGTAATAAAACCTTTAAAAAAAGATCTGAAAAAAAGTAATATCTATTCTAAAAAGGAAAAAAAGTAAATTAAGGCTATTTGACCAGATCCTGCCATGCTATTTAACCAGCTCAAATGAAAATATCACCCTTTAATTAAGTACATGCCCTTCCATACCAGATATCTGTTCAATATACATCACAAAAAAATCTAACCTCCTGTGGAGACACAGTATTTTCTGGAACAACTCAAATTTTTAACTCAACAAATTCATACACAATTTGGTTTCAATGTAGATGGATGTGATATGTTGCAGAAAAATATTGAAATAATGTAAATTAACAGCAAACTGGAAGATGATCTTCAGGTTGAGGTTTCTGCCAGAGGTTTATCTGCTCCAGTACCAGCATTTCTGTGTTTTAGTGAAATTTCCATGGTAAACTTCAAAATTGTTTGACCCTAACATAATGCTCTTTTAATATGAGGTCCAATATAACATGATACATTCCCGATAATTCCACCTTTAGCACATGCACATTGTTGCATTATATGGCATGGTCACAAAAGTTTTATGGCAAAAAATGACGTCATAAACAACTTTAGCACACACAAAAAAAGTAGCAAGAAACTTCAAGATGGCTCCTTTAGGATCATGCTTTATAGGTCATTGAAAACACAAAATTGTCATATTGGAATCAAAATAACTCGTGTCTTATATTCAATTCTAATTTGACCTCCTTCATTTGCCTCGAGTCCACAACTGGTGTAACATTATATATATTTATGACCTGATCAAGTGAATGTCACAACCAATTAACCATAGAAAATGAAATGTCATGGTGAAAAAAAATCACAAAGACCTCATAATAGCTTGTTGCTTCAAAATGTCTGTTGACTCATTATACCCAAAGGTTCTGTATTTTGAAAATTTTACATTATTAATTTGTCTTAATATTAGAATCAAAATAAATCATGGCACCAAAAATATATATTGTTTTTACCAAGGGTTGTCAATTTATGTCATCATTTTACCCTTCACTAACGTTTGGGGTAAAACATCTGACAAATTTTCAACCCATGGTAAAAACAATAAATATATTTATCGGTGCCATAAATTGATTTTTAATTTAACCATGGGTGCCAATTATTTTCATCTATTTTACCCCTAGCTGTGCTGTGCTGTGCTACACTCAGGGTAAAATATCAATGAAAATAATGGGCACCCATGGTTAAATCTTCAATAAACCATGGGCGGCCATGAATTAGTTTGTAAATAAGGTATAGTTAGGTCTTAGTTGATTTTGACATCCTTTTTAATACATTTGGTTTTATTTTTATGTTCTTCAAATTGGTTTTTTTTCAGTGTTTATCGTTACATATCTTATAGACGATTCACAAGATGGATATATAGAGTGCTTGGAAAGAAGACGAGGAAAGTTCTACCATCTTGTGTTGTTACCAGCATTAGAGAAAACTTTCCAGCTGAACAGTATACCGGTTTCAAATATCCAAAATAAAAAATAAATTTCAAAATATTGTTTATTTATTAAAACGACGTATATGGGCTTCCACAACATCTTCCTTTTCTCGCCTATTTCCCATTTCTGCTATGGGTGGTGGAACTATCATTTGCCTCTCTATAAATTAGTAGTTCTTCCATAAGTTCATCTATATAGCCTGAAAATATTATAATTTAAAAATAGTTTAGCTGAACTTGGCAGTTATTTCAGAAATCGGTGAATGAGTAAACATGATAATTTTTCCAATTTTATTAAACCAAGAAAATATAGCTTTTTGATGCCGATTTGTATTAAATAAATGTAAATGAATTCAAACACATCATAAAAGTGAGCAAAGTTTTAACTTGAAAAACTTGTAATTCTAATAAAAAATATTTAAGAGAAAGAATATGGAATATATGCCGAGAACACAGCAATCCACAACTAAAATTGAAAATTTTAACAGTGCTTTTATATAAACTGTAAATTTTTAGTCATTCAACGGAAAACTCAACGTCAAGAAAGAATAAGAGGATTCAGCTATGTCATTGAGAAATGAAAGTGCCCATAAAACTTTTCATTGAAAGTAAATGGTGTCACCAGAAAAGCAATTCCCATATTTCACTCCACTTCAAAAGCAAGGTATAAAACTCAACGAATCTGCCCCATTTTTATGAAAATTAAAAGAAAATTTACTAATAAGTTTCACTACCCTGGAAAAAAAATGTCCCCTGAGTGGAGTATTATGTCTAGGTAGGTAGGTGTGGGAAGGGGTTTCATATTAAATATGGTGTGTAAAAAAAATAAATGGAATGCATTGGAATATATATGGTTTATTGTAATTGAGTTTGGGGGTTTAAAGTTAAATTAAATCCAATGGCAGTACCACAAAATTTTATTAAGCGAGTTATGCCCCAGGGCACATTTTTTTCTTGAAAAGCACTTACTAAATGTTTGTTTGACTTTAACTTCCTTGGCAATGGCATCTCCCTTTCTCCCTTTAGGATCCGATATGCTGAACTGGAGCTTTCCATCAGGTGTGACAGCTTGCTTTCTGTTGCTGTTTTCATTGAAGTGCAGTGCACTAAGGAACAACCTATGGAAAAAATATTGTTTCATGAGAAATATCATAATGACATAACATTGGTATTTATTAGGTATTTACATTTGAATAAGCAGAACTACAAAAATATACTTTAGGGTTGCTGACCTGGACACAACTTGTGTTGAAATGATATGGACGGTCAGATCAAGGATTTTATTGCGACGTAACAATCTGTCACTGACCTATAATGCATGAAAAAATGTTGCAAAAGGATAAATATTTGTTGGGGAATACATTTTAAAATCATATGATAAGTATTTCTTTTATACTTACTGTATACTTGTCTGTAGTTTGAGTGCAGGCATGAAAACTTTCTGACAGAACTCCATGTATAGATGACAAACTCACATCCATCTCCTTAGTACATGTATCAGTCTGTTCCACGTTTGAACCATCACAAAACTCAGCTTCTTTTTCAACAGCCTCTTCAGATACAGATGGATTGGCAGGAAAAAAATTCTCAAATAACTGAAAAATATGAATATCGAAATTAGAATTTGAATTAAATTAATTGAAATTAGAAATGTTGATTTAGAATTGATTGAATTATTTTATTTTAATTACAACACACAGTATTTTTTCTCATTATTAGTTTTATTATTATTAAATAAAAAATAATTTCAGAAATTGAATATCAGTGCCAGGCAAAGCCAAGACTTAATGGAGTGTACGCAAAATATATGCTGAATGGCCCTTGTAGGAGTGCAAGGATTAAATATGTATCTTCCATAGGTGACGATATATAAATATCATACAATGAGGAACAGTAGCAAGTTCTTAATAAATAGTTGCTTACAGCTTGAAATACATTACCATTAGTTAGGGGGTACTGATTATTTATGGAATAACCCATTGCATGGACAGTGGCAAGCCTTCTTCAGTTCTTGGCCCTGGCCATGCACCTCAATCTATATTATTATTTATCAATAATAAAATGAACACTGCAGAACTTTCATTTCATTTTATATTAATTCCAAGAACAAACAACAATACATAATTTAATAAATAAAAAGGTACCTTGATTCTTTTCCTTTTTTCCACTGCCCTCGAACTCGAAGTACGCTTTCTTTTCTTTTGTTCCCCAGTCACAATAGCAAAGCTGGTGGACAACGAAGGTGTTTTAGGTTTTAAAGTAAAGTCAAAAATTGTTGGGATGGCGTCTGGCTTTAGTCGTCGTTGCTTGGGAGTAAACTTGAGGGATGATGATATTCTAGGATCGATCGTGAATTGGTCGAATGCAAAGTGCTTGGCGCAAAGTCTTGAGTGCTCATTTGCAACAAAATTACTTCTCTTCACTGCTACAACCCATGCTTTTCGATATTGTTGGTTTTTCGGGAAAGTATAAAGTGATATCCCTTGACCTGATCTTGTGTTGCAATTAAATGCAACACAAAATACCATTTTGCCGACAGAAACTCGAGTTTTTGTTATTTGTCGAAAGGACACAAATGACGTAATTTCCGAAAGGGAGATAAGCGTGAAAGATTTTTCCCGCGGTTTTTTAAAGGTAAATTTACCTGTGTTTTTATGGTATGAGAAGGTCGAGGAAATAAAATAATCATCGATGTTTTACTTTTGAACAAGATAATCTGTTGATTTATATGTTTAATATGAAAAACGAAATTTTCTTTGCATTTCACCTTTAAGTATTTTTATCCAATCAAAGCAATAAGTATAAATATAAATAAATAGCAGCATAAATAGAACTTTTACTAATTATATATGCATGCTATTACACGAATCTGTTTTATTTAATTACGATGTGTTTTTTTTCAAAGATAGAATACTACATGTAACAACAACAGGAGACGAGTTATCTAGTGGATATCTCAAACTTTGCCTCACTAGTATTAACAATTTCGTATTTAATGTTAAAACAGATTACGAAGCACGTCTTTTATTGATATCTAAACATGAATTTGGTCAAACATATGAACTAACAGTCACCAGTGAGACTTATTGTCTTAACACAAGCAATGTTGATAGGATTAACCAGACTGTTACATGTAACAAATGCTCAGTAAACTGTATTGAACAAAAGTTTTGGATTAAATGGGATAGTAATTACGTGACTGTTGGACAAGAAGCTGAATTAACACGTATTAGCATCAATATAGTTGATAGGATTGCTTTTCTGCATTCGATAGGGACACCAGGAAGTGGAAATACGGGTATTTGGGAATGTAACCCCTTCCCTTTCACACCGGTACCAGGTACCGGTGAAGCGTTTTTCTGGCTACAACGTCAGCTGTAACCCAAATAAAATGGACGTTTTTAATGCCACGGGTATAAACAAGGTATCAAATAAAAGCTCTGAATCTTAGCTTTCTATTTATGTAAAAAGATTATTTATTTGTTGTGTGGTTTGTCCATAGTTTTAATTAGAACACGACGAATGCTACCTGAATTTTTCGCCAGCGTTACGGTAAAATTCGGAAAAACAAACGTTGCAATTAAACTTTAATTACTCCCGTAGTCGACATTTAATTGCCATGTAATTTAGTAAATATTTTGGCTATAGCTTTGTCAATCCATTGATATCAAAAACAATATCCAGAGTTCAATACAGTTGTAGAATCTTTTGGGAATTGCGGCAAGAAGACTCTCGGACATACATCGAGCAAATTTTCAGTGTAATTTTAGTAATGTGAAAAATTATACCAGACGCAGGTCCAAATAGGGAAAACTAAATTGGCAAGATAACTCTAAGGAATTTATACTTTACAAAACTGCAAAGATGAAAAAAATTGATAACCTATATCAAAAGTTATAATCATTTAAACTGAATGGTCGGAACGTTGGAAAGAACGACTTTTGCGTACGAGTGCGCACAAAGTACGATTTACAAAAATAATGTTAACTTGTTCGCGCACCTGTTATTAAATTAACAATTTGTATAAACTATAAAACAACGGGTTACAAAGTAAAAAACCAAATTTAATAAAATTAGTACTAATCCGGAAAATTAACATTTTCTAACCCGTCTAATTATTCAATTTCTTCGGTGACTTTCGAGTCAAAATCTAGGACGACAAACTTGCGACGACGAATGCTTTTTTTGTATCATGGTGAGGAAATTGAAGACAGTCAGAGAGACGAGGGATGAAAATAAGCCATTAAGATCATGTTTGGTGAGTTTATCGGATATGTAATCCCATGTGTAATACATAAATGTTCATACGTTGCGACTCGCAATGAAATTGTTTACTTCTTCCGTATAAGGTACATAGTGGATACTCGCAACGGTGTTGCGTTACCTTCTTCAGTTAGTATGAGATTTTACGACATGCAATGTATTATACATTTGCGGAACCAAAACAAGAAGATAAAAAAATGGATCCAACAAATTTAACATTATTAGCATGCATAACAAGTTGTTAAACAACCAATTAGTTTTGTAGAAAATTATTTATTTATTCCATTCTCAGGATAGCAGATACACACAATTAAATGTGCATTATTTTGTCGTTTAAAAGAGAAATGCCGGAACTTATAACAGGCATTTACAATTGATTGATTGATTGATTAATGGTGTTTAACGCCCGAGCAGCAATATTTCAGCTATATTCAGGCGATGAACATGAAATGGATGATAAAATGAACATGAAATGATGATGAATGAAAATGGGAAAAATAGGGGTAACGGATTTTAGATTGCCACTGGCAAATGGGAGTATGGATAGGGTCGGGCAATTTAGCCTCCTGTAGCGGGATTGAAATCCCTACTCATAGCGAATACTACAGCAGCGTTCTTTAACGTGCGAGGAACGTGGCATTTTTCCCAACACGGTGCACTAATATGGTTTGCGGTCAGGTTTTCCGTATTATGGCCTGACAACCCCAGCTTGCCAGGGGTACCCCATTCAACCACCTGGGGTACACATCCCAGTCGGTCTTTAGGCAAACCGACCTGACATGCCGGTCAGGGTACTGGGCGCTATTTAGTCGCCTTTTACGACAAGCTAGCGCGACTGCGGTCTATTCTTTTAGCCACCCGGATCCCGCATAGGGCCAGGCATTTCTAAAAGTGAATTCTAAAACTAATGAAACTAATGAAATATAAATATAAATATAAATATTCAATTTCTTGTACAATTTTGATAGAAATACATGTAGTTTAAAATGTTAAATGCAAATCGTAATTTTGTGATTGGCAGGTCTTCTTGCAGGTTACATGTATATTTTTTGAAAATACAAATATTTGTTAAAATTAATAAACATGCAAATTTCCTTCTTCTGTCATATTGTTATTAAGTAGATGTTCAGTCAGTTTTTAATTATTGATTTTATATTAATACATTTATTGCATTTTGAACTGAACTGATCAATATTATATAATTACTGCACTTGAGTGAGATCAATATGTAGTTTTGTGGAACAATAGAATAATATTGAACGAGACAAAGCCGAGTTTAATATCATTGTACCTTGCTCCATGAAACCACATATTGATCAAATTGAAGTGAAGTAATTGTCTTATTACATAATATTGAGTCAAGCAATTGGAATAGACAGGAACTTTTTTTACAATATTTTATTTTCATTAATATTTGAGATAACAATTTATCAGATCAATAATTTAGTAGAATATTAAGAAGAATCCAACAATATTTGGTAATTTAACAGTTATTTCTGGTTAAAATGACAAGCAAAACACCCATTCTGCTCAATAAAAACCCATATTGTACTCTCAAGATTTGATTGGCTATTATATCTTCCAAATTAACATTTTAAAGAATTTTGTTCTATCTGGAGTGTTTTTGTTGCTTTGTGAAATGTTCTTTTTTAATTGCAGGTGGCCACAAGTTGAGGATTAATACCAATATATCACAAAATGAAGATGACATTACCAGACAATTTGGTTTCTTTATATATAAATATACAAAAACATTCAGAAGAATGAAAAACATCATGAAATACTCATTTGTTATAACATTCTATGGTTCAAAGTTTTGTTATATAGAAATACAGTTATTGTTTTAATTATATAATTTTTTTTTATTTATTCCTTCGTTAAGTTCCATTTTAGGATTTTTGGGGGCTTGTTTTTGTAACTATAAAGTGTAAGTATCCAGTAAGAGTTACATATTTCTAATTGTGCCAAGTTTATATAGTCCTGAAAAATTATAGATCTTGTTCAATGGCAGTGTATGCAGAACCTTTCCAAAAAATGTGCTGCAAGTATATCACATGTATTATATATGTAACATTGTGGTATTAACCCACCCCCCCCCCCAGTTTGTACTACAATGGCATAGTCTATGACTTAATTAGAGAACCCTTAAATATGGTCAAATCGGAAAATTATGTAAGTTTTCAAACACTAGCGATATGTACTTTAGATAACTAATGCTGGATTATGGAATACAAGACCTTGGTCTTCTTACATGTGGACACGCACATGATAAAATGGACAGATGGACAAACAACAACTGAAATATATATACTCCCAACTGCATAAACATATCAAAAACATTTGAATACATGTCTTCTGAATTGAATTCCAACAGTAGCACTAAGTACATACACATAGTATATATAGAAACACGCACAGTATTTCAAAACATGCATCAATATCGGTTTCCAGTGTTTACGCCAAGGGTAACCATAGCAACCAAATCTGAAATATTTTTGAAACTTAGTATATAGGTTTAAACTTACTGTGTTTAACCTCTGTTTTTATGCTAACACAAAGTCATAATTAATAATACAACAACATTAAAAGACAAGTAGCAAAATGTATCCATTATGTCAGAATTATGTATTAGCAAAAAAATGGTTACATGTTACCTGGTAACCTCCCAAAAATACATATCAATAAGATTGGGGGAAATGTGTGTTTTATAAACATTGACACCTGAGGATATTACTGCAGTAAAGAAAAACATCTATTTGTACCTAGTAGAAATGTTCTGGTCTTCAACATAGCTGCATGTGAATAAAAAATGTTCAAATTTGTATTTTTGACCGTCTTTGACCATTGACCACGTGTCCCGTTGCCATGGTAACCAAAAATTTCAAACTTTTTATTAGAGCTCATCACTTTATCTTTAATATGGTATATAACATGTATATATATTTAACGAAATAAAATGGAGATTTTTATTGTTTTAAGTAACATACATATATTAGAAAAGACTGTTTAAAAAATCATGAAAGGGAAAGAGTTAAATTACCAACAATAGGTAAGATTATTAAGCATGACAACTGATGCTAAGAGTGATTGAACGAATTTTTTTAGCTGATTTGTTTGTTTGAATGGTGTTTTAACGCCACTTTCAGCAATTTTTTAGCTATATCATGGCGTCCAGTTTTTATTGGGGGAGGAAGCCGGAGTACCTGGAGAGAACCCCGACCTGCGGTAGTAGAACTGGCAATCCTTGGTCAATCAAGATTGGGAGTCGTGTACACCCTGCCGCCTGCAGCGAGAATCGAGCAAGCAATCTCAGTGTTGACAGACCACGTGATTAATAATAGACGAACTATCTTAACCACTCGACCACCGAGGCCCTCGCTCATATGTATGATAATATCAAATGGAAAATAAGACTTTTATATACCCTTTTGTAATGCTTGTAATCTAAAGCCATCGCCCTGAATGGAAAGAGCTAATTCTTTGAATAGTGTATTCATTTTTATGCTTTTTGCTCCTGCATTATTCAAAGGTATGTATTTCATGTACCGGCATCTATTTTAATTCATTTTGTTTGATGCCACCACATTTCAGAAAGTACGACTTCAAATTATATTAAATACAGAAGTGTCTAGCAAATAGTCATTATAACATAAATGAAGCTAAAAACAAAATAACGAAAACATAGGAAACTGTTAAAAAAGACAAATCACAAATTAAAGTCCATGAAACCGGCAAACTACAGAACATAATAAAAAACAAAAAATAGTATCTACAGCAATTGTCCTGACCTGTTACAGGCGTTTCAAAAATGTCGGGTTAAAACAAAAAAAAAATAATAATGAAGACAACTTGAAATAAAGTGTATCATTAAATAAACTTTAACACTAAGTTACATATAATTAAATGTTTGCTACATCACAACTATCTCTGACCGCATCGGGTAACGCGTTCTCCTTACACGTTAATACCATTTTTTAGACTTAAAGCAGGAAGGTCATGGTAGCTGCTTCAAAAAGCAAAATGATTTTCAAAGATAGTCAAACAAATTTCCGTTATTTTATTCTATTTCTCAGTTGATTTATTGTATGTTTACTTGTTCTTGTTCTGAATTTAGCTGAAATACTGCAATAAATCAATATTATTTAGAAATTGAAAATATAATTGTTGTTCCATGTGAAATAATAATAATTTCAGTGCCAATCATAAATGCCAGACTGCCAATATTTGGTAATGTATCAGAAAAGACGCTTTGTGCGATTATGACATGCGCTGAGTCACCACTGGAAGTCCTAGACACTAAAAGCTGCAATAAGTACACAGACTTGCAAACAACCTGCAATCAACCAGCAGTTTACGTTAACCCTGATTGCACATGTAATTATTTTTTGTTAGAAACGAAACATTAGAAAATTCCAAAAACTTGCTTTATTACAATATAATCCCGATGAATAAATAATATATTGTCATCAAACATGTTATCGAATGTTTTCTTTTTATTGCTCGAAAGAATTTATTGAATTTGTAGGATTCCATATGAATTAAGGGTTAAGTGTGCGAAATACGGCTGTAAACAAGAAAAACCACGGTGGGGAACGAAATAAATGTTGTAATCTGGCGTCTAATTATGAAATATAATTTAAAAACAACGCTATTCAGACTGAAAAAACGCGAATAAATGCGTGGAGATATAGAGTGGTGTTTTTTATTCTTTTCGCTTGTTTTCCTTTTCGGTATATCATCTTAGCATTTGAGATGAAGAGAAAATACGCGAAAACCTGGATGCTAACTAATTAATTATTCGAGCAAATCGACAGAGGCACCGCTTACTAGTCCGTACATCTATGCGTAACGATGGTTTTATTGTGTCCCGTGCACTAAATTTCTTTTTTATGCGGATTATGTGATTGTCTGAATCCAGACTTATAATTGCTCCTTGACCTTAAGTTATTCTTGGTCAGTCAGTTTCTTTCCTTATTTTTCTACGGTAGCCACTCGCCTTGGATGCCTCGTAAATGGCTCATAACTTTTATTTTGTCCGTTTAAAGCGTTAATCACGCTGTTACACTATACCAAGTCCCTTGATTTACACAACGGGTGCCATATTTGGAACATTAACTGCGTTACCTTCCCGAATACATTCCGACGTTTACCCGTTTAATTTGTTTGAGATTTGTGTTGCTTTTCTTCCGTGTTATGTATTTGTTTCTAATATTTGTTTTTGTGAAGGCTGGGTTTTTTATGTGTTTTCTGAAAACGTGTTTGTCCCTTACTAATTTTTTTATTTACGCTGCGGAATGTTTTTACTTTTCTTTTTAGGTTTCATTGTGGATATATTTTATTCATGGCACTGTAACAATTAATCGTTTAATATTATCTCTTCAGAATTGTTGCAATCGTTATCTGATTGCGTTTATATCTAATAAAGATCTTGCCGTTTTAATCTAAGTTTTGGAATATCTTTTTGAAGTTTTAACTGTTGGGCTCTATAGACAATACTTTTACTCGTTTGCAATTTACCTATACCTTTTTACGTCATTTTGTATACACATGCGCATTTGCTTTAAGTTACTGTTATTACTGTATGTTTTAACTTTTTCACAGCAAGATCAATCACAGGATGCTCCCGATCAGTCATAACAATAAAGGCATGCTTTCCACCAGCTGGTAATACCGACTGCAGTATATGCGAGATCCGCATGATTAATATACCGGTTTGTCAACAGGACGTTGATCAGCCGCAACAGATTGAAATTGCTACAGGAACTTCTTGTGATATCAATTGGTCACAGTATATAGCAATTATTCAATATCAAATTCAAGGTTTGTTTATTGCAGCTACTTTGGTTACAGACTTAGATTTTTACGCGAATCGAGCGTGCGTCAGTAGAGATAAGATAGTGAATAGTTTTAATACTATGTTCACAAAATCAGTTATAAGAAAAACAGCAAAGAACCCCGACCGAACAACAAAAGCCAAACGTCAAAGGATAGTTACGAACCCGGAAATAGACAAACGCAACACAAAAAAGCCAGAAGGAGAGTAATCCGAACCCAATAAAAACCATTGGTGCACGCAGGTATTCAGTGCCTGCTTCTAAGTAGACAACCGTCTAGTTACTCATGGGGATGTCTAGGAAAAAGTCAATTCCAGAAATAGGAAAAATTATCTATGACTCAAGGAAAATGTTGGATCTTATTTGAGACACTGATTTCCCATAACGATCAATCAAGTCATGGCGACGACCTTAGAACTTTTGAATAAGTTAATAATCACAATACTGTTTTAGAAGACGCATAAATCTAATAACTACAAACTAATAATAGAAAACATAATGTAATATATTTTAAAGACAAAATTCTTATTTAGTTCAATCAAATGACAAAGCACTATATGTATTGAAATACCACACAATAGAACTTACTGTCTTCTCATATCAATGAAAACTAATTACGATTTGTTTCCAAAAATATTTACTGTTTTTCAAACATAGTGTAATAACAGAATGACAGAATGACTACATAGTTTACATAACCGTATGAAATTTCGAAAAAGTAAACATCCTTTATGCGACAGAAAAAGCTGAAAGTACATAAAACTCGTATGAACTGACCATAATTTGACCTACTATCGCACACTGCCTAATTATCGAAAAACATTTAGCTTAATGTTGATATATAATTGATAAATAGTGTTTTTATATTATTACAGATGTATATACTTCTGATGTAAATGCAACTACAGTATTCAAAACGTCTACATCAGGAAGAGTAACTCCAAATAATCTTTTAGGTATTCAATATAAACAGTTTGTGTGCTTTTAATTGTTCAATAATCTCTTTACAAGCAACAAACTATGCTTGCTTGCAAAAATATCCAGCTTAATGTAAGTCTTACAGTTTCTACAGGATTTATAATTTTACATAATCTTTTTCATTTATAAATTTTGATGTGCGACGCATCGTTTGTAAACTTTGCAAAATTACATTTGTAAATAATTTTATAAAGGGATAACTCAAACTTTGTTAAGTGTTTACTCAAATGAGTGTTTAATTGTTTATTTGCTCATGAAGAAAAGTTGCACTTATTTATGTAATGTAATAAAACTTTTTAGATGTATTGAAGAAATATTTACATATCTTCAAGATTTGATTTTAATTAATCAATTTTCGCCCCTACATGTCGACTTATAATGCATGTCAAACATGTGTTGTATTCTTTTTTGATAGTAAGCGGAACGGTAAATTTTATTACGCATATTTTTGATAAGTTATTCGTACTTATTATTAAGTAGTGGGATCGACCGAGCTTGATCGTTTAACTATTTTGTCAATATATGTTTAGAACAAGATTCATTGTTTTCCACGAGGATGCCTCTTCTGCCTTTTCAGACAATGATTTATGGTCTTTAAATAATAGACAAGCATTTTTGTTTATTAATTAAGATGTATCGACTTCAACTACAAGAGCAACAACAGTATTCCAAAGGTCTACATCACCGACAACGACTCTGACGAATCGCAGCACACAATCAGGTTTTTAATCAGTTTGTTCGCTTTAATTGTTCTGTACGTTTGTACTAGCAAACAATCAAAATAACTTTGATTGCTGTAAATTTTAAAAGCTTTACATTTCTACTTGATTTACATTTTTAAATGTCTTTGCTCTAAGTAAATGTTGATGTGGGACGCATCTTTTGTAAAATCTGTCTGTGCGTCTACTTAAATAGGTGTTCAATTGTAAATTGCTAATGAAGACGAGGTTTCATGATACACTCGTTTGATTGATATAAAAAAGCATTTTCTGTATTGGAGAAATATTTGCTTAGCTTTGAGATTTGATAAAGAACCATCACTTCTCTCCTCTGCATTATCTTTATTCATGTGTTGTGTTGCTGTTTAAGTAGTAAGAGAAACGCATATTTTTTAAAGTTATTCGTACTAATTATTAAGTAGTAGGAATTATTAGTATTATTATTATAATCCAAATTTATAAAGCACCCTTTGTTACATATACATACGCTCAAAGGTGCTTTAAAACAAAACCATACATTTTAAGAATACGATTAACAGAAATGACTGAGTTTGATCTTTTATCTTAACTATTTAGTTGATGTATGTAAAGAACGAGATTAATTGCTTTCCAATAAGATGCCTCTTCTTCTTTCTTATAAATGATAAAGAATATTGTTACTATATAAATGACAAGTATTGTTTTAATAATTAAGTTTTATTAACTTCAACTACAAGAGCAACAACGTCTACATCGCCATCTAGAACTACACCACTGACGAATCGCAGCACACAATCAGGTTTGCAATTAGTTTGCTTAGCATTATTTGTTCTGTACTGTTTTTACTACCAAACAATCAAAATAAATTATTATGACGTTACATTTATGAAAGCTTTACATTTTCTATTCGATTTAAATCTTTATTCTTCTTTTTGCTAAGTAAATATTAATCATATTTGAAATTAAATAAAACAATTTTGCTGCATGTTTACTCTAAGAGTGTTCAATCGTCTGTATGCTCATGAAGACGATGTTTTCTGTTGCCCGTATTTGTTTCCTTAAAAAACGCTTTAACTGTATTGAAGAAATCTTTACGTAACTTCGAGATTTGGTTTTGAATAATATGTTCTCGTCTCTACATGTCGACGTTTAATCATGTTAAACACGTGTTCTTTTTCATAAGTTAGCGGAACGGTCAATTTTTATAATGCATATTATTATGTTATTCGTACTAATGATTAATTGGTGGGAATAGAATGAGCTTGATCTAAATCATAACTATGTTGTTTATAAATGTTGAGAAGGAGATTCATTGCTTTCCAGGAGGATGCCGTTTCCGTTTCCGCTTTATACATTGATTTAAAATACGGTAATTATATAATTGACAAGTATTTTTGTATTAATTAAGTTGTTTCAACTACAAGACCAACAACGTCTACATCACCATCAAAAACAACAACTCTGACGAATAACAGCACACAATCAGGTTTGCAATTAGTTTGTTTGCGTTTAGTTGTTTTGTACCGTGTTTACTAGCAAACAATCAAAATAACTTTGATTGCTGTAAATTTTAAAAGCTTTACATTTCTACTTGATTTACATTTTTAAATGTCTTTGCTCTAAGTAAATGTTGATGTGGGACGCATCTTTTGTAAAATCTGTCTGTGTGTCTACTTAAATAGGTGTTCAATTGTAATTTGCTAATGAAGACGAGGTTTCATGATACACTCGTTTGATTGATATAAAAAAGCATTTTCTGTATTGGAGAAATATTTGCTTAGCTTTGAGATTTGATAAAGAACCATCACTTCTCTCCTCTGCATTATCTTTATTCATGTGTTGTGTTGCTGTTTAAGTAGTAAGAGAAACGCATATTTTTTAAAGTTATTCGTACTAATTATTAAGTAGTAGGAATTATTAGTATTATTATTATAATCCAAATTTATAAAGCACCCTTTGTTACAAATACGTACGCTCAAAGGTGCTTTAAAACAAAACCATACATTTTAAGAATACGATTAACAGAAATGACTGAGTTTGATCTTTTATCGTAACTATTTAGTTGATGTATGTTGAGAACGAGATTCATTGCTTTCCAATAAGATGCCTCTTCTTCTTTCTTATAAATGATAAAGAATATTGTTACTATATAAATGACAAGTATTGTTTTAATAATTAAGTTTTATTAACTTCAACTACAAGAGCAACAACGTCTACATCGCCATCTAGAACTACACCACTGACGAATCGCAGCACACAATCAGGTTTGCAATTAGTTTGCTTAGCATTAATTGTTCTGTACTGTTTTCACTACCAAACAATCAAAATAAATTATTATGACGTTACATTTATGAAAGCTTTACATTTTCTATTCGATTTAAATCTTTATTCTTCTTTTTGCTAAGTAAATATTAATCATATTTGAAATTAAATAAAACAATTTTGCTGCATGTTTACTCTAAGAGTGTTCAATCGTCTGTATGCTCATGAAGACGATGTTTTCTGTTGCCCGTATTTGTTTCCTTAAAAAAACGCTTTAACTGTATTGAAGAAATCTTTACGTAACTTCGCGATTTGGTTTTGAATAATATGTTCTCGTCTCTACATGTCGACGTTTAATCATGTTAAACACGTGTTCTTTTCCATAAGTTAGCGGAACGGTCAATTTTTATAATGCATATTATTATGTTATTCGTACTAATGATTAATTAGTGGGAATAGAATGAGCTTGATCTAAATCATAACTATGTTGTTTATAAATGTTGAGAAGGAGATTCATTGCTTTCCAGGAGGATGCCGTTTCCGTTTCCGCTTTATACATTGATTTAAAATACGGTAATTATATAATTGACAAGGCCCCGTGCGGGATCCGGGTGGCTAAAAGAATAGACCGCAGTCGCGCTAGCTTGTCGTAAACGGCGACTAAATAGCGCCCAGTACCCTGACCGGCGTGTCAGGTCGGTTTGCCTAAAGACCGACTGGGATGTGTGCCCCAGGTGGTTGAATGGGGTACCCCTGGCAAGCTGGGGTTGTCAGGCCATAATACGGAAAACCTGACCGCAAACCATATTAGTGCACCGTGTTGGGAAAAATGCCACGTTCCTCGCACGTTAAAGAACGCTGCTGTAGTATTCGCTATGAGTAGGGATTTCGATCCCGCTACAGGAGGCTAAATTGCCCGACCCTATCCATCCTCCCATTTGCCAGTGGCAATCTAAAATCCGTTACCCCTATTTTTCCCTGTGTCCCATCCCATTTTCATTCATCATCATTTCATGTTCATGTTATCATCCATTTCATGTTCATCGCCTGAATATAGCTGAAATATTGCTGCTCGGGCGTTAAACACCATTAATCAATCAATTATAATTGACAAGTATTTTTTTATTAATTGTTTCAACTACAAGACCAACAACGTCTACATCACCATCAAAAACAACAACTCTGACGAATCACAGCACACAATCAGGTTTGCAATTAGTTTGTTTGCGTTTAGTTGTTTTGTACCGTGTTTACTAGCAAACAATCAAAATAACTATGATGTCCTTAAATTTATTAAAGCTTTACATTTTCAACTCGATTTACATTTTATCGGTCTCTTCGCTAAGTAAATGTTAACGTGGGGTACATCATTTGTAAACTTTACAAAATCATATTTGTAATTAAATTAACAAACGTTTGTTGTGCTCCTTTGCATAAGTAAGCAGAACCTTCAATTTCGATAACGCATATTTTTTATGTTTTTCGTACTAATTATTAAGTAGTCGGAATTGACTGATTTTTATATTTTATCGTCAATATTTTGTCAATATATGTTGAACAGTGAGATGGTCGCATACGAGTGTACAGGCGCCGAAATGAACGTTTTGCGCAAAACTGAGTTGTAGAAAGAGACATTTTTGTCGGAGGCAGTGTTATGATGTAGGCCGCTATCTCTTACGCCAGGAACACACAGCTGATACACATCCAATGCAATCTTAACGCTGTCAGGTATAGAGATGAAATTATACTGCTGCATTTATTGCCGGTGAATGCCATTCAAAGAGAAATGTTTCAACATGACAAAGCCTGACCACATACAGCACTTGTAACAGTAGATTTTTTAGAGCAACAGAATGTCAATGTCAGTGTGTTAGAAGAAAACTGTAGACACAACAGATTCTGACATTTCTTGCGTGATTTATTGACAATATGCGACAAAATGTTATATTCCACGGTAAAACTCATGAACAAGAAGTGGGCTAATTTTACATTTTTGTATCAATTATTTATATGATAAATTGTTAAAATAATAAATGAATTAAAATTCTCATTTTTTGTATGTTGCGTTTCTTTTTTGAGTGAATATATATTTGTAATTAATTTGAAACAGAAGAACTTAAACATTTGGTTTATGTTTACTGAAATGACTGTTCTTTTTTGTTTGCTACTGAACAAGGAATTTTCCATTGCAATGATTATTTATACTAAACAATCATTTTAAATGTATTCATTTGATGCAATTCATCAGTAAGGAATATGCTGAACACACGGTACTGTATATTTTAATACACTTATTTTTTTAAATTTTATTTTAACCGAGCTTGAATTTTTATCTGCCTATTTGGTGGATGAAAGTAGAGAACGCGATCGATTGCTTCATAATTTCGTTTGCATTTCCGCTGTATAAAAATGATAAAGAATATGGTTATTGTAAATATATAGTGCAGATGCCTTATTTTATATTGATGAGGATCTATCGACTCAAGCATTCAAGCAGTTTTTTTGCTTTTAATTGTACGCGCAAAGAAACTTTATGTCCTTAAATTTCTCTGCTAAATCTAACATTACCTCATGTAATGTTTGCTAAATAAATATTGACGTGGGTCGCATAGTTTGGATTATAGCATATTATATACTTTCAGTTGCTTCGACTTCAAAGCAGCAGTCAACAGCTACATCTAATCCAACAGGACAAACAACAACTCGATTAACTATATTTACTACATTTCACACGTCTACATATTACAGTACATCGACAGGTAATCTATTTTGTGATGTGAAAGTACTATTATTTATAACTGGCTAAATTTGGTCCGGCCATTTTCACCTATCCATTTAAATATCACTCGATAAGAAAGAATCAGGGAAGTTTTATATCTTACATGAATATGCCTTAAAATGTCTTACGAGTTAAGCTTTTCTAAAAAGCTAACCGTCTCTTAGCTGCATTACAAATTTTATGGATTTATTAAAGTATCTGTTATTTTTGTAATTTATATGTAGATAGGTAAACAATGTACATGTACATTGTAAGGAAATTGTTTACCCTAACCTATTATCCAATGGTGCTTTAGAGGTTTAAATGCCTGTCGTCACTTCACACGTGCTTTTTAAAAAAATAATTAAACAAAAGTTGACTCCCTAAACAACAAATGTTCAAAATTAGCGGTAAAAATATGTTTTGTTAAATTTGCATCAATATCAGAACGAAAATAAAGATACATAACATATAATTTATTTTTTCCTAACCCAAACAGCTTTAAAATGTAGGAGATTTTGGTTAAATGTTTACCTTTTAATTGTTCACTGACCAATGCATTGAATGAAATAGAAGTCATTATGTGGAACGTAACATTACTACACTAAAATACTGATTAACGAAAATAAAGATATAGAACATACAATTTTTTCCAAAACAGCTTTATAAAGTAGGGATTGATTGATTAATGGTGTTTAACGCCCGAGCAGCAATATTTCAGCTATATTCAGGCGATATAAAGTAGGGAGATTTTGGTACAATGTTTACCTTATAATTGTTCACTGACCAAATGAAATAGAAGTCAATATGTGGAACGTTACATTACTACACTAAAATACTGATTACAACCCCGATTCGACGTAAGAATATATCGAAATTTCAGTACACATACTAGTGCGATCCTGACGTAAACCAATGAAATGAGAAAAATATTTATAGATATAATATATAATATTTCTCCCATGGGAGACGGTAAAAATGTAAGAAATTAAAGATACAAACAAAAAGTAATAATTATTCTTATTTACAAATTTTAAATTTGAATTTACAACAGCATACAATATAACCAGAAATTTATTACCATACGCATGATTTTAATTTTCCTATCATATTCCGTGATAGCAATATTCCATTTTTGCCAGCTTATGGATCTTTAATATCTTAATCGTACGGTTTATGTAGAGAGTTCTCCACGAAAGGTTTTTTGGTGTATCGCAACTTCTCCCACAATGTTGTAGTCAAGATATAAAAGTGTTCCTACCATATAGAAATGATATGGTTGACTTAAGAGTGTCGAAAAATAAAAAGGTAAATGTCACAAAGTTAATATCTATCATACTTCATTTGTACTATGTTTTCCTTCCATGTGTCTATGTGAATACAACACAGTACGGCGGGTTTTGTTATTGATGCAAGAAACGCTACCTTTTCTTTGTGCCTGGTTTTCATATTAGTTCGGGGTTTTTATTAGTTTTTAGATTAATTAAATGCAATATTTTTTCTTCAGCTCCCCAGAATCTTCAAAGCAAAGATTTATCTGCCAGTTCGCAGACTAAAGGTATATATAATATTATAAAATGTTTATGTATATAGTAAACCGGAGGATATCGAGACGTTATCTTGCGTACAAAATGGCAACGCCATGGCTTACAAACAACTTGCAAATACAAAGATAGGGCTAATTGTTCAAGAACAATTAGAAGGGTCTTTCCCAGATATCTTTATGAAATTAAATTTTCTTCATCTCTTGTTGTGAACTCGACTACATAAGTACATGGTTGTAAAATGACATATTTCAATAAAGTATATCATCCTGATTTAAAAAATATATGGTTGCTAAGAACTTTTTGTAATAGTGACCTGGTTGCTATGGTATGACCTTGACCTGTGACCTTTGAACTTGGGGTCAAATTGAAGGCCTTTACTTTGTGATCATGTTAAACCAATATGTTAACTATATTATCTGGAACGGTTTTCAAGTTGTATGCCAAGAGCTGATTAACGGAAATGAGTCAAGGGCTCGAACTCGAAAACGGTTCATCGCAGTTTCGGACCAATGCATCAAATGAAGGCCTTGATGAGAGGAGTATTTTTCCCATTTATTGTCTTCTTCTATCTTTTATAGTTTTTGAGTTGTAATGATAACAAGATTCGAGGCCGAAGGTCGAGGTCACTTCTGAACTTTGACTTTAAGATTTTCTTTAAGGACATGTAACAACATCAATCATACGACAAGCAAATAAGTAACATAAACCAGTTTTACATTTTCTTCAAAAGCGGCTTTTGCTATTTATACAGCGTATATATTAAGATAAAATGAAAGAATAACTTATGAAAGTAAATGGATACTTTTTGTTAAGAAAATTCTTGATGATGGCTTTTGTATGTTAAATTTATGGTTTAAAATATGTATTTGTAAAAAACCTTTGTATTAATAGAAAACGTAAGGATAGATTTTTACAGATATGGACATCTGAAATTGATGTTTTATCTGAAGATCTAAAGATCTGTGTTATAGATTGCTCCAATCTGATATTAAGAAGGAAAAATGTGTGACACATTTACCTGTGAACAAATGTATACATTGTGCAGATTGATATGGAAATCACTGCCTTTCTATATAGAGTCGGACAGTGGAGAAATATTACTCGAAAGGAAAGAATATGCCATCCTTGTGACTCTAAGTGATGAATATACCTCTAAATGCTTTTTTTCACAATAAAAGAACAAGTTTTTTTCATACAAATGTAAATGTTATTTGTTTTCCACAATCTCGACTCACGACGTGATTTGTTTTCCACAATCTCGACTCACGAATTGATTAGTTTTCCACAATCTCGACTCACGTATTGATTTGTTGTCCACAATCTCGACTCACGAATTGATTTGTTTTCCACAATCTCGACTCACGTATTGATTTGTTGTCCACAATCTCGACTCAGGAATCGGTTTGTTTTCTACAATATCGACTCACGAATTGATTTGTTTTCCACAATATCGACTCACGAATTGATTTGTTTTCCACAATCTCGACTCACGAATTGCAAAAGCTTTGTGCTTTAATAAAACTTGTAGCTGTGAAAGTCAACACTACTGGTTAAGCACTTCATTGTATACATTAATTTCTACCAGTCCAATTTATCTTTTTGTAACTGTACGTTAAGAGATTTCCAATATTTATTCTCGTGCACATATTTTGCAGGTATTGTTGTCGGTATATCAACAACAGTCGTATTAATTATTGTTATAATTGGCATGACTGTCTTTTGCAAATTAAGGTAAGGTAAAAATGTTATCAAATTTGCTACGACTGACGCTTTCGTCTAATTGACAACGGCCTCTTAATTATTTTTGTATAGGGGAAACTATTGACATTTTTTGCTCTCACTTAGGCACCAAGTTTCGTTGAGTAATGAGAGACCCCTCAAAACGACCGGATAATTTCACGTATATCACATTAAATTTTCGGGGTGCCATGTCAGATAAAATTTTTTTGCAAATTTAGAAAATCTGAAGGGTACTAATGGAAACTCCCTTACACCCATAAAATAGTCCTAAAATAGGCTTTGAACAATCAGATAAAAAAATACCCAATTCATTTAATAAATTATCTGAATAAATTTATTTATAAATTCTATATGAAACTGCTTTTTAAATACAGCTCCAATATTAAAATTCCATTGAATAATAAATCAACTGTCTATGCTACAGTTTGGCGCAGTCAAATATCAAAATAAGAACTATTTTCCTCTCCCTCAGTAAAAGTTCATTTACAGAGCCGTTGTCAATTGACTCATCTGTTCCGCTTAAACCCAATAAATATTTTTTTAAAGTCTAATTATTAGGATGTTGTAAAAGTTTTAATCATATATGGTGGCATATGTCTGCCACCACATATCACTTAATTAAGTCGACATATTTTCGGAAATATGTCAACATGCTACATAATTAAGTCAACATAATACTGAATTAAGTCATCATTATCAGATTAGAAAAAAAGAGAGAAATTGCGCTGTTTGAACAGAATGTGCCATCTATTTTTCCACTTATTTATCGCGCAAGTAGACATAATATGAATTAATTAAGTGGACATAATTTTCTGATTAAGTCGACATAATTTTATTATTAAGTCAACTTAATTTTCTGTTTAAGTCGACATAAGTTTTTGATTATGTCGACGACTATGTCGACATAATTAAGTCCACATAATCGGTCTGATTATTAAGTCGACATAATTATCTACCATTAACTTGAAAAAGGGGGGCTTGGTTTTATATGTTCAAATTCCAAGACCTCAATGAGAGAATCATCGCAGAAATGAGACCCGAGCCAGCAGTACGTCTTGGCTTTTGTTTAAACATATTTTATTTGAAAACAATTTCAAAAGGGAATTGGACACAAGTACAAAGTATTTATGAAGTCCTCTCCCGTTAGCAATACAATACAATAATACCTATGAACATGCACATGTAAATACAAGTATGATGCTAAAGAGCAAAGAGAAATAAAAATAAAAATAGTTAAGATAAAATCGTGAATCATGCGTAGGGTGTGTATGTGTGATTTTAACTATATGGGGAATCGTTTCGAGAGCAGGATGAATTCGAATACATGATCGAGTACTTTCATGTTATCTATTTCGGAAAGATACTTGTCACCTGTAAGAAATAATGACAAGTGTCGTTATATTTGAGGGGACAAAAACAATAGATTTTCAAATAATGTTCGCCTAATTATCGCATTCGAAAAAGAAATGAAATAGATTTTCCTGCTGATTCCCACATCTACATGAGGGATCTTGTATAATGCCTACTCTGCTGAGGTCATAATTAAGGAAGGTGGCGCCACATCTCATTTGTGTTAAGATAATGTTTAACTTTCTCGGCCCATAAGAGTGAAATTTAAAGGAACTGTGCTTTAAATTCTGCGTTTTAAAGCCTTTTTGAATTTTGAAATAGTAGGTATGTTTCTGATAGCGGGATCTAATTTGTTCCATAATCTAATAGTTGACGGAACAAATGATTCTGTATTTAACGATAGTCTGCAAAAAGGAATAACAAGATCATCTCTATTTCTTAATGGATAGTCTGATAAGATACTAATACTTGGGGGAGTCAGTCTACAGAGAAATGAGGGAGCAAGATTGTTCACCATGGTATACATCATTTGTAATTTTCTACGATCGCGTCTGGCTTTCAGGGTTTCCCATCCTACTTCACGATAGATCTGTTCTTTTTTAGTAAAAATATGCACACCTGTAACAATTCTGGCTGCTTCTAATTGAACACTTTCAAGTTTGTTTGAATATACTATGCCACAGTTATCCCAAAGCTCACAGGAATACTCTAGTATTGGTCTTATATAGACAATATATAGTTTTTCTAAGGTAGATCTTGACAACTTATATTTTAACTTACGCAAAACATTGACATGCTTAATTGCACTTGTTATCAAGTTTTTTGTGTGTTTATTCTATTTACCATCGTGATTAAGGGTAACCCCTAAATGCTTATGATAGGTGACAATTGGAATTCTTTGACCACTTAAATCAAAGTTCACATCGGGAGCTTCAATATTTGATATTAATAGGACCTCTGTTTTGTTAGGATTAAAACTTTTTGACCAAAGTTCTAATTCATTTAAGTCGTGTTCAATAACGGACTATATCTGATCATTATTATTACCTGAAAATCCAAATGATGTATCATCAGCAAACAATCTTGTGGCTAGTATAGAGGTTAAGCCCTCTTAAATCATGTTTCATGAAAATCCATTGAGGGGTTTAGGAGGAGTTGAGGACAAGAGATGGTACCCTTAGGTGTAACGGAAGGACAGACGGACGCACGGACGGACAGACGGACAGACACCCTTATCACTATATACCCCCAATTTTCAAGTGGGGGTATAAAAAGGGAACTTGAAACTATATTTCTGTATTATAGAATAATCCTATGCACACACTTTGTATCCCTTGTCGTATTGCGTCCATGGTGAACTAGCTGCGTCTATAATTGTAAATAGCTTCATACAATATTAATTGATCAGAGTGGTGACCAATCTACTAATATGCATTTGCATAGGAGGTTATTTTTCAAGTTTATATTTGTTAAGGTACAATTCCTATTTTGTGATTTTAATATTCAAATCCAACTACTGTCAGACAGCGTCGATTATCTTTTTTAAAGATAGTACTTGATTTTTTATTCGGTGGTTGAAACATGGCATACTGCATGGACATTACTCTTTAGCAGACACGTGTTTCTGTTCAGCAGCGGGATAATCACTTTCATGTTACCTTGGACATTGATATATGGACCTTTTTGACCAGAAGAATTCTGATTTTGAACTCCAATGTTGGTAAACTTTTCATTCCTGATTTACTAAAGAGTGACCGAGCCAGGATTTAGCGCACGATCAGAGAGCCTCAGCATTAAATTTATGAAGTAATAGTTAAATTTTTAATGATTTTGAACCCTTTAAATAATTTATCGGACGCTTTTTATTATCAGGGGTTGTAACACAAGGCTAAAACCACCATGGCATTCGTAACAGCCTGAGAATCATATTAACAAAAAAACTGGCCGCCAAAATTGCCATAACACTTGTGAAAAAAAAAATAATTGAAAATCACAATTTGGTCCAATATCATGAGGGTTTCTTTTAGTATATTTTTAAAAATTTATGTGCAGTAACGGGAGGGGACTTCTTTTGTTTTGGGCATCGCCAACACAAGATTACTAGTTATACAGGTGAAATTTGGTTTCGGCAAAATTGCATTGCAGGCTATTTTGCCGGTTACGGTTACGGCAAAATAGCAACAGCCAAGAAACAAATGTTACTTTTATGACACGTAGCGATATCAATTAACATATTTTAATGCTTCGAGACAATTTTTTTTTCAAAATTAGCATTATTTTATATGGCAGCAAGTTTTTTTCAGAATATTTTTTTTCTTTTGTACAGCTGTAGTAGGTATGATTATGTCCCCCTGTTTAACTTTTTTTTTATTATTATTATTTTGGTTCAGAGCATTTAATTTATTTCATTTTCGCTTTATTTTGGAATGGGTAATGCTTTCATACCATTTATATTTGACATATAAAGGTTAATTTGCATTTGTTCATTGTGACTATTCCTTTTAAAATTGATGGTCAATATCTTCAAGTAATTTTCAGTTTTATATTGATCAATGATTTAAGAGAGCTTAAACTCTGTACGAGCCACGACATACTGCTGGCTCGGGTCTCATTTATTTCTGCCATGCTTCTCTCATTGAGGTCTTGAAATTTCAACTTCTAAACCAAGCGCCCCCCCCCCCCTTTTAAGTTAAATGGTAGATAATTATGTCGACTTAATAATCAGACAGATTATGTGGACTTAATTATGTCGACATAATCAAACACCTATCTCGACTTAAACAGAAAATTAAGTTGACTTAATAATAAAATTATGTCCACTTAATCAGAAAATTATGTCCACTTAATCAGAAAATTATGTCCACTTAATTCATAATTATGTCTACTTGAACGATAAATAAGTGGAAAAGTAAATGGCACATTCTGTTCAAACAGCGCATTTTCCCTCTTTTTTCTAATCTGATAATGATGACTTAATTAAGTATTATGGTGACTTAATTATCATGTTGACATATTTCCGAAAATATGTCGACTTAATTAAGTGATATGTGGTGGCAGATATATGCCACCATAATCATCAAACTTCTGAACTAATTAGCGAATCCGGCTATGGCCATCTACAACTTGAAAATATAAAACCATAATAATCTAAATTATTCCGAAATCATTTCGAGGCAGTAAATTTAAACAAAACACTCATATAGTGGATTTACGTACATGTACTTAAGTTGCAACACAACATCATGAAAGTATATAAACGAATGTATGAAAACGTTTTTCTTTCTATTTACTTATTTCCTTCTTTCTGCTATTTAAAAGCAAGTCTTTGTTACATATTGGGTTTAACATATAGGTTCGATCCTATTTCTAGACATTTATTATCCTATCACTCACTACACATTTATTGTAGTAATTTTTAATATCTCACGCATGACACTTATATATCCTTATTGATGAAATGTGGACTTCACGTACACATGTACAGTATCATTTTTTCTTATTTTTAAAACTGTTTAATTTAATTTTAACTCATTTTGCACATTTAATGATCTATTTAATTTTTTCTCAGGTCAACAAATATTGCAGACAAAATTCGAAGTTCCAAAAAAGAAAATAACTATGCCGGTAATCAGAATATATCAATGCCCAGTACAGAAAATGTAACCAACTATACTGCGTTAGGTCCTCGTTATAGCAGTCATACATACCAGGATGTAAAACTAATACATTCAAACGAAACTATCGTAACATACGACTATATAGATTCCTTCGAAACATCCTGTATGTCGCCATCATCAAGCATGTCACACCAGCGAAATATGTTAGATCCAGTTAAATATGATTTCCAACGGACAGACAACAATTATTCTATACTAGATCCAAATGACACTGGGTGTGATATATCTACCGTCGCATCGCAATCTACAGTGGTGGGGCGATCTTATGTAATTTTGGTTCCAAACGAAATCAATATTAACCAGAATGTCGAGGAAACTGATATAACTATATCAAATACTTACGACTTGGAGTCTGCTAACGCATACACAGTCCTAGACCCAGAAGAAACTGGCTTCGACAGAAGCAGTGCCAAACACAAAGAAAAAGAAACGGATTGCGAGTCATACACCATTTTGGATCCAAACATAACCGGTTATAATCGAACTAAATACCCCCAAAGAAATGGTGAAAGTGCCGATCTGTTTAAGACCACTACAAACCAAGGAAGTGCATTAAAATCGGTTACATTTGATTCGGAAAAGACAGAAAGCAGTTATTCTATTCAAGATTCAAAAGAAATCGGAATTAATATATCTAACCTCGCTTCACAATCCAAGGTGGTGGAAAAATCTTACGTAATCTTGGATCCAAACGAAATCAACATAATGCAGAATGTGAAGAAAACTGATATAGCTAGATCTAAGACTTACGCCTCGGGGTCTGCTAACGCATACACAGTCCTAAACCCAGACGAAAATGGTTTCAACAGAACCAATGCCAAACGCGCAGGCCAAAATACCGATTTCGAGTCATACACCATTCTTGATCCAAACGTAACCGGTTATAATCGAACTAAATACCCCCAAAACAAAGATGAAAGTGTTGATCTAGCTAAGACCACTAGTACTGACGGAAAGTTTGGAATAACGGTAAAAGCTGATAGAGAATCTGATATCTTGAGGAAAAATGAGTATGATACCATAAATGAACACCGTAACCCAGAGATGGATGACCATGTTTACAGCCACTCTTCTGATAACTTATACGACAGTTCTACTCACAACAGAAAAGAACCTTTATTCGAAGACACCTACGATCATTTTTGTGGACCAAAGACCGATGGCGACGTTTAATCTAATTAAAATTCGACCTCATTCCTCACCATTGTGATCTGTTGAGTAAAGATCAAATTTCAATTACATATAATGACTTGTTCTATATAAAGCTTGAATAATGAATTTATGTAAATAATATTAATCCTATCAATTGCTGTGACAATTTGCCTATTATGTACACGTGTATACATTAAATGTTTCCATTAATAGTAGTACAGAACTTGTGAGGAGTGCACGCTATGTCCTTCTGACATTAAAATTGGAGTTAGGAGGCAGAGCCGGGACTTGACGGGTCAGTAACTTTTACGTTGGCTACATCAACCGGATGCAGATTGATACTCTGGTGTAACATTGAATTATTTGTAGATTCGTATATTCCAATGTAGACATGACCGTACAATATACTGATCGCGTTCTTGTTTCATATTAAAATTAATGTTTCACTTGACCAGTTCCTTCAAAAGAATGGAAGATGACTGTTAACTTAATGAAAAAACCAAAAGTATTATGTATTTAATAAGACTGGCAGAAAAAAAAAGAATTTAAAAAAAAATTAATAACATAATTGAAAATGTCCAACAATAAAAATATCTTGGGATAACTTTCACATCATATGGAAGTTACTCCACTGCCAAGCCAGAATTATTAAATAAAAGTACAAGAGCTTTTTTCAAATTAAAAAACATATTTAATTTGACGAAATTTGCTCACCAGAAATATTCAAATAACATTGAAAAATATTTGAATAAAATTCAAAATTGAACCTTTCATTATGAAACATTTTTGCAATATGGAAACAGAGAGCATCTAAATTAAGAGTCAGTGGCCACTCCCTTGATATTGGAAACCCATTTTGGAATTGAGGTCAAAAATCGATTATGTAAATTATATAAAACCAATATGGAAGATGAAAAACACTTCCTATTGGAATGTTCTAATTTAAATGAAGAAAGAACCATATTTATAAAATATAAAAAAAGAGTTTAAAAATTTTCAACAGTTGACAATAATCAATTCATCTGGCTTATGCCATCTGAGGATATAAATGTTATACGAGGTCTGCAGCAACTAAATACACAATTATATATATATATTTGGATCCCTGGTCTGGGTCACAGTGCAATGTCATTTAAATTAACTTGTAAAAAATTGTATATACCATTATGCATTTAATGGTTTTATGATATTATTGCTTTTTTGTGTTTATTATTTTATCTAAATCATACTAATTGTGAAATAATATTGTTAATACTTCATTTATTTTGTTTATTTTAATAAATAATTTGTCATGTCCAACATTTGACTCCTTGATAGGCTAATAAAGATCTGTATTCGGTATTCTGTATTCCTTCTTTTACTATTGACTTTAAGGACCGACCTATTATGGTCTTTAGGAATTGGAAAGTCGTTTTAATTAATTTGGTTTGACTTCTAGAATCTACAGTGACAACAGCTTCTAGATAAAGGTATTAAAATTGGGTTTTATTGCGTACATCTTCGTGTAAACTTTTTCGCAATAAGATTCTGTTAAGAAGCCTTTTCGAAATCAGATTATCTAATACATTAGTGGACGGTAAAATGAAGTAAGCGCGATAACACCACTACATGTGCATCACGAATTAAATTAAATTTAACAAATAGTTGCGTTTTTTGTAATTTTGTCTTTGTTAAGAGTGAAGTCCCATCTTCGTTCCGTATAACACAGCGGTTTTAAAGATAAACAAAAAATGTATTTTTATTTGTACGAAACCAGTTCCAAGACAGAGCTGGAGTTTTTGATAGTTTGTTAACTAATTATGTATACAGTGCCACTAGGGTATCATCCTTGGTATATATACGAAAGGGGTCATGAGATGGGAATGGTAGTCTTAATAAAATATTCTGGGTTAGGTAGACGTGCATTCTTTAAATAAGCATGTTTAATAATAACTCATTGTTGATTCAGGAAAGAAAATCTAAGAAAAGCTGTATGTTATGAGTTCGACTAGAAATAAAGAGTTGATTAAGTACCCTATTCCCCAACCGCTGCCTGCTTCTAGTCACAGTGGGTCAAGCAATATATGAGAGTTCATTGTGCTTGACCCACAGAGCTGCTCAGCGGGTCCCAAGGTGGAGGATAGGGACAAATACGTAAAGCCTGACCGTGCAGTGCTGTGGGTAACTGGTTGGGAAAGCGCCACGCTCCCTGCAAGATACGGACACCTATTGTAAATGTCGATAAGAGTTGACTCAATGAAGCCGCTACAAAGACTAAAGTTTTCGTCCATACACATACCCATACCCCAGTGGCATTCCAAATTTTTCTCTTTGGTCCATATTTCTCGAATTGATTTACTGTTCTCATCCTTAATATAGCTAAAATATTTCTCCAATGAATCAATCAATCAATCAATAAATCAATCAATCGAGCAATGTAAACGTGCCCACTATCAAGGTCTATTACTGCCATTATAGTAATATGTTTGCTAAAATATAACGTTTAAAGCAATTATAATTCCCATAACAAGGCGAGGGAAAAGTTAAACAAGAACTTTACTACAGTGTTGTATATACACTATCATTCTTAAAATTGAAATAAACAATGACAAAACCTCATAAGAGTGACATCTACTTAAACAAACTATTATTAGCAATATAAATACAAACTGTGTGTCAACATGTTTTAATGTTCTTGGTCTGTAACATGTATACACATAGTATGCACATTAATTAAAAAAAAAACATGTGTGTTACGAATGTCAATAAAGAAAAATTCAAAATTCTCTGCATCGTAAGGCACATGCACAAGTGTTTTGGTTTGTTTTTGTTTGTTTGTATTTTTTGTGTTTAATGCCACTTTCAGTCATTTTTCAGCTATAGGATGGCGTCCAGGTTTTATTGGGTAGGAAACCGGAGTACACGGAGAATACCCCGACCTTTTGGTAGTAAAAGTGGCAATCCGTGTCAACAAAGATTGGAGTCTAGTAAGCTTTGCCGTAGTGAGACTTGAACCGCAACTTCAGTGATGACAGACCACGTGATCAATAGTAGACGAACTACCTTCACGATTTTTCCACCAAGGCCCCCCCATACACACGTGTTATACTTGTTTTATTATAACGAAAAACCATGGAGGGAATGAGTGTACATTCTCTGGCAATTTTACCCCCTGAAGTTCATTGTTGCAGTCTAGGACAAGGACCTGTTAACCATCATATTACATGTACACTCTTACAGGGTTTGAAAGTAGCACTTGCTCATGGGCCAATGGCCCTAAAATTTGCTGTGGGGTTGGGCTACTTGAATTTTTACAATATTTATATGTAACTACTACAATGAAAAAAATGATATCAGGAACGGAATGCGGCAGTTTTCTGGTTGGAGTATGCCCAATCTTCCTAATTATTTGTCAAAACATGGGTACAGGTAAAGGTAAAAGAAACAAAAACACATATTTGCAGAGTTCACTATTTCTATGCAAAGAAGTTCCAAGTGAGAGCAGAACTCAAATATTCAACGCGCGTTATTTAATAATCATCAGTATCAAGAATGCGTGCTGCAATACTCATATCAACTAAGCCATTATATGCATGAGACATAAATTCTACCAAGTCATTTAGAAAAATTGCAAACATGACAGGTGACAAATTTTTGCCCTGGGGAACACCATCATTAGATTGAAAAAAATTTGAAGAAGTATTTCCTTGTCTAACACATGATTTTGCATTATTATACATATTATTTATAACTTTAAACATCTTCCCATCAATTGTACATTGTAAAAGTTTTTGCCATAAATATGATCTTTTAACATAATCAAAGGCTTTCTTGTAGTCAACAAATACACAATATAATTTTCTACCTCTGTGTAAATATAAATCAATTAGACATTTCAAATTAAAAATATGATCTGTGGTGCTATAACCTTTCCTAAACCCTTCTTGCTCCTCACATAATAAATCAGAATTTTCTAAATATGAATGTAGACGATTATTTAATATACATGTAAAAAGTTTACCATAACAACTTAAAATAGCAATGCAACGATAATTATCAACATCATTTGGATTATCCTTGTGTTTGTAAATTGGGCAAATATAACCTTCTGACCAGCTACTTGGTACTATTCTACTATGAAATACAACATTAAATATTTTCAAAAAACAGGCATAAGTTTAACAGTTGCATGTTTCAAAAATTCATTTAATATTAGATCACTATCACAAGCCTTATTATTTTTCAATGACTCTACAGCATATAATATTTCAGTTTCTGTAATTTTTTGGTTTAACTCAACATTATACTCAGTAATATTTTCAGGAATCACAAAATCATTGTCCCCAATAGCAATCTTATTAACAGTATTGTTACACTTTCTATCACATTTGTTCAATAAAGACCAATATGCTTTCGAGTCAAGTTTTACGTAAATTCTTTAACTTATCTATAATAGACTGTTGATACTCCCTAAATTGTTTATTTAATGTTTTCTTATACTCTCTACTACTTGCAACAAGTTTACCATTCGTATCTGCCCTTCGTAACCTCCAATGAAGGTTTTTACACTTACGATATTCTTTGCGCTTTAAAAGACATTCATGGTTAAAATAAGGTTTACATTTCATACACTGACCACTTTTTTTTCTTTGGCTTCATTTCTACAATCATATCAGCTTTATCTGCTGCACTTTTTATAGCTGAGTTACAATTTAAAACCACATCATTTACAGTATTGACATCAATATTATTAAAATCAAGATTATCAAGTTTTTTAATAAGACATTGAATATTTTCATCATTTAAACTTTCAACAAATACATTTGCATTGTTATTTTTCCACCGTGGTTTAAATACAACGTTTTCATTTTCAACATCATTTGACATAAAATTTTCAGGTTCAATTATAGCTTCAAATTTATCAAAATGCATAATAATAGGACAATGAATATCACTCAAAATAGGATCATAAACATCAATATCAAAATATGATACATAATTAAACAATAATGGAGAGACTTTGCATAATCAATGAGAGTATTTTTACTTGTTGTAACAACACCTACATATTGATCATTACCACATCTACCATTTACAATATATAAATCTAAACTTTTACACAAATATCTAACATTTTAAAGCCATGATTGTTCATGTTGGAAGTGTCCTTGAAATAACTCTGAATTGGAACACCCAATTCGTACAGTGCGTTAATACTGTTCATGTCTTTTCTGGAACTGACATCCATCTGCATATCATCTAAGATAGTATCATTTACAATAATAAAGTCATCATGAGTTCTTGTATGAGCATTAAAGTCCCCAATTAGGCACACTTGGTAATTCTTATTAGTAGTTAAATGAACAATTTTTGTACAATTTCATCAAAGATATCAACTGAACTATAAACACTATTTTCTGGGGATGTATACTACCCCACATAATAAATCAAATGAAAATAAATTCACAACTGAGAACAAATATATACATTGACTAGATATATTAAGAACTTTAACATATTTAAAGATTGCACTTTTCACAAACACTGCAATACCGCCAGACTTGTGCTTGAATTTTTCACGTATTATTGGTGGTAACAAATCATAACCATCAATTTGAACTTCATCGTACATATCTGGCTTTGTTTCAGTGAAGCACAAAATATCATACGACGAAATATATTCTTGAAAATCAGGAATTGTGCATTTTGATGCCATGCCGCACACATTGTGTTGTATAATTTTGTCTAAATATGGATGTGTAGTCTCCCTTGAGTTTTGATTATTTGTTGTTCGGTATCATTGCTATATTTTTATACTTTTTTGTTCACGTATTAACACGATGCTTTTATATTAATCAATGTATAGAGCACTTTCTGGGGAAATGCAATTGGGGACAGGTCGTTAACTATATTTTGAAATTCATAAATATATCTTAAATTATTACTTTATTTAAAAACTTCCAACAAACATTTTTTTAAACAATTACACAGTATGTAGTATGTATAAGATTTATTCAACATTAGTGTCCGTTCATTAACAATCAGATTTGGTAATGTTATGCGACAAAACTAATACGTTTTACCGGTCAGCTTCCTTTTTGAAACTACTCCAATACTTGATTTACTGTAAGGACGGATAATGACGTATTGTTTATTGTATGAGGAAGTAGTACACATATTTTTGATCTATTTGAAAGCATTTTTACGTTTGTAATAACGAAGAAAGAATTTATTATTAAACATAAGATGGCACTATTGTTCGGATTATGTTTGTGTCGAGAAACACTGGCTCAACATGCACAACAGAAAATGCGTATCTAAATTCTTCAAAAGCATGCACGCTACTGGTGTTAATCACGATAAACTTCGTGTAAGAATAACCACACAAGTTTTCTGTGGTTATGTTAATTCCAAATAGTATATAGTTCCTTAATATAACAAGCATGTACAACTTGTCCGTGTCCATGTAGTTATCTGTGTAGGTCTGTGTCCAAGTTGCTTTGTCTGTAGCATACACTATGTTATCGGTGTAGGTGCGTATCCAAGTTATCTTTGTAGGACCATTTTCAATGTGTTATCGATGTAGGTCTTTGTGTATGTTTGTGTATTGTGTTACTGATCCGTCGATTTGTAGAACTCAATTTATTAACGCGGGAACTGTGTTTTATATGGTTAGTTACGGAACATAATTGTCTTAAGTCTTGAGCCATATTTGATATATATTTGTAGATAAACCGCTGATTTTGTGTGAAAATAATGGCACAGCTTACATTACATGTACTACATCGATTGTTATATTATCAGCCGTGTATAGACGTACCGACACCATAACTTGTCTCTCCAGAGACATCAAGTCAACAAATCTAACACGTAAACAACATGTGTAGAGGCAAAAAGAGTGCAACGTGACAGCAACCAATAAGGTCTATACAAACCCTTGCACAGGAACACACAAGTACTTGACTGTTACTTATATAATTTAATGTGCATTTTTTAATAATTTTCCGTGATAAATTCAAAATTGTAATAAAACCAAACATTCATAAAAAAACCTTCCTCTAAATCATCTTGTATAGACATTTCTTTCATAATTAAGTTGCATTTTGATATACAAATTTTTTTTATTTTAATTTAATTTTGAAACTTTCAGCTAAATATTAATAATTTAAGCATTTTTCTTCAGATAACCAATACACAACTACCCTGACATAAAAATATGAGACCTTTCATACCTAGGTATGTTGTAAAACACCTTTTAGTGTTGGATTACTTCGTTTAAAAATTAAAACCACAAATAAGAATATTATCATTATGTTATACAAAGATGTGAAACAAAGGATTATTATTACAAATATAATATTAATAATGACTATGAAGATTTTCCAATACATTTAACATTTGTATTGGTGCAAAATAATATTATGGCATGTTCGGGGTTAACACCGAATAAAGGTAGAGAACTATGTATCGTTCTGTTGATTAAGTAATGTTTAACAACACTTTGAGTACATTTTCAACTATTTTATTGCGTCCAGAAGTCTTGGACTCCCATTATTACATGTACCGTGCCGAGGATCAATAATAGATAGTCGGGAACTGATCATGAAATGGAATATTGGCAACTAAACAATTTCTTTTAAATTTTTGCACGGAATAAATAAATAAATAAATAAATAAATAAATAAATAAATAAATAAATAAATAAATAAATAAATAAATAAATAAATAAATAAATAAATAGGTATAGCTGTAGGTGTATCTTTGACAGTGTTACTGGCCTTTAATGGCTTTATCTTAGCTGGCGTTATATTATTCCTAAGAAGGAGGTATGTAATAATAAATATTAGATGTTGTTCGTCCTAGTA